>JAMPIV010019877.1:0-399838 GCA_024509875.1 Oreohelix idahoensis | reverse complement strand
AGTAGAGAAAGGTTCCTATAGGTGAATATGTAACACCGACAGCACGAGTGATACATTAACAAACTAGATAATGATCAAATGATCGTTGGGTTTATTAATGAAATATCCACAAATATAGGGTTAGTAATGGTTAGATCGTGATGATGGTGAAAGACGATTCACACAAAACACACAGATGAGATAATAAAATTGCAGTTAATTAGGTAATAGTTAATTAAGAATGAACTGGTGTAAAGTGAAATGATGATGTGATATGATACGTGTTACCAAAATGGTGAGTACTCTACACAGTCCATGTGTCTCTAAATTCTTCGCCTTGATATGACGATTCACATGTATGCATACAATGTCCCAAGTTGTTATACATTATGTCGAGTGGGGTATCTCTAAGCCGAGGACGTTCTGATGAACACTGTTGTCGTACGGAGAACGCTGACGAGATATCTATGTATATTCCTTCACTGTTTGAGTATATCTCTGTAGTGTGGATCAACAGTTAATAGTTGTCATATGAACAAAACGTCTGTTGTTTAATCTCCCGAGGGTACTGGCCAGACTGGATATCTTCACGAATAGGTAGTGGTATGTAGACTCATAACCTTGCATATGTAGTCGTGATTCATAAAATATATATATAGTCTGCTTCAAAGAATGCGTTTAAGAGGGTGTTGCCTTTCTATAAATATGCGATTCCTCTTTTGAGCTCTTTTGCTTGACTTCAGATAATAATGATCTTTCGAGTGATTTGAATTTATGATGACTCTGTATTGAACTTGTGATAACTCTGTATTGAACTTGTGAGCAAGCAGTATATGGTGACGAAAAATGCTGCGTCCACCTTCTGACTTGTGGGTGAGACAATATTCCTTTTTAATTGAGGAATGAAAGATGTCCTATGGCGAATTCTGCTAGCCAAATGTCCGTTTTTGATAACTTATTTCTGGTTAGACGTCAGACACGTTGCGTGTAGACTCAGACTTCTGATGAACTGAAGACACACAAAAGTCTTCGTAAGTTTTTCACATTTAACATCACTGGTTGACTTGCATTTAAACTACTGCTCATTATTCATCTCTCTCTCTCTCTCTCTGAGTTCAATTCTAATGATGTTAAATATCTTGTGCATGAGAGTGTGTGCGCATGGGAGACTGCGATGATGATGAAGGTGACGTATGAACTATTAATTACCTCCTATCATCCTATCATCTTCTAAGAAAATCTTCTGATTTTATTAATCAGTTATGCCAAGAATTATTTGAAACTTTATCTTCCGCACATTTTAGCTGTGAGGTTAAAATAAACAAAAATAAGAAAATGTATTAATAAGTATAAGATCTACTAACCTTCTTTTCCCTTCGCAAAATCCTTTAAGAACACAATTCATCACAGAACTGAATTATATCCACTCTGAATAAACACGTGTATTAGGCTAGGCGTTTTTGGGATTAATCTCTTCCTCACAATGTAAAAAACTGGACTCCTTCCTAGAACAAGCTACGCAGTAGATTATATTTCTGCCCGTCCAATATGGGTTTCTTGTACAGCTCCACCTCTACCAACCAATCCTTAATGGCCCCTCTGGTCACTCATTCACAGGATCGCTCTTGTCCCCTGTCAGTCCAAACGTGGGTGTAGTTTGACCTCTGATTGTTTATTGTTCACCTGGCCAAGACGGGCGTCCAATGTGGTAAACCAACGCTTGTCTGAACCGCGGCCGACCAAAGATAACACCATTACAGCATGAGACGTTTTCCCCTGGCCAATCTGGGCGTCCAATGGGGTGTCACAGAAATTACAGCATGCCCAGATGTTTGATTAGGATGACCAGATGTGTTTTTACCAGATTTATCACGATGTAATGTGGGCTTCAAACGATAATATCAGGTATGGGGACTCAATCAAAGGACTTTTATTTCCCCCGATGAAAGAACAAATGTGGTTCTCTAGATACCGGTCGCGAGTAATCACAACGATGAAATAGCAAATGTGGGTCACAAATATGGGATGAAAGAGCAAATGTCGGAGAAAATACAATATGAAAAATGTAGGAAAAGATGGAGCAAAAAGACCTTTGCGCTCGTTTATCACAATCACCTTGCCTTACACCAGTGGTGGTCCTGAACTCTTCTGACTTATGGTTTGCTGTCCTCACATAATTTCTGCAAGACCTGTAGAAGCTCTGTATAGCATGAATCAGAGGTGCTGGAATATTCTTCCTTGCCAAACATATTTCTGTAATGTGTGTCCCATCCATCTCCACCGTCTTCTTCTCATCTTTCGTTCCACTGTCACGTGTCTGGTTCTTGTCATCAGCTCCACATTAGTTATCTTGTCATACCATTTCAATGGCTTGTCTTGTATCAGAAGATATTTTTCACCACGTATATGTTTTATTTATTTCATCCCGACAGTTGTTTCTTGCTAAACAAATTTTTACTTGGTCCCGGAAAATTTTATGTCGCGACAGAGGAATATGTGAAGTACACAGTATCTTAATACCTGAACACTGTCACAACGATAATGTCCTATCTGACATGGTCAGTAGCCATGTAACAGTGATACAACAGTCAGGTGTGATGGAAGTAAATAAAACGTTTCACAATGTTTATTTTTAGCTTATTAAATTAATCTCTCAAAAAGTGATTTATGTCCACGATTTTAATTTTTAGAATGACTTACTGAAGATACCATTTTCTGTTCTTTTTTTTACACAGGAAAATCCAAGTGGACAAAGAAAGAAGATAAGCAACAAGATATTCGCAAACCATACTTTAGCGGAACAACAGAAGTTGCTGATCATGAGAGAAGCAGGTTAATCAAATGGCAAGAACGATATCTGGAAGCAACACACCCCTGATTCAGTTTCTAATGAACACTAACAGGTATAAAGATGACTCTTCTGTAGTGGAGGTTGTTACGGCTCTGCTTCGAAATGGGGTTTCTGTGAACGAAAGAAGCATCGAAGGTAGAACGCCATTAATGATTGCAGCTTCAACACAAGACCGTACGAGCTTGCTGCAGGTTTTGGTAGACCATGGTGCAGATCTTAATGACAAGGACAAACGAGGTAACACCGCTCTTATGTGTGCTGCAGCATTTGATTGTTTCACGAATGTGTTCTTTCTTATTCGTTTGACCAAAGACAGCCAAAATTTAATCAACATACAAAACTCTGAAGGATCAACAGCTCTGACGTATGCAGTGACTGGGGACAATCTTGCACTAACGACAGAACTAATCTCTTTGGGTGCTGACGTAAATGTGAAAGACGCGTATGGAAACACCGCTCTGTTGTGCGCACTGATCAGATCCGTGAAACCTAGAACAGAAATCATCACAGCTCTGATAAGTGCGGGGTGCGATATGAACTGTCAGAACAATGACGGTTTCTCTCCTTTGATGATGGCTGCCTTCAAGTGCTCAAAAGACACAATTTTAACACTGCTGAATTCAGGAGCAGACGTCAACGCTGTCAGTAAAACAGACAGTACCAAGACAGCACTTTCATTCCTTCTAAAGAACCCATATCTTGAAATTGAAATTATGTGTTGCATGGAGTCTTTCCTAGACAAAGATGCTTGTATATCTTACCTCAGCCCAGCTCTAATTCACAGAATCATCCTCCAGGGTCAAATAGAAATAATACCCAAGCTGATTCGATGTGGATTGATGCCCATCGATGTCCAATCAGATGAAGTATTGGAAGCAAGTTATACAAGCGACATGAACTTTGATGTCTCCCCTCTTTGCATGGCGGTTTTGGCTGAAAATGTACCACTAGCTCGTTACTTCACGGAAAACCTGCTTCTCACAAACTCTGACGTGACTGGGCGGACTTGCACCAAGGTCACGAGACGTATTGTTGGAAGGTACCGAAACCAGGAATGTCTCAAATTCCTGGATGAAATATCCTCACAACCAATGTCTCTATTCACGCTGTCATTCGTCGCTGTGTCGTCTGCTGTAGGCGCATCTCCAGGACGTGAGACCAGAGTAAACAAGCTGCCCTTACCTCAGATGGTTAAAGACAAGCTTCTTTTTAAGACAGAATATGCACCGTTGACCATTCCACGACATACAGTTATATATTCAGACATTTTACTCGAGGACATAAAACTGATGAACCTGAAGTTATTCGGTGATAAAATTCAAGTCTTCCGCATCGACGCCCCCAGTCATGAACACCATCCTTACTTCGACTATGTTTACAACTACATTTCTATATTTTCATATTTCAGTTCGTTATGAAAATCTTTGCCGTTTTCTTTGGCAGGGGCGCACTAAGTCTAGGGGCAGGGGCTATGCCATTGAACAATACTATGACATTACTGAACTGTTTAAAAATCTATATGCAAGCATAGAATATTTTTCTGTGTGTTTATTTAAAGGGGCGGGGATGCTAAATAAAGGATCCTCCCCTGGTGCTAAATAATTTCAAGTACGCCTCCGCTCTTCATTATATTCATACTCCATATCAGCTCCTCATTGTTTGATTATTTATGAACACCTATACATATTTTTATCTGTCTACTTCATCATGTAAAACAAATTGATAAAGAAACCACTACTGCAAGAGTATGTGAATGTTTGCAATGAGCTTCCTACAAAGTGACCAGCTGTAGTGGTAGTTACATAAAAGGTAGTCCTATAGTAGATACTGTAGACAGAGTTGGATGGACAGAGAATGGGTCTGAAAATACACAGGGAAAAGACAAAAATAATGAGAATAAATGCAGGTAATGATAACAGACCAACGGGCTGATCACCCGTTTGCCAGTCACTTCGATTACGGAAACAACAGCAAATGGATTGATTTGCCATTGCCCTAAAGACGCCAATAGGCGTGATGGGAAACAATGGCAAAGAAAACCTATCTGCTGTTGCCCTAAGACGCCACTAGGCGTAATGGCCACTGACTGCTTTGACGGTCGGTGGCTAAGGACGGAAGAAGAAGAAGAAGAATGATAACAGGGTTGAAGCATCAATACAAGATGTAGAATCGTACACATATCTTGGCAGCAATATAGACAAAGTTGGAGGGACAGACAGTGATATCAAAATAAGAATACAAAAAAGCAAGAAGAGCTTTCATTGCATTGGAAAATATATGGAGATCAAGAGAAATCGGATCCAACACGAAAATAAGGATCTTCAACTCAAATGTGAAGTCAGTCCTATTGTATGGCTCTGAGACATGGAGAACAACAAAGACAACAACCAAAAAGCTACAGACTTTCATAAATGGGTGCTTGCGTAGTATAGAGGGATTAAAATGGTATGACAAGGTTACCAACGTGGAACTGGGGACAAGAACTAGACAAGTGCCAGTGGAACAAGAGATGAGAAGAAGACGCTGGCGATGGATAGGACACACACTGAGGAAACCTGTTGATAGCATTACAAGGCAGTCCTTGTTCTAGAACCCCCAGGGAAAGAGAGGCAGAGGTAGACCAAGAAGCACATGGAGAAGAGAGCTGGAAACAGAAGTGAAAATGATGCGGATAACGCGGAAAGAACTTGAGATGATGGCACGTGGCAGGAGGACTTGTCATGTGTTTGTTGAAGGCCTATGCTCCTTTGGGAGTGCAGGGTTATGATGATGATAGCAGATACTGCCGTATAGGAGTGAAGTGTTAGAGACTTCATTATACTAGGTCCACCATCGAGAGGTGGGGTAACCAGTTTCCTTTATCGCTGCCCTTTCCTTCCCTAACTCAAAATCAGGTACCCATTTACATGCCTACATATGAATGTCCTCAGGGCTCCAAGCTGTGGCCCATGTCATTAGTAACTTGTACTTTTGATGTATATATTTTAAAATTAAGTTGCTTTTTTTCAATTATGCACCAATAAACGTTTTATTACACGCTTTTATTTAACTTCACTTGTATGTCACTTTCAAATCTTGCAATCGATTTTTCAATCACGTCCAGATGAACAATAGCTCTGAAACTTGGCATAGTTGTGTATTGCCGATGACAATACAATAATCAGTCAATTATTAATAATTTAATTTTATAATTATGACATTATGAGTAATTAAAGTTTTTCGTAAAAAAATGTAAATAAATTAGGGACCATAACCAAGTTAATAAAAAATTCACGAGTACGTAGTGTGCTTTATTTTTTTCTATGCGCAATATTGGGCAGTTCTCAAACAAGTGTCTAGCTAAATCAGGGGAAACAATCCAAATTATAAAATTATGAATCAAGAGAAAGTCTAGTTCGATCTCTATATGGCCTTCAAATTGATAAAAATTTACTGCACCAAATTAACAGGCACAAAGCCATGTAATACTGACGCTCTAAAAGAAATGGGTCGCATAAGAAATTTTAGACCAGATTTACTATAAGTAAAAATATTGTTTATATTTTAGTACGTCATAATTTTTGTAACACTAAAAAGAAGAAAATAAAAAATATTTTAAACACACGCTGTTAATACACTATAGGGAGCCACGCTAGCGTAGTGGTTACCACACCGCTCTGGCGACCGGGTGATTCAGGATCAAACCCGGGCGACGGCATTTGAGGATTTTTCGTCGACCGGGATTTGGACTGGATTAACTTGAGGCCTGGCGAGGACATTTGAAGAAGTGTCGTCGACCAGGGATTGGCGGCTCCTGAGCCGACCCAGCTCTAATGGGTACCTCCGAAATCGGCGAGTATCTGCCTGAGTGGCGAGGGACACCTGTCTCTGTACAAGAAAAGGGATACTCACGTAAAATCAATGTCAGGTTAGACATTAATAATAACCTGAGATTTCGCCTCGAGTATAAGGGGGCGTACGAAAAAAAAAATAACTATAAACCCAAAAATAATTGTTAAAAGAGTTTATAGCTTGCAGTAAAAAAAAGTAAGCTTAAGCGCTTATCATATATTTTATCCACAAGTGTTTAATGAAGTATAAAGCAGAAGTAAATTTCATGCAGAATCAGCGCCCCACGCTGTTTGTCAATTTGATGTTACATTATTTGACTGCAAGCTATAAACTCCTTGAAAATTTTTTGGGTTTTTAGTGTATTAAAAGCGTGTGTTTAAAATATTGTTTATTTATTTGTTATTGTGTATGGTGTAGATCAAGATTTTGTGGCTCCTTACTTTATGTGTTGAGTAAGCTAAGTGGTTAAATGGAAATTATTATTCATTATCCAGTAATCTAAGTGATCAAATGGGAATTATTATTCATTAATCTAAGTGGCTGAATGGGAACCATTAGCCATTGTCCAGTAACAACCCAGGTTGAGTGGGATCCAGTAAGTTGTGCAGTTGAATGGGGACACTATTCCAGTAACCAAAGTGGTGTAATGGGAACCATGTGGGAATGACAACCATTAGAAAATGGCATCAGAGAATGTCAGCTCAGCATGGTCTTCGTTAACACATTAGAAGAAAAAAACTGTCCGATAATGAGAGATGCCTGTGACAGACATCAACATTTATGCGAGAAACAAACGGGTTTATATGACAGCAAACAACAAAGAAGATAAAGATCTGGTTTTTAAAGTTATTCTGACACTTTTGTCTGTGTCTTGATTCAAGAATAAACTATACATAACATTCTTTGGGGATTATAAATAATGAAGGAAACCAGAGTCCTGTGAATAGTAAAATAAATAAAGGTAATTAACAGGCACTCGTTGGACTGAAAGTGGACACCAGATAAAAAAATATAATGATAGGCTTACTGAGAATCGAACTGAGGACTATCTAAACGGTGTCATCACCTTGCTGTGAAAGGACTTAGAACCAATTTTGCACCTCTGTGTATTCTTTCACAAGGCGATGGCTCTGTTTAGATGGTCTTCAGATTAATTCCCGGTTATCCTTTACTTATATTTCTTTTCTCTGGTGTCATCCTTTCTGTTCAAAGTGTGTCTTTTAATTACCTATATTTATTTCTTCTTCTCTGGTTTTTGTCTGCTGACTGACAAAGCAATCATGACCACCATGCCTTGTAGCGTCTTGTAGGGCAGCAACAAAACTGTCTCCACTTTGCTCGGTCAGCAGCCATCCTTCGTGTAGTGTCCCAGCTCTGGTTCATGCTTAGTATTTCTGCTTCCAGTTCTACGCCAGGTGGCTTTTGGCCGGCCTCGCTTTCACTTCTAGGGTCATGGCAATTCTGGTGATGGTGTAAGGGTCTCATCTGAGGATGTGCCCAATCCAGTTCTAGAATCTACTCGCTATGATGGAGCGCGTCTTCTTGGTGGCTCAGAATTAGTAGTTCTTGGTTGGCGATGGTGTTCGGATGCTGCTATATTTATTGATTTAGGGGATTGTAATCAAGAAGCGAAGTCCCCCAGGTTAAGGCAATTATATAGCGAACAGTACCGTCAGCTGGACAAGGAAGTTAAACGTCAAACCCGAGCCAACAAAAGGAATTTCCTAGACGATCTTGCAAGACGGGCAGAAAAGGCAGCACTGAGAAATGAACAAAGCACAGTATACAAAATAACTAAAACGAGGTGCAAACAATATTACATTAGTAATAGATAAGCAAGGAAATATCATCACCACTGCACAGGTACTGGAAACAAGATGGGCAGAGCATTTCAGAGAAACTCTGAACAAGGAACCACTAGAGACACAGTTGAATGTTCTTGAGGCTGATAATGTTCTAGATGTTAATACAGACATTCGAGGAAAGGAATAAATCATCACGGCAATCAAAGGGTTAAAGAATGGAAAAGCTCCTGGCAACAATCTTAAGTGCAGAGCTATTTAAGACAGACCCTGCGCTAGCAGCAGAACTATTGGAACCACTATTTGCACGTCTGAAACAAGGTCAGCAGCAACGGAGTGGAACAAAGGAATAATTGCCCAAGAAGGGCGACCTTGCAGACTGCAATAATTGGAGAGGAATCACTCTTCTCTCAGTTCCTAGCAAAATACTAGGCAGGATAATTATACAGAGAATCTCAAAAGCAGTAGACCACAAACTGAGGAAAGAACAAGCAGGATTTAGAAAGAACAGAAGATGTGCAGACCATATATTTACCCTCAGGAACATTATAGTGCAGTGCTCAGAATGGCAAAGACAGCTTACATTAATTTTGTTGATTTTGAAAAGGCTTTTGACAGCATACATAGGAACAATTCATGGAAAATACTGAGGGCTTATGGAATTCCAAGCTGCTGTGGCCGCCTGCGCTAATAGGTGGCTACCTCACATGGCCGTTGTATGCCCAGGTTCTTTGCCTCAGAAGATAGCGTTCACTGATGATGATGGATGTGTACAACAACACACAGAGTGTGTCATGCAATACGAAGTGGTACTTCTATATCCAACTTGAGGAACACTGCTTGAACAGGAACACTGTTTATTTACACTGTACAACAGTAATATAGTTGGACCTCCAACAATTTGGTCCTGTCGACATACTTTCATACTCACTTGCCAATGATAGTAGACTCTGTATTATGTTGCTTTATCTGTCTCTCTTTAGATGTTACTGTTGCTTATCTCCTTACTTCTTAAAACTGCTTTGACTATTTAGTTATTATTGTTCATGTTCAGAGGTTGTAGTTACCGGACGACTCCGGGGAATGATGCTTTCCCTGAACCTTTGCTGACTTCTATACTGGCCCGAATAACAGACGACTGCACTATCTTAACTACTGCAATCTACGTGCCGTATTAACGAATGAGAGCATAATACGCTCTTCCAATCTTCACCTCCTTGTCAGGATATTACAATATATATTGAAGACTTGTACTGCAAACATCGGCCACCGCAGACCTACACATTAACATAGAATCTTGAGCAAGTCGCTGTCGCCTCAACATGGCTACCCTCGTGCCCTGTGGATTGTGCGACCTGCACTGCTTCATTCACGTTTCTGACTGAGCTGCTGAAAAGCGTGCATAACCGGTTTTTGTTAGTTCGGATTCTCCGTGTCAAGCACATTGTTTTTGTGCATCCCCTTTTTCTACTCTTTCTAGACTATCATATGTTTGATTCTCACTATTCTTTCCCTTTATCTGCCACACTGCATAGTGTCCATCATAAAAAGCCTCTATGCCACATTTACATGTAGCGTTGGGCACAGAAACCTGACTTTTGAGGTGAAGACAGGCGTAAGACAGGGATGCCCCTTATCAACCACTTTATTTTTAAGTCATAGACTGGGTGATGCGTCAGACAAAAGTCCAAGAGGAATAAGATGGACTACGTTTTCTACATTAGAAGATCTGGAATATGCAGATGACATTGCACTACTAGCACATTCACATTAACATATCCAGGAAAAAACGGATAGCCAGCAGGTGGGTCTGAACATCAGTGTAAAGAAGACAGAGGTCATGACACTCAATGTGGGCCACCCTGAGCCCATAACAGTAAGGAATCAGAAACTGGAACAGACAGACACCTTCACATACCTAGTTACACCAGACGTCGGAGCAAGCAAAGACATCAGTAACAGAATGAACAAAGCAAGAACAGCCTTTGTTAGTTTAAACAACATCTGGAAGTCCTCGCAGTACAGCAGAAACACAAAATTAAGATTATATGAGAGCTGTGTACTTTCTGAGCTTCTCTATGGTGCAGAATGCTGGAGAGTAACAGAGAAAGAAATATTTAAATTTGCCGCTTTCCACATAATCTGCCTAAGAAAAATTCTCCGAATATTTTGGCTAAATACCATCACCAACCAAGAACTGCTCACTCAGAGCAACCAAGGGGACATGCACACCATCATAACTGGCATACGCTGGAGCTGGGTTGGCCATGTCCTCAGAAGAAACCCTGATGCCGTCACAAGAACAGCTATTCTATGGACCCCGAAAGGAAAACGAAAGAGAGGCCGACTAAAAATAACTTAGCGGAGAAACTGTAGAGGCTGAGATGAGATGCAAAGAGTGAATCAGAGCTGGGGCACTGCACGAAGGATGGCTACCAACTAAGCAAGGTGGAAGCAGTTTGTTGCCGCACTACAAGATGCCACCAGGCGTGATGGCCACTGACTGCTTTAACGGTCGGCGGCTAGGGATCAAAGAGGAAGAAGAATCAACTTTAAGAGATAGTCTGTGATTTGGCTGGTATATACTGAATTTTGAACAACCTTTTCAAGCATTTGCAGGTCGCAGCAACAGTAACCGGAAGTTGAGCTTTGGAGTCAGTAGAGAGGTTTAGTATTAAGTTATGCTTTATGAAAATTGAATGGCAAATGATGTGCGGTTATATTGTGTTGACATTTTTTTGGTGTTTTTTTTTTAAACTTTATTTTCATTTCTTTGCATATTTACAAATCTGTGTACATGTTACAAAAATTGAAAACATTGAAAGTACATTTTAAAAATTTTATGTGAAACACTCGTGCGCACTCTCACTTTCATCTGCACACTTAAAAGTACAAAACCGTGTACATTTTACAGTAGAGAACATGGGAGGTACCTTATAAATTACATATAAAAAACCTCGTGCGTCTTCAAACTTTCATTTGCACACTTAAATGGTCTACATTTTAAATAGAGTATGGGAGTAGAAAAGGATGATTATAGTAAAACAAGAAATTTCATATGAAAGGGGGGTTTATATTGGTTTATAGTGGTTAAAGTTTTGGACTGTTTTGGATTCTGAAGTAACTTCAGTGTCCAGTTTGGCTGCTAGAACAAAGGATACACTTGAGAAGGCTATCGCCTGGGCTGGGTATTGTAAGCCCCGCCCTCCCCGCCCCCTCCTCCCAGGTAGAGGGAGAGTGGCCCTTGTGTGCTGCGTAACGCTTTTCTCTTGGCTGGGCGGGTTTCAGCCACCAAAGTGATGGTTGATTACACTCAGCCTTGAGCAGCCTTAAGGCTCCTGCCATACAAGGCTCACGTACATGCACACATTCTTCAAACCACACTTGTGTAAAAACCAAAGCGCAAGTCAAAAAATTAAACCAAAAACATTGGAAGTTATTTGGCTTCCAGAGCAGAGGGGTGGGTCGGAGATGCAGAAGGCTGTCCGGGGAGAAAGGAATCCATTAGGGCCACGGTTTAAAAATAGAACGCATCCATTGCAGGTGTGAACAAGTTTTGTCGTAGATTTGTGATAGGGGAATTAAGACTTGGGTTGGTCCCTTCTGAATAGATTAGGATGAGTGATAGTCACACTGAGAGATGATAATAGAAAATAGATTTCCACGAGTGAGATGGTAGAAATGTGATAGAGGCTGTCTCTGAAATCAAGACAATCTTCTCTCTTTCACCTATCTTCTACGACAGATTCAGATGAGTCAGACAGTCTAAACACACATATATATATATTAATATATCTCTAACCACTCACGTGCACGCACATACAAGACGACAGTTATACGTACAGACGTGGGTAAAACTATGACAATGATTATATGAAGAGTTTGGGAAAACGAACTGACCGACACGCTGGAATAAATTTTATGAGTAGTTTATTTATCAAGACTAAACTTCTCTCACAACATATCAAATCACATCAAGCATATACAAAAAAATCATAAACAAAAAAAATATCAAGAAATGCTACAAGAATGATAGACCCGCGAATGTATAGCTCACAGTCCCGTTAGAAGAAAGTGACAGCCCCCAAAGAGTCACAGATACATATGATTTAGTCTAAAATTCTTCCCCTTTAAGGTATGAACAGACTGGATGCTCTGATCTAATATAAGGGAATATATATATATATATATATATATATATATATATATATATATATATATATATATATATATATATATATATATATATATATATATATATATATATATATATATATATATATATATATATATATATATATATATATATATATATATATATATATATATATATATTTTAGCAATACCTTGCATAAAGAAATGTTATGACAGCAAAAAATGAAGGGTGTCAAAATACCATTATAAAGGGATGGCTCAGTTCTGCATTCACTCTATTCATTCAACTGCGATCACATGCATTTTTCTCATACTCACAGCTTTGGTAGCCACCCCGGGAACAAAAAAAAAAAAAACAATATTTTTAGGACTTGCCCATACAGAATCTTCAATGGTAATCTTGGCCAAGAAAACCCCAGGTCCAAAAAGACGGGTTGAATTCACCACTTCCGGGACCGTTCTCTTTGGAATACTATTGTTTCGGATGTCTGTTTAAGTCACATAAAATTGTCCAGGCACGAGCGTTTATAGCGAGCACATTGTCAACATCTTAGATTTCAAACGAATGAGGAATGTCAGGTCGGCACCTTCTCTCAGTATAAGAATTTAGTTGGTCACACCACCACTTGTCAACAGTGTCGGGAAAGTTACTGATTGAAATATGTTACTTGCCACAAAGGCTGGAAAATGACTAGAGTGTTCTCAGGAAGAATCAAATCAGGCTCGATGACCCGTTACTTCTTTAAAAACCTTAAAGTTCTTGCAAAAGTTATACATCAAATCTTTAATGTAAGAATGTTTGTTGTTTTCTTCACAGATTTATCTCTTTACTCAAACGCTGGCAAAGTTTGGGTACCACAGTTTCACTATATATATAAATGGAAAGAACACATATCAAATAATTATACATCCTTGTCACGTAGCGTTTAAAGGATAAGAGAATTATTTAGAGGAAATAATAGATCTGATGTGGAAGATTTGGCTCAAGGAATCCCTGCTGGGTTTTCCCACTTCCAAAGGGTGACGAAGAGGGTAAATTCTCCTAACTCGACAGGTCTGGAAAAGATTGTAAGGAGATATTTGGTCTCTCGCTACCGTCGTCCCCTTCTCAGTTATCTATTATTATTATTCTTTAAATTATATTATATTTTACGAGCCCCCCCTCCCTTATAAAGGAAGATAAACGTAGACAATATTCAACATCTAATGGAAGGAACAAAGCGTGGGGTACAGTATATACACCCAATTGGTTTATTGCAATAAAGTGAATAGATGGTGAATGATAGTATTGTCGATGGAATTAGTGTCTGCTGTATGTATTATGTGTCTCACATTCACGTGTTTTTCATCATGGATGACTAAACTTTGTGGCATTGATTAGGTGAGTTTCCTTTGTCGTGGACTTAGCTTTTCAGCCCCTGGCTGATAGTGAAGTGTGGTTAGTTCTCCGGTCTCCTGACGTTGCCCCGGTAGGTCTTGAATGGTTCGGATTTGCCTTCTCTGTGCTCGACTCCGTATTCTGCGCTGAGATTGGACTGTCGTGCAAGGCTCCACCATAGATTACTCAAAGATGGACGCTAACCCGCAATTAGACACGTGGCTTCAGTGCTTTTAATGCGAGAATTCGCCGATAATTGGGTTAGACCTAGCTGTCTCAAGGGTTCCGGGCAAGTGAAGATTGCCCGTGTTTGGCGCACTTTTAGCGGGACATTTCCGCTTGGACACGTGATCCATAGCGTGCATCATGTGACATTAGCGTCAAATAAACGCTCCTTCGCAGCGTAAAGTTCAGAGTTAAGTCAGGCAGTCGCAGAATTGGCCTAGCTGTGAGTTTCTCCTTCAGCAGCGTGTAGGCATTTTCGCACTCCGCTGTCCAGGTTACTTTGTCCGGGTTCCCATTCTTGGTTAATGCGGTCAATGGCGCACTCAGGGTATTAAAATCTTTAATATATCTCTGGTAGAAGCCACATAGAGACACAAATGACCTTACATCCTTTTTAGTCTGGGGTCGTGGGGCCCACTGTAACTTCTCAATATTACGCGCATCTGGGAACATGCATCCATGCGAGATAGTGTGTCCCAGGAATTCTAGTTGCTCGCAGGCAATTTGACATTTTGTAGGGCGAGCGGTGAGTCCTGTTTCTCTAAGTCTTTCGAAGAGTAGGGAAACTGCGTCCAGGTGCTCCTCAAAGGTGTTCGTGGCAATAAGTATGTCGTCCATGAAATTACTTATCCCAGGGTGGTTCAGGGGTTCCAGTAGCTTCCTCATCATACGAGTAAAGACGCTTGGGGCGTTGCTTAGCCCAAATGGCAATACATTAAACTCGTAATGGCCTTCAGAAGTACTAAATGCTAACATATGACGAATTTCCTCTTTTACCGGGATCTGGTAGTACCCTTTGCTAAGGTCTATCTTCGAAAAGTATCGTGCTCTACTCAGCTTGGTGAAAAGCTGATTCTGATCCGGTAAGGGCTCCGCTTGAAATTCCGTTACAGCGTTGAGCCTTCGGTAGTCTATGCAGAGGCGATGTTCTCCTGTGGATTTTCTAAGCAACACTACACTCGCACTATAAGGCGACTCTGATTTTGAGATAATATTTTCCTTAAGCAGGTACTCGATTTCCTCACTCAATGCCTTTGCTTTAGCATAAGGAACAGGATAGTTCTTAACTCGTACCGGGGCGAGGTCTGTTAGCTTCATATCAAATTCTATCAGGTTGGTCATGCCAGGTTTATCCGTGAGTGTACTAGGGTGTTTTCTCAACAACTGTTGAACCCGTGCCTGCTGATCCTCCGTTAAAGTTGAACTAATCTGAACATCTTGATGAGTTTCGCACTGACGAAGAGGGTATTCACAGGAGGTCAGGGGTTCTGCCTCAGTTTCCGTCGCAATAGCCAGTGTCAGGAAATGTGCTGGTTCTGCACCTGGTCTTTCATAATATCGCTTCAGCAGGTTTATGTGGTAAATTTTCTGCTTCCCCTTTATGGCAATCTTGTAATTGGTGCGCGACATTTTCTCAACAATTTTATATGGACCTCTCCACCCGATTTGCAATTTATTATTGCTACTGGGCAGGAGTAATAATACCTGTTCTCCTACTTCTAGCTCCCTATCCTTCGCAGTGCGGTTGTAGTAACGCGCATGTTTACGACGGGCACGGCGTACATTTTCCTTTGCCAGTTCCCATCCTGTTTTAAGGCGTTGGGTCAACTCCTTCACGTATTGGGATGCAGAGGTGACCGTCTCATCAGCTTTATCATCTGTCCAAGTACGTAACAGTGCCTCTAAAGGTCCTTTTATAGGTCTACCAAACAGCAATGTGGCAGGAGGCATCCCAGTAGAATTGTGGGGTACTTCGCGGTAAGCAAATAGTGCTGCGGGTAAGTATTGATCCCAGCTCTCTGGTTTTTCCTGCGCAAGTTTCCGAAGGATGGAAATAAGGGTCCCGTTAAACCGCTCCACCTGGCCATTTGCCTGGGGGTGGTAGGGAGAGGTGTGGATATGTCGGGCCTGAAATATCCTAAACACTTCCTCGGTGAGTTTTCCTCGGAATTGGGAACCATTATCTGTCAGGATCTGTGACGGAAACCCTAGCCGAGTAAATATGGTGAGCAGAGCCTCAGCAACATGCTTAGAATCACAGGCGGGCATAGCAATTGCCTCTGCCCACATGGAGCAACAATCCACTAACGTGAGTATATAACTGTTTCTCTTTTTGCTACGAGTAAGTGGACCCACAATATCCACCGCTACTCGTTCGAAGGGTGTGCCCAAGATTGGCATTTCTCCCAGAGTGGCTGGGGCCGTCCAGTGTTTCGGCGCTGTCCTCTGGCACTGTGGGCATGATTTCACATATCTCTGGATATCGGCGTTGATACCTGGCCAATAATAATGACATGAAATACGCTGAATCGTGGCACTTATGCCCATGTGGCCACTAAACGGAAGGGCATGGCCCATTTCTAGGACCTGGGCTCGGTATGCTGATGGAACCACAAGTTGCCCATGTTCCTGTCCTCCATTTCCTGCTTTCCGATGCAACAGTCCATTTTTCTTGTAGAAGTCTCCCTTTTGGAGAGGAGTGTGCGCTCTCGGTAGTTTTTTGTAGCAGGGTGCTAGAGATTGATCCTCCGTTTGTGCCTTTTTTAATTCCTCAGGAAGGATGTTGGGTGGGGATTCCAACTCCGTATTCCGTTTGGCCTGTCCTCTAGTGGTGACAGCCGCCACAACCAGAGGGTGAATGGGTTCTCCCAAGAACACATACCTACACCCTAAGATCAAGGGATAAATAGGGTCGTCCAAGATCGCTGCACGGATTTCCCCAGTCACATATTTTGATTTGACCTTAATCTTGGCTATGGCCAAACGCATAGGTGCTGCACTTTTAGTAGGTCCTTGTATTTCTATAGTGTCTTCTGTCATCTGGTCAGGCTTGACTAGGGATGCACAGACAACTGCGTCGAATGCAAGGCCTGTATCATAAAGGCAGGTCACCTCTTGGTCATTTACGAGGACTGTCTCAACGACCGGGGGATGTCGGGGTTTGTCCAGAGGTTCTTCCGGTCCATTTCCCCTTGCGGCACTTTTACGTAAGCAGGCAGCATGATGAGGTGGGTTTTTCCGGTTGCACTCCTGCGTATTGTGGGTGATGGTTCTACAGTGCTTACACCATTTTTCCCCTTGCCTCTGCTGCTGGAAATTAGATCTCTGAGTAGTCTTGTAGTCTGGCTTGTCATGCTTTTTGCAGTTAGTATACGGTGGTTTCACTTGGGGGTCCATGTGTGACTGAGCTGTCTGTCTAGGTACGTAATCTGGTTGTTTCCGTCTGGGTGGTGGATTCTCTGATAGTGCTGCCTGATATCGTTCCGCTAACTGGACTATGGATTCTAAAGTGCTGGCCCCATTCTCTGTCAGGAATCTTCTCATGTCGGAAGTCATGGTGTCCTTCAGTTGTTCGATCATGACCATTTCCTTCAGGCCTTCCCAATCATGAGTAAAATTCCCTAGGGCACCCCACTTCTCCACGTAGGAATCCAGTCTCGCAGCAAACTGAGCAAAGTTCTCTCCGACTTCCCTCCTAGAGTTACGGAACCTCTTCCTATAGGCGTCAGCATGTAGCTCATAACGAACCAATAGTGCCTTTTTCAAAGAGTCGTAGTCATCCTGTAAACCTGGAGGAAGCTTGCTATACACGTCATAAGCAGTTCCTCTAAGCCCTTGCGACAGTTTCAGGTTCCATTTGCTCTTCTCCAAACCAAACGTGGTGGCAAACTTCTCAAATTTGTCGAGATACCTATCGATCGAGTCGGCTTGTTCCGAGAAAGCTTCAAATGGAAACGTCAAAGGTCCCAAAGTTGACATGAGTGAGGATGGCAAAGGTCCGGTGCCCCCTGCGTGCAAGGAGGGCATATCATCTGACCGTGGCGATAGGTTGCCTGAGGAGGTAGATGCGGTCGCACCGGCTACTGGTTCAACTCTTTGAGCTTGTCCCTGCATCTCTAACTGCTTCATCTTCAATGCATGCTCGCGTTCATCTCTCTCGCTTCTTTCTCTAGCGTCTACAGCTTTTATCCTCTCATCTATTTCTGCTAACTTTATTCGCTCTTCTCTTTCAGCTTTCGCTGTTTCTCGAGCGTAATACTTATCAGTCTCGACACTGACATAATTTGCAAGGTCCACCCCACTATAACCTAGATCTCGACCGGCCTCCCCTAGTGCTGCCTTAAGCTTAACTATTTCAGCCATCTTTTGCAGTTAAAGTCCACACTGAGTAAGCTAGTGCTACCTTCCAATAGTATTTCTAGCAACAAGTAAATACTAATTATTTATCCGACTGCTGTAGAATGAAATTACTACAGTTATGGAGACTTAAGGTCTGTAATTCAATGAAATACAAAATCAAGAACTAACTTAATTAAACACAACATATATAAAGGGATTCACCAATCAATGCCTGAATTTCTAGAAAAAATGTTTTCTGTCTTTCTAGAGCTCACTGTGTGAAAATACATGTGTTAAAATGGTATACTGTAATGACTGAATGGATGATACTATCCCAGAGGTATGATAAAATACATAAGTTCAAATCCCGGACCGAGACACCAGTGTCACGTAGCGTTTAAAGGATAAGAGAATTATTTAGAGGAAATAATAGATCTGATGTGGAAGATTTGGCTCAAGGAATCCCTGCTGGGTTTTCCCACTTCCAAAGGGTGACGAAGAGGGTAAATTCTCCTAACTCGACAGGTCTGGAAAAGATTGTAAGGAGATATTTGGTCTCTCGCTACCGTCGTCCCCTTCTCAGTTATCTATTATTATTATTCTTTAAATTATATTATATTTTACGAGCCCCCCCTCCCTTATAAAGGAAGATAAACGTAGACAATATTCAACATCTAATGGAAGGAACAAAGCGTGGGGTACAGTATATACACCCAATTGGTTTATTGCAATAAAGTGAATAGATGGTGAATGATAGTATTGTCGATGGAATTAGTGTCTGCTGTATGTATTATGTGTCTCACATTCACGTGTTTTTCATCATGGATGACTAAACTTTGTGGCATTGATTAGGTGAGTTTCCTTTGTCGTGGACTTAGCTTTTCAGCCCCTGGCTGATAGTGAAGTGTGGTTAGTTCTCCGGTCTCCTGACGTTGCCCCGGTAGGTCTTGAATGGTTCGGATTTGCCTTCTCTGTGCTCGACTCCGTATTCTGCGCTGAGATTGGACTGTCGTGCAAGGCTCCACCATAGACTACTCAAAGATGGACGCTAACCCGCAATTAGACACGTGGCTTCAGTGCTTTTAATGCGAGAATTCGCCGATAATTGGGTTAGACCTAGCTGTCTCAAGGGTTCCGGGCAAGTGAAGATTGCCCGTGTTTGGCGCACTTTTAGCGGGACATTTCCGCTTGGACACGTGATCCATAGCGTGCATCATGTGACATTAGCGTCAAATAAACGCTCCAATCAATAGCGTTAAAAGTCACGTGGGGTCTTCCTAAAGTGGCATAAACTGGTTTTATCAGCTTAAGCAGTCTTAAATTAAAACAGGTTCCTAGCTACCGAGGTCATTGGTCAACAATGACGTCGTATCTAAAAATAGCGAGAAAATACTGAATACTAGGAGAATTTCCGCAAGTGACACTTCCCGGGACTTTGCGATCATGCATTGAGGATGAGAAAAAAAACGATGTCCGTAAATAATAAAAAAAATGAAGAGAAGATTGGGCAAGTTGTCACAATCCTATAACTGATAATTTTTCGAACGAAGGCTTGTTCTAGTCTTGACTGCGAATGTGAAAATGTGATGGCGCCTTCTCCACCCTGACACTGAGAATCTACCGAGGAAACTACGGGTCAGATGCAAACTACCAGACAAATGTCTGATACTGCGCCCGGGGAGACGTCGGGATTCACGCCTCACCTCAGCGCTCACCGAGAAGCTACGTTTTGACAGGTGAGAATGCAAACGCTATGTCGGCTTTATGTCTGAGATAGCCAAATTATTCACAGTTATTTCGTCAATCTGCGGCGATTGACCGAATTCATTCTCACGCCAAATCGTCTGGAGCAAGGGACTGACACGTTACGTAAAAAGTTACTCGTTTAATCAGCAATGAAATGCATTTCTAAATGAGAAACGAAACTGGCGAAAGTGAGAATGGGAAAAAAAAATATTTTTCGCAAACGAATGGATGCGAAAAATACAGGAAAAAGGTAAAGAGTGATAATAAAATAGAGGATACGGGTGAAAGAAAAAGAAGAGGATATAGGCAATTTATGATCAATAAACTCTCTGTGACAAGTTTCAACAGGAGATGGTTTGCACACACAAATGAAAAGCCCCGAGAAAGCTAGCACACAGGTGTCGTGAAACATTCTAAATCCACATATATAAATTAAAAGGTAAATGTAAAGCCTAACAAATAAATTCAATAAAAGGAAAGAAGAATGGTAAAGAACAGTGCTGTCACAATGACTGTACTCGAAATCCCCCTTGTTTTCTACTTCGTCTGCAAATTGTAACGTTTCACGTTGATAGTAAAGCCTACTGCATCACTACACGCTTTCTACAATAAAACGTGTACTGTATTTCTAAGAAAACCTTGAGATACGCAAGCTGATTAATGACCTAAATTAATACTAACATTAATTACACTACGTTAACATAAACGGAAAGACAGATGAACTTAGGATAGAGAGAGAGGGAGGGCTGAAAGCAGGAACGCATGCAACCCTAACACGCGTCTCGCGATACAAAATTAATACCCTCCCCGCGCGAAAGGCCAGAAGCACTAATTTTTTTTCAAATCGACAGTGATAAAAAAACACTACCCATACGAGAGTTAGGTTTAAAAACCTGAAAAATGCTTATTGGGAAACATGACATTATACTGGTTTACGTTTGAAAGCCTGACAGTACCCAGACACCACATCGTATCGAAGTGAACAGGAGGTAGAAGAAAATTCACATTTTGAACGCAGCCACCTAGCTCCCTTAAATTTATATAATTGGGTTCCTTAGGACTTGCTGACAAAGAATATGTTAAACGTTACGCAAATAGTCTAGGAATTAACAAATTATAGCCAAAATAAAATGGTGGTGCTGTCAGACAACACAAAAATCAGAATTGCGCAGTGGCAGGTCTTGAAACCACCATTGTACGGGAAATAGGCCAACATGTTACCTCCTATTTGATTGGCGGAAAGTATATGTAAGGCTAAACTTGATTAGTCGGTCTGCAAATACTATTTTTTGTTGTTAGGGGAGACGGAAGGAAGGGTACTTTTTTTTCAAACGCTTGTGTAAACATGGCTCGATTGGTTAGACCCGCCAATATAGGCAATTAGGAGCGTCAGTTCAGTGCCACATGTTAAAATAACCTTACTAAGAAACAGTGCGTTGAGAGCCAGATCATATTTTTCGAAATAAAAGTCTGGGACAGAGGCAGATCGGAATTTGTGCCATTATTCATCGACAGTCAACGTATCTGTGTATTATTTCCATGAATTGTGGTAAGCTTGATATATTCAATATCTTTTTAATGAAAATTGAATGTAAATTGATAATTTATGTCTGTATATGTGTGTGGTTCAGTAGCGAACATGAGGCAAGGCCTATATAGTGCTCCAACCTGAACAGAAGGTGTCGGAGAAAAGTAAAACTGCATGGAATTGCCAAACAGTACACTGACACCTATCTTATTGACTAGAAGGAACTAATGCTGGAATTGCAGAGGCGTAGTAACCATTTAGGAGGAGAATACTGGTGTAAATTGTTTCAGATGAAGCTAGCAGTTGGCCTAACGCTCTGAACTCAGTGTTTGTTATGTATTGTGTTTAGTGTGGAAATAGATTATAAATTAGTTCTGAAGTAGGAGGTACAACCTTCTTGTTTCAGGGACTGTGGTCCTAGTTATTGAAGCAGCACCTGGTCTGAGTTTTTGCTGAATCCAGAGGCTGACAGCATACTCCTTGGTCCAGATAGCGACCAGTGAAGTATCTCCAGAACACAGGAAGCAATCGAGCAGAGGAGTCTTTTCCTGCCACCATCACGAAAGATAAGCTTCTGTGGCCAGAGTAGCTCAACATTATGTGCCCCCTCAAAAATTGACATTTTGTTAAACACAGAGGGACAATTAATTGGTTCAAATGACAGGAACTGTGAACTTTTCCCAATACTATTTCCCCGATAATCAAACACTTGAAGTCATGATGAAAAACAACAACCAAGCTTGAACAAAACCAGTATTACCTCATATTACTACTGCACAAATTACACACATAGAATAATAATAATAAACTATGTCAATACAAAGTTCATATATATAACCTGTGTACATAATACTTGTAATTACATTTGATTGTGATTCCTGGTTCACTGTGTAGTTGAATCAGGATATCCATTATTGACAAGAATTAATACATATATTTTTAAACTTAAACACTTGACTCATTTAAGATAGTCTAATAGAGTGTTATATGTGTGTGAGTGTCACAGTGTTGTAAAGTGTTGTGGAATAAATTAAATTGTTTATCTGTCTGTTGTTGTTGTGACTTACACTTCATCATTTTCAATACCCTAGACATTCAACGTAGTCATCACAATATTCCAGAATAATTCTGACTGAGGTATAAATGTGGTAGCAAGTAAGGTTATCTGTAATACACCACACTTATTAGATACAGATACCTTCACAGCTGATCTCAGTCAGTACACTAAGTCCCCTATAAATATTTATAACATCCCACTTTACCACAACAGGAAGGACAAAGTAGGAGTGAAAAAGGGTAGTATAGTCAGGTTTCCTAAGACATGTCCATTTTAAAATTCCAAAACATGTTCATTTTACAGCAAACAATAAATTACATTTATAAACTGTGGGTACACTGTGGGAAAGGTAAATATCAAAGTTGGACATTTCTGTACATTCATGTAAGATTTGATTGTGTATATTCATAGACCACTAAGTACCAGGTAGAAAAGTTTTCTAAAATTGAAACTTATGTATGTCTATGTAAAATTAGATTGTGTACAAAGAACAGATTTTTTCCCCCCACCCAAACTTTATTCAATAAGTGCATTCTCAAGGTATCAGAATCAATAGTGACATATAAGTATATTCATAAAACCAGTGTTGTGCCCTTGCATTCGAGCATTTATACTGATATGAATGCATGAATACACACACTCACAGTTATGCAGCAATACATTTTGCGAAAGGACATACTGTCTAGATATGATCAAAAATTTGGAAAACGAGAGAAACAAATGTGAATGTTATAACAGATGTGGTCTATTTTACATATAGGAAAAAACTCTTCCATCATTTTAAATAAAACGAACAAACATGGTCTGATACTACAAGTACTTTTTACTATTACATAGTAAAAACCCATCGCACGCACACACTCACAAATAAAAAATCATAAGTATGAATGACTGCGTTCCGAAGATGTAAGGCAATCGGAAACATAGGCGCCCGGAGATAATGGGGCGAGCGACCCTACTGAAAGCCCCAGGTAGGAGAGTGGTCGGTACGTGTTACGGACTGCTTTGTTCTCAGTCGTGTGCAAGCTCAAATTAAAGATGTAATAGTTGAGCACAGCCCTGAGCCGCCTTTCAAGAGGCAAGCACGCCCTGGTACGAAAGAAAGACAGAAGTAAAAAGTGGCAGTCTTGTAGCATCTAGGCCACTCTCCTAAGACGGAGAGAGTAGAGGAGTGTTGCTCCGCTGTACATTAAAATCGGATGAAATTGACAGTGCTTTCTGTAGGAAGACCTTTAACAGTATTTGCGAATTAAAAAGGCGGTATTTGAACACTGCTAAATTCCTAAAACTCCAAATCAAATCTCTGAATTGAGACAATAAGATGAGAAGTTTTGTTTGTATGTGTGGTGTCGTTCCTGGGATCGTGTTTAAAAATATAGCTCTGTAAAAGTCTACGGGTCTTTCCGTGTGTGAGGCAATGATACTTTGCAATGCTTTTTTTCATGGGTATGACTGTATTGCACGTGTAGTAAATATGGTCTTCAGTTTCTTGTATGCGTGTTTTGCACAGCTGACACCGTGATGTTTGCTTGGATCTGTGAGCTTGTCGTTCTGTTGTGGGTGTCATGTTGTATATAAGTCTGAAGGTAACTTCTCTTGCCTTAGCGGTGATTTGAGGGTTGTGTAGGTTGGTGAAAGTGTCAGTGTAATTTGTCTTGAAGTATTTCTGTCCCCTTTTAATTCTGAGATGTAACGGGGGTGCTTGTAGTTTGACTAAGTATTTGTAGATTGCATTTGTTTTCTGGTGAATTAAGTTGTCGTGTCCGTGAATGGCTTGTATGCATGACTTGTAAAATGATGGTAGTGGGCCGAAATGGTGCGGCATTGAGTTATTTAGTGGTCTCAGTCTGGTAAGTCTGAGCCCCATATAATAGTGTGCTAGCGCGTGTTGCTCTGGATGTTTGATGATGCTCACTGCGTGTTTGATTCTAAGTGCTTGGATCTTTGTCTATATGTCCTGGAGTGCAATCCCTCCCTGTTTCTTTTCTTGTATGAGTGTCTTATGTTTTATGCTGTAAATTGTGCGACTAAAAATAAAACTTCTGATCTGTTTGTTTATGTCTGTAATGGTCTGTTTCAGGGGGTCAAAAACTGTGGCTACGTATAATAATTTGGGAATGACATAAGTGTTTACAATCGTGCTTCGTCAAAAAATTGTTGTGGTTTTGAATTTGTATCTATGTAGCATGTCTGTCATTTGTGTTGCTAGGTTCTGCCATGTGTCTTTGTGTGTGCGGCTTGGGTGTGAAGGAAAAGTGATGCCGTAGATTTTGATGTTGTTTGTTGGTACAAGCCCAAATGGAAAGTCTGTTTTGTTTTTCCATTTGCCTATGCCCATTATTGTCGATTTCTGTACGTTGACTTTAGTTCCGCTACCTTTACTAAAGACTGTGAATGTGTTTAGAATGTTTGCAATAGACTCGTCGTTTGGTGGGAAAAAGGTGGTGTCGTCTGCATAAGCAATCAACTTCTGCTCACCTTTCCCTGGTATAAAGGTGCCCTTAATAGAGCTGTCCTTTCTAATTTTTTCCAGCATGGGTTCTAGTGATAGAACGTAGAGTAGGGGGAAGAGAGGACACCCCTACCTGACGGATCGCGTTAGCCTGAAAGTGTTGTTAAAAGTGTGATTCACCAAAACCTTGCTTTCGGGCTTCGCGTAAAGGATTTCAATCCATTTCCTAAAGTTTCCACCTATGTTGCAATGTAGTAGTGTTTTGTGAAGGTATGAGTGTGATATTCGATCAAAAGCTTTCTCTTGATCGAGAGATAGGATGGACGACTGACAATCCTTCTCGTGTGCGTAGGTAATTATGTCTCTGATGAAATGTGTGTGCTGGTGAATGTTTCTGTGTTGAACGCTACATTGCTGGTCTTCATGTATAAGGGTGGTCATGAATGGTTTTAGTTTGTTTGTTAGCGTTTTTGTTAAAATTTTGTAGTCTACGTTTAGGAGAGATATGGGTCTGTAGTTTTTAAGGAGTGTTTTGTCTGAGTTGTCTTTGGGTATGAGAGTGATGTATGACATGTTCAAGCTTGGTGGGAGTTATTTGTTCTCGAAAGCTTCTGTGTACACTTTGAATAGAAGGGGGCCTAAGATGGGAAAAAAGTGTTGATAAAATTCTGCTGTGAGTCTGTCCGGCCCTGGTGATTTGTCTTTTTGCATAGTGTTTATTGCGAGTGTTATGTCTGTAAGTGTCAGCTCGGCATCTAGACCTTGCTTGTCTGCATCTGATAGTTTCTTTGTAAAGTGCATAAATGTGTCTTGTATGCGTGACTGGACGTTTTCTTGTGTGTACAGGTTTCTGTAGTAATCTTCAAAAGCTTGTACTATGTTTTGGGTTTCTGTCTGTGTGGTTCAGTCTAGATCTACTATTTGCCCTATCTGTCTGCAGCGTTGTATGTTTTGTTCTATTGCCATGTATTGTTTACTGGGCGTTTCTTGTGTGATTGTGTTCAGTTTGTCCGTAGTAGGGCGCCCTGAAACCTATGGTTCTTGCGTTGTTGTAGCTGGTCTTCTAATGTGAGGATGGTGGGTGAATTTCTGTCTGTTTGTTTTGTAAGCTGTATTGCATCTTCTACTAGTTTCTCTTGTTTTATCCTGTCCTTGTGAATCCTAGCTGACATTAACTGCGTTCGCTCACGTATTGTATTTTTTAGTATTTCCCAGTGATGTTGTATGTTTCCTGTTGGCACATCAGTTGTGTATGTAAGAATGAGTTGAGTCATATGTTCCGTGTATGTTTTGTTTTGGAGTAAAGTGTTGTTGAATTTCCAGTGTGGAGAGCGTTTGAAATGTGTGCTTGCCTGAGTAGAACTAATGGCAGTGAGTATTGCTTTGTGGTCTGTAAACTTTAAAGTTTCTGGTAAGTGTTTGGCCCGAATTATGTGGTGTGTTGATGGTATATAGATTCTGTCTAATCTTGAAGCTCGGTTGTGTATTTTGTTTGCGTTTGCGTGTGTGGTGTCTGTGCTTTGGGGATGTGCGTGTCTGTATGCGTCTGTTAGGCTGTGGGTGTCTGTTATGGTTTGTAATATGTCTAATTGGTGTGTGTCTTCTCTGTTAGTTCTCCTTATCTGTGCTCTAACCTCACCACCTACCAGATCCATATCTGTCAAAACACAGTTAAAATCACCACCTAATATAATGTTGTGTCCCCTGTATAAGTGTGTGAGTAAGTTATCTAGGCTATCGTAAAATTGTAGCTGATGACTGTAGTTTGCTGGGGCGTGTATGTTAACTATCGTGTATGTGTGTTTCTTGTTTCCTACGTGAACTATGGCTATTTTACCCTCGGTATCCCTGTTTTTCTTAAGTATTTCCCACTTGTCTGATGTTTGTAATATAGCTGTTCCTGAACCAGTGTTGTGAATGGCTAAGCTAAAACAAGAATGCCTTAGTCCTAACTGGGTTGTGATCTGTGATGCGTGTTCGCCTGTGTGTATGTTGGTTTCTTGTATGGTATAAAATCTGGTTTGTGTTTATGTATGAGTGGTATGATGTGTTGTAGTTTGGCGCGGGCGCCTCTAATATTTATACTTAGACATACTATAGCATCCGCCATTTTAAACAACTAAAATACATTGAAGTAGTATTGTAAGTATAAATGCTATAATGATTGGTAACATACCCGTTGTTGAATGAAAAATTTACTTGTGTAGGCTGTTTCCTTGTTCCTCGTCATCTGCTGGGTTTCTTGTGAGATCGATGATGAGTTTGGTGCATAAGTCTATTTCAGGTGGGCTTGTCTGCTCTGCTGTTGTGGTGATGTTGCTGATAATGTACTTCGTCTCAAATGTCTGGGTTGGTGGTGGTGCTGCTTTCCTAGTGGTTGGTGTGGTTGTCAGTTCTGGTTTCTGTTCTGTTTCTGTGCCGTCTGTGTCGGGGCTAATAGGTGCCGAGTGTCGTCTTTGTCTTTTGTTGTCCCTTTTTTTGTTTCTGACGAGCGTGAAGTCATCATCCACCGGTGGTGGGTCTCTTGCCTGCGACTCTTGGGGCCTCTCTCTGTTTTGATTTCGCACTGCTGTTTCTTTTCGTGGCAGCCGTGGCCACGAGGTGGTTTCAGTTGTGGTTGGTGCTGCTAGTGGCCTTGGTCTTTGTCCTGGTTTCTTCGAGCACTTATTTGCCCAGTGGGTGTCTTCCCCACAGTGTGGACATACCATTCTCCGACCTGGCATGGTGATGAGGACCTTGTGTTGTTCCTGATCTGCTATTTTTAAGTCAATGAAATGTGGAACTGGTACATCTTGCTTAAAGAGTACTCCCCATTTGTCTGGAGCATTTCTGATGCGGTAGACCTCTGCTTCGGGGTCGCCGGTTACTTGTCTGGCAATATTCTCCACTGCTTGCTGTTTGATTGTTGGAGGGAGCCATTGCAAAGTCGCTTTCACCCGCTCCTTCTCCAGGGGCTCAACCATGATGGTGAGCTCCGGGTTCGACAGCTGAATTTTCTTACCGTGCAGTTTCGAATAAAAACGTGTGTGTGCTTCTGCCGACAGGTTTAAGTACCATCTCACTGGGTTCTCGAAACGGTATAGGGTTGAAATGCCGTCTATAGGCACTCCCCCCGGGCCCACCAAAACACTGGTGAGAAAAGACGGGGACGCCTTCGCCGCCGCCTGCGGTCCTGAGACGGACAGAACCAAGGTTCCCGCCCGGTGAATGTTCCCTCCCTCGAAAGCGTCCATCGTGATGTTTACAGCTGCGGTGATGTTGCTTGGATTCATTGCTGAAATCTTGAGCTGGTGAACAAACTGTTAAATCTTAAAAACAGGTGAAATCCGTGAAAAATAACCTCTAACACGCCTCTCCAAAACAGAGAGCGGATTTTTTTTGGTTCTGAGTATTCTGACAGAAGTTTTTTTTTCGTTCGTTATTTTGGTCTACTATGTTGCTGTTATACCCTGTTCAACCTGTAAATTGGTTATAATTGGGGTTTATTGTGTGCTACGCTCTTCGATGGTGGTCGGTTGATAGTCCTGAAAAGGACTGGTGCTAGCTGGCGTCCTCTTCGTTGTTTCTCTGTTTGTGTTGCCGTGGCATGTTCTTTATTGTGTTTCGTATCCTGCCTCCCTATCTGGCTTGTATGGTTTTGTGTGTTTTTGTCCTCCTTGTTTCTGTTTCTTGCGTCTTCCTTTGCTCTTGCATCTTAGATAGCGCTTTTTCTATAATTGTTGGGAGTAGCTTTTCCAGCGTTTCCTCGATGACTTCGTCTGATTGGTAGTTCGTTTTAATATCTTTTGTGTTTGATGTTATTTCTTCCATGGTTATTCTTTCTGCCTCTATTCTCTTCAGTACCTCTTCGTTTCCTTCTTTCAGTTCTATCAGCTTTTTGACATCTTCTTCTACCTGCTGTTGAATTCTTTTCATGTCTTGGTGTATTATTTTCATGTCGTTCATGAATTGTTGTTGTTTCGCGCTTTCCGAGCTATCAGGGATTTCTTCACATCTGGCAGTTGATGTTCTGTTTTTGTGTGGCTGTCGGTTTTCTCTTTCCTTTCGCAGTTGTTGTTTTAGATCTCTCACCTCAGTCGTGAGCTGTCTGACCTGTTCTGTTAGGCTGTCTAGGCGCCTTTTACCTAAATTACTTGCCTTCAATGTGTTTTTTGCCTCTTGGTACGATACCCCCTTTCCAATGGCAACTGTAATTATTTGCCTTGTTTGTTGATATTCGGGACACCCTCGGTATCGTGCTCCGTGATTTCCGAGGCAGTTGATACATTTTCTATTTTTGTTTGGCGTTTTGTAGTCGTGGTCTTTTTTTGCCTTTGGGCAGTCTTTGTATTCGTGGCTGCTCGCACATTATCTACAGACCGTCTCTTTTCTGCACGTGTTTCTTGTGTGAGAAAATCCCTGGCACTTTGAACACTGTATCACTGGCGAAATGTAGGCATGTGTTCTTCGAGGTCTATTCTGGATAGTGATGTTTTCTGGGATTGTTTTCCCTTGTAGAGTCACTATTATCAGTCTGGTGTCTTCTTTGTTCCAGGACTTAAGCCTTTCTGCGTGTGTGATTCTATACAGAGGGTTTTCGGCCTGGATGTAGCTGAGGGCCTCTGTGTCTGACAAGCTGGTGTCTATCCCTTTGATGACTACTCTCTTGGTTTCAGTGTAGATTTCTGCTTAAATTTTGATCCGGTGTGGTAGCTGAAATTCTTTAGGCCCGGATGCCAGAGCAGTCATCAGCGATTTAGTCATTTCTGTATCATTCAAGGCAAGTGTCACTCCCTGTGGGTGCATTCTGATACTTATTATGCCTCTTTTGCCTACTACTTTCTCCAGGACATTGATTACTTTGTCGTCCGGGAGTGCCCTGAGTGTGGCTTCTCCTTCGGACAACTGCGTAATTTTTATTTTGCGCTCTTGATCCTGTTCTTTGTGAATGCTTTTTCGTAGTTCGCCTGGGCGGCATCTCCCATCTGCCACCACTGGCTGAGTATCTGTCTTTGGGCTCGGTACCCTGTCCTCTTCTGTCTGCTCATGATTCTGCTTCTCTTGATCACCGCGGTGGACTTGGCTGTTCTCTGTTAAAATCCGGCGTATCTCGATGTCTGACACTGGAGCCTCCTCAAATAGTGCTTCTTTCAATGTTGGAGTGAGCCTAAGGAACTCGTCTCCCTCTTCACGCATTCTGTATAGTGCGTCCATAACGGTCTCTGCGATAGCTTCTGTGTCTAATTCGTCTAGTTCCGATGATATTGTCCCCACATCAGCAGCTGGTTGTGAGGTGACGTCTTGTTGTTCTGCTCTTTTGTCTACCCCTTGTGCCGGTCTGTGTTGAAGAGTTGTCTCCTTTGTAGTGTTTGCAGGTGTCCTCTCGGCATCGTGTGGTGGTGTCATTGGTGTTTGTTGCAGCTTCTCTGTGGTAGACTGGGGTTTTGTTGACGAATCGGGTACGTGTGGTGGTGGCAGCATGGTTCTAAGTTCTTGTTTTCTTTTCTCTATTCTTTCCGTCGTCTGCTCCAGCTGTTGTATCGCTCTCAATATTTCTTTACGTTCTGTGTCTTCATCATCTAGGTCAGAACCGTTTGCTTCTGGCTTCTGAGAGGGAGCGGCCACGACGCTAGTAGTTGGAGTAATCGTGCTCTCTGGTTGACTCTGTTTGTTCTTCGCAGGTTCTTGTTTGATGCTGCTGACAAGTGTTTGAGGGCTTCTATAGACTTTCCTCTTTTTCGCTTGTGGCTTGGTACGAGTCATTTTAGTGAAATCCGACGGCTGCGTTCGCCTTGAAAAGGACGCTCGATTTAATTTAGTGCTGTCCGGAGTCTGAATGGTGTCCTATGACAGAAGTGAAACCCCAAGCTTTGGAGTCAGTAGAGAAGTTTAGTATAAAGTTATGCTTTATGAAAATTGAATGGCAAATGATGTGCGGTTATATTGTGTTGACATGGGAAATAATAAAGTGAAGGTTTGCGATTTTTTACTAAGGGAGCCTACTCTGTACGTTAAGCCCCTTGAGAAAAGTATTAGATTGTGAGTTTGGTTCACAATTTTTGAATAACGTTATAGAATGTACTAAGAGAAATAGGGATATATGGAATAGGGACAGTTAGCGAAGGGAGGTAATAATATTATGCTGTCCCTTAGATGTCTCCCATGTATTAAAAATGTTTGAATGGTGAGCACCACATGGAATATCGTAGACAACAAGCCATAGTGTTCACAAGAGATGTACGGTTGTCTAGTTCCTTGGAGACTCAAATGCCATCTTTATAGAGAATTGCTGTTTAAGCAATTTAGATGTAGTTTTGATGGTGTGTGATTTCCACACCCATGCAGTGGGTTCAAGACAAGTGTGTTTTTCCCAAGCGCAGAGACAGCTGGTATGAACGGTTTTGTTTAGTAGTGTGTAGTAAGAACAGTTGGTAGAAAAGTCATTCCTTGGCGGTTTAGGCCAGTCTTCGTCATTCAAGTGCACACAGAAATAAGCCAGAACATTTTATCTGTAGAAAATAATAATAAGAAACCAGTAACTTTGAGAGGTTAACGTTCTAGTCTCAGAAAGGAAAAGAAACAGTTGGGTAAGAAGTAGTAAGGAAGAGAAGAAGAAAAAATAGAAACAGGGACAGTAGCCAGAACCCATGGTATGAGCAATGAAAGGTTGTAGTGAATTTCTAAATACAATATCTAAATTAATATATAATAATATCGGGCATAAAGGAAAAGATAAGAAAGTATAAACGAATTTTGCTAGAACTGTTGGTATCGCCTACGCCTTCAGAATATTTGCTAACGAATAGCCGAACAAAACGGTACCCAAATTTTTCAAATTCGTCCTTGACATAATCACTTTTCCTAGTTCTAAGAAAATTGTGCCTAAAAATGCATTGTGGAACGAGGAGGGGCAAGGAAAGATGAAATGCTAATTCGTTTCGCATTGATTTAAACTAAAAGCCAACACTAGCACATTGGCAAGCCTTGCCTTAGGGGTTCCCCCAAAATACGATGAAAAAGTTAGAACATGTAGACGACACGTGTCACTAAAACGACTTTAGCTCTTATTAGGAATGACGAAATTCTATCGTAAGTACAGAAGACATCCCCTAGTATGGAAGTGAACGGTGGTAACAGCAAATACACGACTATCATAGAAAAATACATATTTTGAACGAAGCCACTTAGCCCCATTAAACTTATATATTCGGGTACCTTAGGACTTGCTGACAAAGAATATGTTATGTGTTTCGCAAATAGTCCATTAATTAACAAATTATAGCCAAAATACTATAGTGGAGTTGACTGACAGCACAAGATCATATCTGCTTAATTTTTTTTTATGGCATGTTTGGAAAACACTGCTTTGGGAGAAATGAGGCCAACAAGTTAGATACGATTTGATTGGCTGTAGTAAAATGTAAGGCGAAACATTATTGGGTGACCTAGAAATACAAATATGGTTGTTAATGGAAACGTATAGGATGGATAGTTTTTTTCAAAGGCTCATGTAAACATGGCCTGATTGGTTAGAACGTTAGATATGGTCAAGTAGAAGCGTCGGTTCACTGCCATTTTTGAAAATAAATTCTGTGAAAATCAAGTACGTTGAGAACAGGCTAAGAATTTTTTAATAAAGGAAAAGCCTGGACAAAGGCAGATCGAAAATGTGCCAGATTCTATTGCCTAATCATCGTTTTACTTGTGTTATTTCCTTACATCTGTGGTAAGATTGATTTTCTTAATATTTTATTTAAAATAAAATTTGAATGTGAGATACTAACATACGATTATAAGTAAGTGAGTCTATGGCAGACTCAAAACAGAGTCTAGAGATAGATCCAGCATATGAAAGAATATCAGAGAGGTGTAGACCAACTAAATTATATAGGATTATCATCAGGAGCATAATACCTATCCTATGGTATGGACAACATATTATTGCTGGAATTGCAGAGGCGTTGTAACTATTAGGGGAGAGGAATACTGGTATACCTGGTCACATCAAAAGAAACTGGTGAAAGGGATTGTCGTAAAGAGCTGATCTTGCATGTTTGTTTGTAATGTGCCTGTCCTGGTTGTTGAGTATTAGTGTAGGCTGTTGATTACGAAGGAGGCATATCCTTCTGATTTCAGAGGTATTTGGTTGCTGTCAATAACTGGTGCCAGACTACAGTGGGCCGATATATTCATGCCACAGTCTTGCCTTTTTCGGAGACAACTGTAAACCACCATCATTCTTGAAGAAGTGGGAGCTGAAGGTTGTCGTTCAGCGAAGTGCAGGAAGATTCCTACAGCATATTACCAAGTTAGGTGCATGTTTCGGCACCTGGTCGCTCAACAAACATTATATAGAGAATAGTGATATAAACATTCCATCAGTGTCCATAAAAACTTACAAACAACATGCAGAGATGATGATAGTAAACAATCAACCAGTGTATACTAGAAGTCACCTCAGTTAAACAATACAACTACACCCTTATATAATAATATGTGTATTATGGTCATAAGATCCATTATGTAAATTGATTGATGTAATTAATTTCTATGATTTCACTTTGATTGTCAGTCCTGATTCTAAATAAATTAGATTCAGGCAATAAATTGAAAAACATTAACTTTCAACTACTGACTTACTAAAGATAGTCTTTTAAAGTGTAGTTTGTATGTGATTGTCGTGATACTGTTGTGTTGTATTATATAATAAAATAATTTCTGTAATTGTTTATATGTTCAGTTGGTTAATGCAACCTTACACTAACATTTCATAACCCTAGACACCAAACGTAGTCATCTTATAGTCTATCAAGAATAAGTCTGAATGAGATCATAGTGGTGGTAGTAGAAAGGGGCCCTGGAAATTTACTCTAATATTTATTATATTCAGGGACCTTCACAGCTGACCTCATTCAGTACACTAAGATTTCTTTACAACAAACTATATTAACATCAACCAACCACAAAGGGGGGGAGGGGGTGTTCCAGAAAAAAGAACTGACTTGTAATGTTATCAACAGGTTTCCTCAACTGTACCCTATCCATCACCAGCACCATCTTCTCATATATTGTTTCTCCTTTCATTGAGTTGCACCATAAACTTCCTTACCAGAGAGCCTCCTCATGTCTTGGACGACCCGAGTTGAATTATTTTATTTAGTAGACCTGTCTATACTGTTGTTGATCTATTTGTGGCTTAGTTTCTACAGGATTGCTGGTCCCATGCTCAACCCTTCATAGTTGACATTTACAATATACTGGTAGGTTACAGTTTTGCTGTTCTTTGCTCTCCTTTCGGGCCCCAGTTAGATACAGGTGACAAGGTCTGCACATCGCAAGTCTGATAAGTCACTCTAGGCATCTGTGCAGATTGCAAGCTAAAGATCAGTTACATTCTAGGTTTGCCGGTCATGAATATAAAGCCTTTTAGATGTGAACTTTTTCGAGATTACTTTAAATCAACGCAAAAAAAAAAAAGCAACCAGCATAAGTCATCTTGGAAATGAGAATGTCTTTCATATATTAGCGTGTAGAGTGGTTAGAGCTCCTGCTTCTTGAGGCAAAGTTAGCGAGTTTAAAACAAGGCAGCACAACGTTCGTCTACCCATCTGTAAATGGGTATCTGACTCTGCTCTTGAGTTATGGAGGGCAAAGGCAGTGAAGAAGGAAACTGGTTCTACCTCATAGAGCTGAGACCAAGTATAGGAAGTCTCTAACTTTTCACTCCCCTTTGGCAGTATTTGTTGTGGGACTACCTTTACAGTTACACCTTTATTTGTCCTAATATAACTGATGGACTTTGTGCCTAGGTTGACGGTGCATGCCTCCCCACAATGATGCAAACTGCCTTTAAAAAACATTTTGTAAAGAAAAACCACAAAATATATTTAAGGATACCCTGTATCATAGAAATGTTTTAAACAAAAAAGTACTAGAGGCATTCTTGCAAGAAATGGAAATCAGAAATCTGAATAACTCAAGATACAAGTAAAATTGTAAGCAGAAAACATTAGAAGACTATACTTAGGTAAATGCCGTAATTGATAATGACCCTGGCAGTCCTACCCCTAAACACAAAGCACAAGATGGTATAATGTCCTAAATATTTTTTTCATGAAGAGAAAAAAATTAAAATTTTGACATCTCTTCAGTTTTTTTCCGATCACCATAGAGTTAGACTATTCCAAAAGGATTGAGACATGCGGATGCTGGCAAAATCCTCATCCCAAAAGACTGGAGGGAAGTCCTTACCTGTACCTGTAATTTCCTCGTCTGCTATAAGTTGAACCGTGCGCAAGTTGCTGATTAATAAGGAAACATCTGTGTTCCCACTAGATACAATATATCCATCTTGAGCTTTCGAAATACGCTGAGATTTGCCTGCTTTTGCTTTTGTGTCACAGGTTGCAGATAAATGTAGAATACTGTCTGGTGTAGCTTCTTTGCTACTGTTTTTAGGTGACAAATATTGAATATTGTCTCCTGTAGTCTGTGTGTCACAGTTTTTAGATAAATGCTGATTATTGTTCGCTGCTATTTTTGTACCACAGGTTTTAGATAAATGTAGAATACTATCTGGTGTAGCTTCTGTGCTACTACTTTTGAACAAATATTGAATATTGTCTGCTGTAGTCTTTGTGCTACAGTTTTTAGATGAATGCTGAATATATTTTGGATTAGCTAGACAGTTTTTTAGAACAATCAGTCATATTTTCTGACAATGACCTATTTACTTGAGTGACTGAATTTGTCATCAAAGGTAAGTAATGTTCTATTTGTCCTTTTTGTGACGTTCCATTAATCTGGCACGTTATAGCCTCCTTCAACTTATTGCCTGCTGAGATTTTCAGCTTTGGTCGTCCTCTCTTTCTTTTTTCTGGCACAACTACTTTCGTATGTTTGCTAGAACCTCTAGTCAGGTCATGAGGGATAACTTGTGCTTGAGTAGATCTGTCCATATTTATGGTCTGGGATGCACAAGAGTGAGCTGGCTGATTGGTATTTCCAAGAACAGTTGAAGGTACTACCACACTTGACTGAGAAGACATATTGTCAATCCCTGTAGACTGCAATGTACATGTCTGGTGTGTTCTGGTTTGGTCAGTTTCAGTCACCTGATGCAGCAGATTGGCATTAGCTGATGGTGCTTCCTGTCTTTGGCTGTTTGAAAATGTTTGCTGAGGTACCAATCTGCTCACCATTCTTCGGGCAATTTCTTTTGAGGAGATAGCAAACAAACTGCTATTAACCGTCGAGGAGGGAGAAGCTTGTCGGCATCCTAAATTTTGTTGTCTGTGGCTGTTGGACGTTCTGGTTCCTGTACTTAAATTAAATTTAGGAATGTTTTGAGTGTTTGGCTGTAGTTGCCTCCTTACTGGCAAGTCAGAGATTGCATGATGTACATCATTCTTACTTTGTATGCAATCTGCAAATGGTTCTGAACGTTCTAGCAAACTTCTACGCTGAAGGAAGCACAATCAAGATGATAAGAACAAACATTTTAGCAAACTTCTACGCTGAAGGAAGCACAAACAAGATGACAAGAACAAACGTTCGAGCAAACTTCTACACTGAAGAAAGCACAATCAAGATGACAAGAACAAACGTTGTAGCAAACATCTACACTGAAGAAAGCACAATCAAGATGACAAGAACAAACGTTCTAGCAAACTTCTACGCTGAAGGAAGCACAATCAAGATGACAGGAACAAGAACTGCTGAAGTAAGTCAAGAGACAAAAAACCTTCTCCGAATTCAGCAGCCATGCCCAGACTCTATGACCTCACTCTTTCAAATAAAAAACAGAACTGAATGTAGCAATCCATAATCTTAAAAAGAAGAAGGCTCGTGGGCCAGACGGAATCACAAATGAAATGATCAAGCATCTAGGATTTCAAGGAAAGGCCAGAATATTAGACCTCTTCAGTGAGTCGTGAACACAAGAGATCTTCCTAGAGAAATGGAAAGAGGCAGCAATAATACAAGTTGCAAAGAAAGGGAAATAAAAAAACTAACAAATCAAGCTGCCGCCCCATCAGCCTGTTATGTTACCTGGGAAAAGTAATGGAAAGAATGGTCAACAGGCTTCGAAATTACCTTGAAGAAAACAAGCTGCTAGATGACTGCCAATCAGGCTTCAGAAAACACAGAAACACTGACGATCAAACAGCATATCTCGCCCAAGAAATTGAAGATGTTTTCCAGAAACAACCCAAACTCCTAGCTTCTTTCTTTGATCTCACAAAGGCATTTGATACAGTCTGGAAAGAGGGCCTACTGCTAAAACTAGTGCAGAAAGGAATCGAAAGCAGAGTGCTACAGTGGATTAAGAACTTCCTACGTAGAAGAAATGCAAGAGTTAAACTCCAGGGAAAGAAAAGCAAAATGGTTGTCATACCAGAAGGGGTCCCACAGGGAGGAGTATTATCCCCAGCACTCTGTATCATCTTCATGGACGACCTGCCAAAGCTATTCACACCATACGTCCACAGGGCACTACATGCTGACGATCTTGCTATATAGACTCAGTCTGAATACACAAGAGTGGCAAAAGTGAGAATGCTGGAGGCAATAAATAAAGTTGAAGATTGGGCCAAAACCTGGGGCGTCCAAATAAACAAGAATAAGACTGCCACCACACTCTTCTCCCTCTCGACCAAACCTAAAAACTACAATCTCACACTGGACAACACTCCACTGCCAAAAGAGGAAAACCCTGTATACTTGTGATTAAAATTTGACAAAAAACTGACAAGGAGATCACATATCGAAGAAACTGAAAGAAAAGCCACACGCAAACTGCAGTTAATGAAAAAACTTTCGGGGACCAGCTGGGGAGCAGATATACAAATCACGAAGCAAGTCTAAGTAGGACATATCCGCCCAACTCTGGAATATGGAATGGGCACTGTCGTAAATTTTATAGATAGGCCTAAGATATTCATGGTCCCCTCCAAGCAGAGGTGATATAGTGAGAGCTATGTGAGAGGAAGGTGTGCGAAATAGTCCTGCTTACGAGGAGAACTGGTGTAAGAGAAAATACGGTCTTGGATTGAGTAATTGCTCTAATCCAGCCTATCTAGTACGACACACTTTAATGGAGACGCACTTTCTCACTTGATACTGATTCAAATTACACTACCCTCACGTACGCACACACAAACAATTTTGTGACATAAATGCGAACATACGTAGAAAACAGATAAACTATGGGTCACATATAAATGGCAGGGGAGGTTTTGACCAACACCAATAGCTTAAGGTTTATTAAGTTTATTATATCGTTAGAAAAAAAATCACAACATCAATACATAGTTATCATTCATCATCATGTGACGTATTCTTTACAGAACGTTGTCTCCATTACAGCTGCTCTGAACGCATCACGATTCTGGGCAAGTCGACCTGCATCAGCCAAAGACAAGTTCAGACTCTCTGTGATGTCCTGGGTCCACCGTCGTCTAGGTTGACCCCTTCCCCGTTTTCCAGGGACCATGCCTTCCATCACTGTTTTTTCCAGACTATTATGTCTTTTTATATGACCGAAAAATTTCAGCTCCCTTATTGCGATGGTATTTAGGAGCCAATTGTTACCAACAGATTCTTCGTAGGCAAAATATGTTTAAAGTTATCTATCTGTCTGATGAAAGGTACTTATTTGATAATCTAAGGGAAATAACCTTGATTGGTCGATGTTATATTCAGTTATATGGGTTATCTTTCTTGTGTCTCAACCTGGCGTATGAATACTAGATTTACGTCAGTTTGCTTCTGGTATGGCCAGGAACAGATTGGTCTTGATTGAAAAGGTTTATAACCCGAGTTAATGTTTATTCCTTAACTATTTAATGCGATTTAGTCTTATATCTCTATATCTTTTAATGTCTAACGTCGGCCTATTTTGGAGCTGAACTTTGGGGTCAAGGGTGCTTCTGCGCATGTGTGAACGACGAGGTTGTCGTCAGGGCATCCGTCATGTTGGTTATCTGCTGAAAGCTGTTCGGACAGGAAAGTTCGAAGATTTGATCTCTGTGGTCTTATTCTGGGAAGGAGATTGTTTCTCTGTATGACTATTATGTCGGTGATTTTCCCAGTGTTCATTTGTTACGCCAAGTGATGGCGTGTGATATGTGCTAGTGTGTTTATTTCTATGACTAAGGTATGAAGACACTTTTGTGAACTCTTTCTAAACCTAGGTGGGCGACGTGATAACGTCCGTCCATATGATTTGTTGAATATATACAAGTATAAAGACGGCATGTTACCTAGCAGCAGAACAGCTTGATATATGCAGCAGTTTTGATTACCGGACATGCAGAGTCCTATATGCACATTTGTATAAGGAACAGAGCCTTTAATTAGGTTTCTTTAATCACCTTCTGTGTGAGCGATGCTTACGCAAGATGGAGCCATTTTTGACCCCGCTTTTGGTCTAGCGGATTATCGTCCAGAGAACAGGAGTGCCCTTACTATCTAAAGACGATACAGAGATCTGTCTATTATAAATCCTACTATTGTTGGTTGAAGATTGTCGTCCTTCAATTTGCTAAGGTACGAACTGTAATACTTAGCCAGAAGAGGTCCTACCAGGGAGCCTTATATGATAAACATGTTTTGATAACACTAACTGATGCGATTAGTCAGTTAGGGCCTGAGATGCCAGATAACTAGGACCAGGAGTGCTTGTATGCTAATGTCCAGTTGTACCTATATTCGACACGAATGCCTATTTGATATTGCAAACCATTTTTCAAGTATACGATGTTGTTGTCAACCTGTTCAGTGACTGTAACCGTGATGTCAGTACGTGTCTCATTAAATCCATGAACAAAAACGTCCACAGTAGTACACATCAGTGACTTTTAACTATGAGTGAGTGTGTGCCTGATTCATTAGTCATCTTCACAGAACAGTCCATGCATTCGCGCACCTGACATTTACACTCTCACTCAACATCAACACTGTGTCGGTTTCGAGTTGACCATTATAACACATCACCCGATCCTTCTACATTCTACCTGTATCAACATGAAGTCTACACTTATCATCGTGGGTGACAATGATACATAAAGAAATACCACTTGCATCAACATTGGATGTATCAATTTGGGGTGTATCAATGTGGTGGGCCAGATCCTGGGTCTAACCTTCACAGTTTGAAATATTTGCAAGTCTACTGCTGCTGATTTCTTGACGCCTGATACGACACACACCAACAGTCGATGTCAACATTTTGCCACGTGACCTGTCCTGTTAAGCAGATGCAGTAACTAGGTCAACGCTTGTGGAACAGACATTGTTTACATCATTTGACAGACTACACATCAAGTTTCGAGCATTCATTTAACTTTTTTGGCAAGAAGTGCAGTGCGAGTAAAGCTGAGAAATCCTACTTTCATCGGTGGATCTTCCTGTACTGCTCTATATTGAACTTTGTAATAGTTAAAACCAGAGTAAATTATTTATTAAAGTGGCAGTTTATTTTCTGTTCATCAGAAACTGTGCCATTATATTGTGAAGCTGAGCCTTCTGTGCAACACATTCCATTACATTGCATTATATGATATAAATGTATTTATGTTTAAATGTTTACATGTAATATTGTTGTGAATATGTTCGCGGGTTCGGTTGGGTAGGTGACTATTATAAGAGATACCACGTCATAGAGGTCTTATAATAGCGTTCTATAGGAGCAATTTTCTTAAGTGAAAATTTGCATGCAACATTTGTTGCTATTTTTGTTAGTTGTGATGACCTGTATAATATTTGTTTTTGTAATATTTTTTCTGTTTTTTAGTTTTGTTTGATTTGTTTGTACTTGTAGGTCTTCCCTTTCCTTTCATTTAGTTCTATACACCTTTTATATTTATACACTGTGGCGTCATTTGTTGTGTTTATTACTGCGCAGTTATCATCACAATTTTTCTGTGATATTCTTCTTTAGCTTTTCTGTTTGATTTATTTGATTACTGCGAAGGTTTTCGTATTGTCTTTCATAATTGTCTTTTGTTTATGTTGTTGGTTGATATGCTATTGATAGATATATTTGATCATGCACTATTAGCTGTGTAGTGCACTTGTGGTACAAAATCAACTGGTGGTGGATTATTATTATTATACAGTTGATTATACAAGACCTTATTAAAGGCTTGTTTCCCGCAGAGATTGGGATAAAGTGAGCTGATTAATCAAGTTTACTAAGAACTTGTTTCCATTTACATTGAGATAGATTGCATTATTATTTCAAGTAACTAGTCTCACATTATTAGACATTATGTCGACTTTAGAAGAATTTATCAAGCTAGGCATAGCCTTGGGCAAAACTGAAGAGAAATTAGAGGAATTTGCACTTACTCAATTTGCCAAGGCACAAAAGGCTGAAAAGATACAAATGCAACAAGACAGAGAAGCTGAAGCTGAACAAAAGAGATTAGACAGAGAGGCTGAACAAAAAAGATTAGACAGAGAAGCTGAGGCTGAACAAAAGAGATTAGAAAGAGAAGCTGAACAAAAGAGATTAGACAGAGAAGCTGAGGCTGAACAAAAGAGATTAGAAAGAGAAGCTGAACAAAAGAGATTAGACAGAGAAGCTGAGGCTGAACAAAAGAGGTTAGACAGAGAGGCTGAACAAAAGAGACTAGATGCAGAAGCTGATAGAGAAAAAGCAAAGATGGAACATGAACAGAAACTCTTAGCTTTGGAGATAGAGAAATTAAAATTGACAAATGTGAGTGGTGGTAGTCAGTCATCTAGTACTAATGGTAAACTTCAACTTATAAGGTTAAGCTACCAGCATTCAGTCTTTCCAGTGACGATATAACATTCTGGCTGGATAGATTTGAACGTTCTTTTCGAACTCATAATGTGGATAAATCACAATATGCTAATCAGTTATCAGAGAATTTGAAAGGTGATTCTCTGACTAGTTTATACTTGGTGGAAGAGGCTGACAAAGATAATTATGATGTTATTAGAGCAGCCGTGATAAAAAAATATCAATTGACAGAGGAAGGTTATCGTATTTTGTTTAAGACAATGGTACCTGAGACAATGGTAGAATTCTCAGAATTCATTGCAAAGGCACGTCTTACATTTACACGATGGATTGAGCTATCCAAAACAGAAAAAAACATATGAAGCACTTATGGACTTGTTGCTTAGAGACAAGATTATGTCTTCTATAAATAAACCATTCCTTGAATTTCTACATGAGCGTAAACCCAAAACTCTAAAACAAATGGAAGAATATTGTTCCCAATATGTCACTGCACACCCTGACGTGACTTTTGGCAACACTAAGATTAAGGAGAGTATGCCAGTTGCTGCAGCAACACCATACAATCCAAATTACTCACACAAATTTCAAGGAGCTCAAAATAGGTTTGATAAAAAGGGTAACTGGAATAATTATCAAAACCAAGGTAACCAATCATATCAGGGTTCTTCTTCGAAGAACTGGAGACGAGCTGACAGCCCTCGATACAGTGGTTGTCACAACTATGGACATTTCCGCAGGGGAAGTCATAATAGGAACTATCCAAGTTATCCAACATGGAGACAACAAAACCAAACTTACAGAGATTCTCATTATAATGAGCATGATAATTGTAGCCATGAAAACTATGACTCAAACCCAAATAGGGGTTACAATAGGGGAAACAATAATAATTGCAGAGGCAATAATAATCGAGGTAGATCACAATACAAAAAACATAAATCACATTACCAGGCAAACTCTGCACAGCAAGAGTCCCATGAAGCCTGTAATCAGACTAATAATAATAAAGACTCTAATAATATGGCATGTTCTGCGTTTGATTTTGGGAGAGCATCTCAATGCCCTCAATGCAAATCATTATTTGAACCAACTACGGTGTCTACTTTAAGCTGTGGCCACCCTCTTCCCGCTCTTCCTGCGTCAGTCGCGCATGATGGAAGAGGTTCTCTTGTCTTACACAAAGGGTTAGTAAATGACAATACAGTCTCAGTTCTTTTTTATTCTGGATGCACCACCATTGGTGTTAGGCAGTCACTCGTAGATCCTGCCCATGCCACAGGCAAAGTAGTCAAATGTATAACATTCGGCGGTACTTTGGAGAAGTACTCTACTGCTATCATTAAGATTGCTACTCCTTTCTTTACGGGAGATGTACACGCATGTCTTCTGCCGAATCCGATCGCCGATCTTATCATCGGTCGTATTCACGGAGTCAAAGAATGCACTCCGCAACAATTTTCCGTTTGGGAAAATCAAAATTTGCAAACTGCTAATGCAGTAGTCACAAGAGCTAAAGCTCTTAATATGCCTCAAACTTCATCTACTGAAGATAATGAGGTTCGATCCCCAGATGAGGTGGGAAATTTTTAGGCCACAAACGGCTCCTGGGTCGACCCAGCCCCAAATGGGTACCAGAGCAACTCTGGGAAGGTTAAGGCGGCCGGCGTGATGCCGATCACATCACCCCTAGTGTGCCGACGGTCAAGATAATATGGGCCTAACACCATATTCCCAATATGCCTCAATGGGCGTGTAACGGGTTCCTTTACCTTTTTTTTTATAACCAAGATGATCCCTTGGTAATTTCTCGTGATTCATTTATAAAACAGCAAGAAGATGACCCTTCTTTAAAGAAATTCTTTACTCTTGCAAACAAAAGGTGATCCGAATAAAGATACAAATCGTAAATCTTGGATTACAATGAAGAATGGCGTACTTGTACGTATGGTTCAGGACTCCGCTAAGTCCATGCATTCTCAGATTCTTGTACCCAAGAATATGAGAGTTAAAATTTTGCAGCACGCTCATGACTCTCAGTGTGCTGGACATATGGGTTTTTCCCGTACTAAGTCAAGAGTTCTGGCGGCTTTCTTTTGGCCTTTCGTAAATAAAGACATACGGATCTATTGTCGATCTTGTAAAGTATGTCAAGAAGTCAAATCTAAAGGCCCACGCCATGCTGCACCTATTCAGGCTGCAGATATCCCTATTCGGCCGTTTCCTAAAATGGCCATTGACATTATTGGTCCGTTTAAGATCAAGTCTGCCAGAGGACATCAGTTTATCTTGACGTGTGTTGACATGTGCACACGGTGGCCAGAGGCTATTCCTCTGAAGAGCATTACTACTGCTGATATTGCAGATGCTCTTTGGCTCATATTTTCTCGTCTGGGATTCCCCGGAGAAATATTATCAGACCATGGCACCCAACTAGTATCGGATACCAAGTCTCAAGTAATGTCTACTCTGCAGATAGATAGATCGTTGAGTAGTATCTATCACCCAATGTCTAATGGGATGGTTGAACGTCTAAATAGAACACTCAAAAACATACTTGGGAAGATAACTGAGGATCATCCTCAGGATTGGGACAGGGTTTTACCTGCGGCCCTCTTCGCTTACAGAGAGGTCCCCAATGAACATACATGATTTTCTCCCTTTGAACATGTCTTTGGCGCGCGACCGCGCGGCCCTATGTCTTTGCTTCATGATCTTATAACCGCTGATAATATTGATGATGACACAAAATCTTCTTACGAATATGTCGTCGCGCTTAGACACAAGATTATCGAAGCATGCAAATTGGCAACTTCTTCTGAATTTGCTAAACAGAAGGCAAGGCAATTTGCCAATAAGAAGAGATGCTTACGACAACTTTGTCCGGGTGACAAAGCATTTGTTTTGCTATCTTGTAGGGAAAACAGACTTCTTATCTCTTGGAAAGGTCCGTACGATATAATATCGAAAATTTCCGATGTTGACTTTATTGTTGATATTTACGGGAAGCATAAAACCTTCCACATCAACATGCTTACGGAATTCCATGAACGTCCAGATTATTTACAGCCTATTTTCCAGGCGACGGACGATTCTCAAGTCCCTCATGGTCATTACTCATCCCTGTCCGTAATACAGGATGAGGAAACGAGTTTCTCGGATGTAAATCTCCCTCTTCCGATGATTCCACTTCATTCTAGTGAATCATGGAAAAATGTCACTGTGTCTCCTGATTTATCTCTAGGGGAACAGCGACAAGTCTCGTCTATGTTACAAAAATTTCAGGATGTCCTTACAGACATTCCTGGACAAACTCATGTCATTGAACATGACATTATTCTAACTGACCATAATCCTATTAGGGTCAGACCTTATCCTATCCCTACACATTTTCAAGCACAGGTCGAGAAAGAGTTGGATGAGATGATAGAATTAAAAATAGTCGAACCATCCAGTTCAGCATATTCTTCGCCGATGGTTATTGTTTAAAAAAAAGACAATAACATATGTCTTTGCGTTGATTAACGTAAACTGAATCAAGTTACGAAGTTCGATGCTGAACCTATGCCTTTACTAGAAGAGCTACTTACTAGGCTTTCTAAATCTCATTTCTTCACTAAACTTGATTTGTCTAAAGGATATTGGCAAGTTCCTTTATCTGAACACGCCAAACCTCTTACTGCTTTTTCTACACCTAGGGGTCTTTTCCAATGGAATTTCATGCCTTTCGGCCTTATGAACGCTCCAGCTACATTCGTACGCATGATGCGTCGAATCCTATCTCATCGTTCGGATGTCATTGCGTACCTAGACGACATCTGTCTTCTCACCGATACTTGGGAAGATCACTATTCGGGGTTATATGAATTACTGTCTACTTTACGTGAGCATAACCTGACAGCTAGACCCTCTAAAGCCTATAATGGATTTAGCGAAATTTCTTTCCTAGGCCACCGAGTCGGTCATGGTTTCCTAAAGACAGAGGACCATAATACCAGTAAAATACTCTATTCCTAAGACTAAAAAGGAAGCGATAGGTCTATTAGGTCTTATACAATTTTATGGACGATTCATTCAGAATCTATCCTCTGTCATGGCACCTCTTTCTTCGTTACTAAAGAAAGGGTCCCCTAATATGGTCCACTGGTCTCAGGAATGCCAATCCTCTTTGGATAAGATTAAAACTTTGTTTTCAACTCCACCTATCTTGATGTTACCTACTACAGATAAGACATTTGTTCTTCGTAGTGACGCTTCATCCACTGGGATCGGAGCGGCATTAATGCAAGAGTACTCAGATACTCTGCATCCTGTAATGTATATCTCTCGAAAACTTAATGCGGCAGAAAGGAATTACTCGGTTTTAGACCGTGAATTATTGGCTATGGTTTGGTCAATTCTCAAACTGCAAAGATTCCTTCTTGGCGCGCATTTCATTGTGGAAACTGACCAGAAAGCTCTTACAGCTATTCAAAGTAAAAATTTGAAGAGCTCGAGATCAACTCGTTACGCGATTGCTCTTCAACCTTTTCATTTTTCGGTGTGAGCTATCCGTGGCTCAGAAAATATGATGGCAGACATTTTGTCTAGATGCCCACATGATTCCACTTAACTGTTATGTCTTGGACTTTCTAATATGTCTAACTCTACAACAGTTCTTTTCTATATCAAAATATGTACACATTTGTAATATATGATATAGTGATTGTATAAACATTTAGCGGTTCACTAATTTGTATTCACCGCTACTCCTTTGATAATTTTTCTTTTGTCAATCATGAACTTATGGTATTTAATATGAAATTGTGATGGAATTATTGTATGAATTTTTTGTATGCATTGTGTCATTGCCAGCATTGTAGAATACGTTGGTGGCACCTCCCTGGAAATATTTATACTTAGAGAAATACTTTCTCTGAGATGATGAGATAAATTCTCATATGTCGATTTCTTCGACTTTGACTTAATTTGGCGTTATAAATTGCTGATATTTCGCAGCTGCGCATCATTTATGCGTTAGGAGCTCGATGCATCTTGCTCCTGGATTTATTTAGAAAACAAAATTTCATTTTTTCCCCGGGGGTTGCGGTAGTCTGTTACCAACAGATTCTTCGTAGGCAAAATATGTTTAAAGTTATCTATCTGTCTGATGAAAGGTACTTATTTGATAATCTAAGGGAAATAACCTTGATTGGTCGATGTTATATTCAGTTATATGGGTTATCTTTTCTTGTGTCTCAACCTGGCGTATGAATACTAGATTTACGTCAGTTTGCTTCTGGTATGGCCAGGAACAGATTGGTCTTGATTGAAAAGGTTTATAACCCGAGTTAATGTTTATTCCTTAACTATTTAATGCGATTTAGTCTTATATCTCTATATCTTTTAATGTCTAACGTCGGCCTATTTTGGAGCTGAACTTTGGGGTCAAGGGTGCTTTTGCGCATGTGTGAACGACGAGGTTGTCGTCAGGGCTTCCGTCATGTTGGTTATCTGCTGAAAGCTGTTCGGACAGGAAAGTTCGAAGATTTGATCTCTGTGGTCTTATTCTGGGAAGGAGATTGTTTCTCTGTATGACTATTATGTCGGTGATTTTCCCAGTGTTCATTTGTTACACCAAGTGATGGCGTGTGATATGTGCTAGTGTGTTTATTTCTATGACTAAGGTATGAAGACACTTTTGTGAACTCTTTCTAAACCTAGGTGGGCGACGTGATAACGTCCGTCCATATGATTTGTTGAATATATACAAGTATAAAGACGGCATGTTACCTAGCAGCAGAACAGCTTGATATATGCAGCAGTTTTGATTACCGGGCATGCAGAGTCCTATATGCACATTTGTATAAGGAACAGAGCCTTTAATTAGGTTTCTTTATTCACCTTCGGTGTGAGCGATGCTTACGCAAGATGGAGCCATTTTTGACCCCGCTTTTGGTCTAGCGGATTATCGTCCAGAGAACAGGAGTGCCCTTACTATCTAAGGACGACACAGAGATCTGTCTATTATAAATCCTACTATTGTTGGTTGAAGATTGTCGTCCTTCAATTTGCTAAGGTACGAACTGTAATACTTAGCCAGAAGAGGTCCTACCAGGGAGCCTTATATGATAAACATGTTTTGATAACACTAACTGATGCGATTAGTCAGTTAGGGCCTGAGATGCCAGATAACTAGGACAAGGAGTGCTTGTATGCTAATGTCCAGTTGTACCTATATTCGACACGAATGCCTATTTGATATTGCAAACCATTTTTCAAGTATACGATGTTGTTGTCAACCTGTTCAGTGACTGTAACCGTGATGTCAGTACGTGTCTCATTAAATCCATGAACAAAAACGTCCACAGCAGTACACGTCAGTGACTTTTAACTATGAGTGAGTGTGTGCCTGATTCATTAGTCAACTTCACAGAACAGTCCATGCATTCGCGCACCTGACATTTACACTCTCACTCAACATCAACACTGTGTCGGTTTCGAGTTGACCATTATAACACATCACCCGATCCTTCTACATTCTACCTGTATCAACATGAAGTCTACACTTAACATCGTGGGTGACAATGATACATAAAGGAATACCTTACTTACTTACTTACTTAGTCGTTCCCCTTCTACCGTGAGGTGTAGAGGTTTGGAAGAGAGAGCGCCAGACCATTCTATCAGCTGTCTTCTTCCTGGCCTGGTTCCATTCTAGTCCTCGGTCCTTCAAAGATTGTCTAATGTTGTCCTCCCAGCGGACTCTGGGTCGTCCTGGAGGTCTGGATCCCTGGCTCTTTGTTTCCCATGCTTGTCGTGGTAGCCGATCTTCTCCCATTCTGCAGACATGGCCAAACCATCTTAGTTGGGACTGTTCTATTTGGGTCTGCAGCGGATGAGATTTTAGGCCTTGACGGACCGTCTGGTTGCGGACCATGTCTTTTCTTGTTACTTCAACCACTTTCCTCAGATACCTCATTTCTGAGGTTTGGATCTGGCTTTTGTGGGTTGTAGTCATTGCCCACGACTCGCATCCATATGTCAAGACTGGGACATAGGTGGAGCGGTATACAGCCATCTTCGTTTTCTTACCAACCTCTTTCTTGCTGAGGAATCCACGATTTATGGCCTGAAAAAGTCTCCCAGCCGCTGCTTTTCGAGTGGCCAACTCTTCTATGATGCCCCCCTTTCGGTCTATAATAGCTCCGAGATATTTAAAGTGGTCGACCTGCTCCAGGACCTGTTCTCCCAACTTAATCTGATGTTTTCTTTCATAAAGGAATACCACTTGCATCAACCTGGATGTACACACATTGGAGGTATCACCAATGTTCCTGTACGTTTAGTGAGTGCAGTACTTCTCTGTTGGTCTTTTTTTCTGTGCAGGGTATTCTCAACATCCTTCTGTAGCATTTCATTTCGAATGATGTAATCTTTTTTGCAACTGTTTTATTGAGTGTCCAAGTCTCGCAGCCGTATGTTGCTACTGGGGATATACATGCTCTGATCAGTTGTAACTTTGTTTCTTTGCTTGTGCCTTGCCATAGGTTTTTCATCTGTATTAGTTTATGTGAAGCAATTGCAAGTCTTCTTTTAATTTCTACTGCACAGTCGCCAGAGCTGTTGATGATTGATCCTAAGTATTCGAATTCATTAACACTTTCCAGTTCTTCGTTATCAATTTCAATTTCTGGTTTGGTCTTTACTTTGTCTGTTGTCAATACTTTGGTCTTCTTGGTGTTTAGGTAAAGATTCTGGGCCTCGCTGTGTTTTTTGGTGGACAGAATTAATTGTTCAAGTCCTTCTGGGTTGGTCGATAGGAGGACTGTGTCGTCATCATATCTGATTTCCGGGATCTGGTACCCGCCGATGTTAAATGAGTCAAACTCTGTGTGTTCTTGGTCATCTCTTACCTTTCTCATGATATTCTCGGCATAAATGTTAAACAGGTAAGGGGAAAGGGTACAGCCTTGTCTTACTCCTTTCTGTACTTCAAACCATTATGATGTTTCCCCCTCTATTCTTACGGCTGCCAGTTGTTCTTGGTACAGCAGTGCGATGAGTTGTATAAGGTGGTTTGGAAATCCCATATTTTTCATAATAGCCCATAACTGTTGATGTTGTACACAATTGAAAGCTTTGGTGTAATCAATGAAACAGGTATGTAGGTCAACGTTGAATTCTCTACACTTTTCTATGATGATCCTCATGTTGAATATATGATCTCTAGTGCCTCTACCTGGTCGAAAACCCGAATGTACTTCGTTTATTTCTGTTTCTAGCTTTTGTTGCATCCTTTTCATTATGATTTATAATAGTATTTTGCTGGCATGGCTTATAAGAGCTATAGTTCTGTAGTTTGTGCACAGTTTCAGGTTGCCCTTTTTTGGCAAGGGTATGTAAATTGATCTTTTCCATTCCTTGGGCCAGATTCCGCTTTGCCAGATCTTGCAGCATAATGCATGGTATATACGAGCGCTGCCTTCTCCTCCTACCTGTATCATTTCAGCTGTTATTTCATCACAACCAGGAGATTTTCCACTTTTTAAGTGTTTGATTGCGTTCCGGACTTCCTCTATGGTAAGTTCTGGTTCACGTTCCGCTTCATTCATGACGTTGTTATCTGCCGCTTTGTTTATTTCCGTATACATTTCTTGACAGTACTCCTTCTATCTTTTCAGAATATCTTTACATTCTGTTAGAGTGTCGCCTTTCTTGTCGTTTATTGCTCGAGGTGATGATTTAAAGTTGCTGTTCTTCAATGTTCTTACTTCAGAAAACATATTCTTACTTAATCCCTGTTCGCGCATTTCCTCTATTTTCCTGCAGGTGTCGTTTATGTATTGTTGTTTGTCTTGTCTGACTCGTTTTTTAATCTGCTTTGTGTATTCCTTGTACAACTCCTGATTTTCTGTATCTTTTTTGGACTTCATTTTTCTTCTCTCTACCACCAACTTCAGTGTTTCGTCTGAGATGTATTCTCGTCTCTTTATACTTCTTTTAGGAATAAACCTCTGTGCATTTGTAATATAAACATCTCTGATGTTATTGGCAAGTTCATCTGGTGTCATTTCCTCCTGTACTGCCATAAGAATGTCAAATTTGTTCTGAATATCGACACTGTAATCTTCTGGTATGGCGCTTGTGTCATAACGTATTACTTTGTTATCATTCCATCAGTGAATTATAGTTACATAAGAGAAAGAAAATATACTCTCATAAACCCTCCCTCTGGTATATGGAAAACTAGGGAAGATCCCAACAGAGGTAATTTACCCAAAAGATCAGAACAATGATATCTAATGGGAGTGGGGAGTAGTCCAGCTCATGTGCCATGTTGCATATGGTACTGCTGCAGTGTGCAGAAGAATAGAAGACTGATGAAAGATGTTTCCACGACAAATAGTTTTTCATGTCGAGCTGTGTCCAGTAGACTAACCAGTAGATATCGCCAGCAGTTTATTCTGGTATGTAAACACTCGTACAATTAACAGAGCGCAGATAGACAAGGACAAAGTGTTAGAACAGTGGTCCAGTGTCGGACGTGTAGGCAGTTTACAAAAACAGTTTATGGCTAAGAATAAGTTTCCAACACTGGTGGTAAACCAGACAATACTTCGAAGCTTAATTTACTAGATTGAGAACAGCCCATTAATTAGTAGTGATGTGTAGTAGTGATGGGTAGATAGAAAACCAAGTAGACAGCAGAGATTCTGAGTTAATCAAGAGATAATGAAAATAGTTCCTGACCAGTGCAGTACGTGATGTAGGAGTGTCAGCAATGAAGTCTCATATGTAATATTTATTGATAATCAGGCTCGGAGGTAGCCAATTTGTGAATATGTTCCTTGACAACAAATAAAGAACTTGTGTTGTCAGCTTTGAGTCGTCAAGTCATTTCAGGCATTTTAGTTGTCTGATAAATTACTACCACTCATCATCACATAAGCAAGACAGGCCATAGTGAAAGGTGTATTTAATGACATACAAGTGTACACTAAGTCGAGAACATACAGAAGGGTCAAAACGTAACAACAACTACACAAGAATTAGAACCTGGGTTAGAAGTTGGGCTTTCCTATCACACTCACTACAATTATGCTTACCCCTCTGCCGACGCTGTATACACTCCATGGAATTAATTAAACACATTTTGTAATTAAGACTTGGCTAAGTCCTTTTGTTTGTCCAGTTCAGCCCCAGAAAACTCCGTCTAGGCAACTGCTATTATTCTCGGAGATTCGCTGAATTGGTGCGTTGATTATATATTGTTCCTGGGTATTCCTCTTCGCACTGCAGATATTTGGTTTGAGATAGGTTTTTTCTAAGTGGTTTCACTGTCCTGGAAATTTATAAGTTAATATATGTTTTCCCCCGGAGTGGTCTAGCCTACAGTGGCTATGAATCTCTCTGTCGTAGTGAATGTGAAAATACAGCGGAATGTTACTCCCAGGCTGTTCTCGGAAGGAAATAGCCGGGTATGACCCGTGAATTCTCTCTGTAGAATTTGGGGGTAGGAAAAATTTACTGTCATATGGGTTTGTGTAAATAAAGTTAGAGCTGTAAGTTCTGCCTTATCAGGCCACGAACTTTATATGAATAAGATGAAAAAAAATCTTCTGACATAGTCCCGTTCCAGTTTAACATTTAAAAAACAATTTAACATTGAAGTGTTCTGGTTATTTAACCGCTCTCATGGATTGAGAAGGTGGACCTATAAGGGTCTCCAACATCAGATTTTTTTACTGTCAATGTTTGTATGTTAAGGAACACATAATTAGGATGCCATAAGCCATCTGACCATGCATCTCTATAAGAACCGCTGGATCGCAAAGGTATGATCACCTATATAAAAGAGAATATAGATAACAGGTAATCCTACTAAAATTATATTCTAACATCCGCGTTTAGGTAAGACCTGTAAAATCACTCCGGTATTTAATTATTTATATTAAAAAAAACTTCCCGAATGTCTAGCTAATATATCGCTTTTAACACTAGCTATGAACAGTTAATTACTTAAGATTTACACAAGATGAAATAGAAATAAATTGTTATTAAACAATTTCGATCGCCTAGCGTCTTATAATTATTTTACGCATCTATTACTCGGGAAATAACGGGTAGTTACATTTTCGATTTACATCTGGAGAACTTTGCTATAGGTTTATTTAATATGTTTAAATTAACACAAAAATCCAGTGAAATATAATGAACTTAACACGTTAAAACTCTTAAATGCTAACAATATTTTACCGCAAATCAAGAAACTAAGAATAGATCTCCACGTTATTTGTATAGGGAATCCAATAAAATAAGACTCCAAATGCGCGCTAGACTATTCCAGAACTCTTGATAGCAACTGACAATTTGAATTTTAGGATGTTTAATTACTGTATATATTAAATTTGTGGAAATCGTTAGCTCGTTGTCAGATTTTACACCTCTCGTTCAATTTTGGGAAGTTTGCTGGTTCGTTCCGATAATCAAAGTCCATTATTACGCCTTTTACCCGCCTGATTGTCGCTTCGCTGGCGTTGGGCTCCTTTAATGTCCGTGTTCGAGAGTAACTTTTGTCCCTGTGAGCGCGATCAAAAGAGTTGCGGTCGGTGGGTGGTCCACGCCCCTTTGTAGTAAAATACTCCGTGTGACACCCCGCTCAAATTTCCCCGATTCAAAAATCTTGTAACGTAAATTTCCAACCTAGAACTCTACTACTATATTTGAAAAATTGCCTAGGACAAGGTCTTCAAGAAGAAGAAGAAAAGTTGGACAAAATAGTTTGAATTTTCCACTATTACAAAAAAAAATCTGTAAATAAATTCCATGTGTGCCCTTGGTCTGAAGAAGAAAGGCAAATTTACCGCTTGAAAAGTAACTAATGTACTCATAAAATCTATTAATAGCTACAGTATTTTGAAATTGTCTCAAGGCCATCATAAAACCAAACCGCTAAAATTTAAACTAGAGAGTTTGAATTTGCTAACGCCAAGCGTAAAAAAATAACCCCCACCCCCTTTCCCCAAACACACACGCACACGCTCGACCCTTCCCAATATTTATGACGAAAGCCGTAAGGCTTGGCACCGAACCAAATTTTTGCTTCTTTAATAGGGGAGAGAAAAGGTAGATTATAATGGAAATAAAACCTAACTTAGGCGTGTGTAAAGAAGCTTAGATAATTTATTTCTTTATAAATAACAGGGATTCATGAAGGGTAACAATAATATTGGTTAATATATATCATAAAATTTTCCCGTATAATAAATTATCTGCTAATATGTTGGAAAGGTGATTATTATTATTATTATGGTTATCGTTATTATGGTGGAACTTTATGATAAGCAATAATTTTGTCAGTGCCTTTTTAAAGGACTTAACTGGCATGGATTTAAGAAAACAGTTGGGCCATAGGTCCTCTGAATCAACCAATGGTGCTCCTGGTCGAAGATGTGGGGCTAGCTACAACGTGAATGCTGAGCGATCACTCCCAAAATTTTCGTCCCTCACCAGGTTTCCTGCCACCAATAGTATTCCTCAAACAAGAATATCACATATCATAAGCTTGACTTTGGCAGTTAATGGGTTCTACTACTGCCTGACATGTCCAGACGGCGAAAGCTTTTGGTCCCACTAGCTCTCCCGCTGATGTCAGCTCAAGATAGTTTTAGTTTCAAGTGGCGGTTTTTGCCAACGAAAGGTTAATTTTATTTCCCCAAGCTACTCTACGCCTTGATCAATCAAAACGCGTGTCTAAAAATTTCAACTTGTCTCACGCAACCAAATTGAGCATTTCGCAAGTGTGTTTGTCCACCTGTCTCAATTTTTATTTCTACCATATCTTTGTTATTAATGGGTCGATTTTTAATATAAAAGGTGATTATTAAAAGGACAACCGTCCTCTATCTTCCTATATAGGTTTCCTTTACCCATTTATCTTCATTTTCATCTTGGTAATTTTTCTAATTATAGTGCTCTGTTCACTGAACTAAAATATTAATAAAATAATTGTCTAAGGCCAGATAATTTATTATACGGGAAAATTTTATGATATATATTAAACAATATTATTGTTACCCTTCAGGCATCCCTGTTATTTATAAAGAAATAAATTATCTAAGCTTCTTTTCACACGTCTAAGTTAGGTTTTATTTCCATTATAGTCCACCTTTTCTCTCCCCTATTAACGAAGCAAAAATTTGGTTCGTTGCCAAGCCTTACGGCTTTCGTCATAAATATTGGGAAGGATCGAGCGTGTGCGTGTGTGTTTGGGGAAAGGTGGTGGGGGTTATTTTTTTATGCTTGGCGTTAGCAAATTCAAACTCTTTAGTTTAAATTATAGCGGTTTGGTTTTATGATGGCCTTGAGACAGTTTCAAAATGCTGTAGCTATTAATAGATTTTATGCGTACGTTAGTTACTTTTCAAGCGGTAAATTTGCCTTTGGCCTTCAGACCAAGGGCACACATGGAATTTATTTATAGATTTTTTTTTGTAACAGTGGAAAATTCAAACTATTTTGTCCAAGTTTTAGCGGTACGTTTTGACCTTGTCCTAGGCAATTTTTCAAATATAGTAGTAGAGTTCTAGGTTAACGAACCAGCAAACTTCCCAAAATTGAAGGAGAGGTGTAAAATCTGACATGGAGCTAACGATTTTCACAAATTTAATATATTATGAAACATCCTAAAATTCAAATTGTCAGTTGCTATCAAGAATTCTGGAATAGTCTAGCGCGCATTTGGAGTATTATTTTATTGGATTCCCTATACAAATAACGTGGAGATCTATTCTTAGTTTCTTGATTTGCGGTAAAATATTGTTAGCATTTAAGAGTTTCAACGTGTTAAGTTCATTATATTTCACTGGATTTTTGTGTTAATTTAAACCTATTAAATAAACCTATAGCAAAGTTCTCCAGATGTAAATCGAAAATGTAACTACCCGTTATTTCCCGAGTAATAGATGCGTAAAATAATTATAAGACGCTAGGCGATCGAAATTGTTTAATAACAATTTATTTCTATTTCATCTTGTGTAAATCTTAAGTAATTAACTGTTCATAGTTAGTGTTAAAAGCGATATATTAGCTAGACACTCGGGAAGTTCTTTTTAATATAAATAATTAAATACCGGAGTGATTTTACAGGTCTTACCTAAACGCGGGTGTTAGAATATAATTTTAGTAGGATTACCTGTTATCTATATTCTCTTTTATATAGGTGATCATACCTTTGCGATCCAGCGGTTCTTATAGAGATGCATGGTCAGATGGCTTATGGCATCCCAATTATATGTTCCTAAGCATACAAACTTTGACAGTAAAAAAATCTGATTTTGGAGTCCCTTATAGGTCCACCTTCTCAATCCATGAGAGCGGTTAAATAACCAGAACACTTCAATGTTAAATTGTTTTTTAAATGTTAAACTGGAACGGGACTATGCCAGAAGATATTTTTTTCATCTTATTCATATAAAGTTCGTGGCTGATGAGGCAGAATTTACAGCTCTAACTTTATTTACACAAACCCATATGACAGTACATCTTTACTACCCCCAAATTCTACAGAGAGAATTCACGGGTCATACCCGGCTATTTCCTTCCGAGAACAGCCTGGGAGCAACATTCCGCTGTATTTTCACATTCACTACAACAAAGAGAGTCAAAGCCACTGTAGGCTAGACCACTTCAGGAGAAAACATATATTAACTTATAAATTTCCAGGACAGTGAAACCACCTAGAAAAAAACCTATCTCAAACCAAATATCTGCAGTACGAAGAGGAATACCCAGGAACAATATATAATCAACGCACCAATTCAGCGAATCTCCGAGAAAAATAGCAGTTGCCTAGACGGAGTTTTCTGGGGCTGAACCGGGCAAACAAAAGGACTTAGCCAAGTCTTAATTACAAAATGTGTTTAATTAATTCCATGGAATGTATGCAGCGTCGGCAGAGGGGTAAGCATAATTGTAGTGAACTCACTGTATGTATGTAGAGAGAGAACAGAACGAAAGAATTTATTTCTTAAGTTACTACTAATATAACATTTTCTCTTTTATCTATCGCTCACTAAGTCTGAAGGACCACGGGATAGTTTAAATTAAGGACATTCTTTATCCGTCCTGTCTACTCCCCACTCCCATTAGAAATCATTGTTCTGATCTTTTGGGTAAATTACCTCTGTTGGGATCTTCCCTAGTTTTCCATATTCCAGAGGGAGGGTTTATGAAAGTATGTAACTGTGTGTTTTGCCCTCCATACGTGTAACAGGCTATCATAAATGTTGTAGGCCCTGGTTGGCCGCCATAATGTTGACCTTCATGTCTTGTTCTCAAAGCGTTGATGTGTTACAGTGGTGGTGCGTGAGTAGACATCAAAGAGTGCGAATTGGTGTGTAAAGGTTCGTGGAAGACAGTCGTCTACTGGACAACACACTTTTGCACCACAACGTAGAAAGTCATGGAGCTTGGTAACACCTCTGACGTTTTCAACACTTTAATGCAGTACGATTACAAGGGACGCCGACATCAGTATAAATAGTCATTTGACAAAACTCAGGACATCGTAAACATGACAGCAGTTCAGTACAGTTTGCATCGACAATTTATCAGTAAGCTGTGCATATATGATGCTGATCTCAATCTATCTCTCTTTCTACAGCTACAGCAAAAATACCCCGCATTGCCAGCGGGTCTTCAAAAATATGAGCTTAGTTCCGCTCTACTCTGACACCAGCAAGTCAGATACATTTTCTAGTATACAGCAGGCCGCAAAATATTGCGGACCCCTAAATACAGTGTCCTCTATGATTCCTTGGGCAAACAAGGTATAAAGTTCTTCGGGCATTCACAGACCCGATACACACAATGTCAGCATAATTCGAGAGCTCAAATTCTAGTATTCTCAATGGACTCTTTCCCGCCCAGGGAAAAGTCACTAAGCTGGTAACAAATGTTAATCGTGATTCTGGCAATAGAGAAAATTATTTGAAGGATAATTTACCTTGACATCTCTTCAAAATAAACACAAAAAACACACTCGCCTCCTAGGCGCTTAGAATACAACATGGGGAAACAATATTTCGACATCTTGGTCACACACAGAGGACTTTCCTTCCCCAGGCATAAAGCCAGATCAAAGACGCCAACACGTCTTGACCGTTTGAAAACCACAGCTCGTCTCTTTAACAAAAATGTCTTTCTTAACGCGCCACAAAACTTGCGCATGCGTCGTGAGACGCAAGACCCCTTGAGCTCCGCTCAGGTGGGTTATCTGAAAAAATTCTAGGAAAGGCTGACCATTCAAGCCATATATGGTCAGGTAACAAGACATCGGTTCTAAAATTAGACAGCTTGGTTAAAAGACAAGTGGGATAACAACCACTGTTGACTTCAACGCAAGTAAAAAATGAGTAACTCCTCTTACATCAAGAATCTAACAAATAATGTCTCCAAACTTAAGCAGGTATATTTAACAGAATATAAACTCAGCGAAACTGTCCGCAACATTTTACCGCACCCCCCGGGAAAAAAATGAAACATTTTTTTTAACATACGTCCAAGAGCAAGATACAACAGGCTCGTAACGCACGACTGATGCGCAGCCGAAAAGTATCACAAATAAATATAACGCCTAATGTGAGGCTAACTCGACGCGTGGAGCGTCAGGAGAGAATATATCTCAGAACATTAGAGAAAGCATTTCTCTAAGTATACACATATCCAGGGAGGTGCCACCAACGTACACTACAGTGCTGGCAATTTTACAATGCAAGCAAAAGTTAACTTTATATATCACATCAAGTACCTTATTTCCATGTTTAGCAATGATAAAATCATTAAAAAAACCCAGCGGTGTCCTTATCTTAATGTACCGCAGTATAGTGATACAATCACTTTAACAAGAAAAGGTTACATCATTTTAAAATGTAATATCTGCTTTAATACAATGTTATATACTATATTAACTATGTAGATGATCAATGAAGTCCAAGATCATAGTCTAAGCGGGCGCATCTATAGTGTCGTCCGAAGGGTAAGTATGGACATCATAATACGTCATGGTTGGCAAAATGTAAAGATTCTTCCAGAACATCAAAGATTTGCTGAGAAAATACAAATAGCACAATTCTATTTGATAACCGTTAGATTTTCTAATATACAGTAATCAAACATACATTCTTAACTATTAACTGTGGCCGTGCGAACTTTCGGCCCTTATATTGAGATAACCAAACCTTCCTCCGTTATACCAGAGATGGTAACAGAGAAAGAAATCACTTAATTTATAATTATAAGGTGAAAACAAATGTGGTAATATATATTGTTATAGTAAAGAACTGTTATAAGTCTAGATGTGTATCAGGAAATCTAGGACACAAGAGTTAAGTGGAGTCATGTGGGCATCTAGACAGTATGTCTGCCTTAACAGTATCCGAACCACGGATAGCTCGTACCATGAAATGAAAAGGTTGAACAGCAATGGCATATCGAGTGGATCTCGAGCTCTTCAAGTTCTTACTCTGAATAGCTGTAAGATCTTTTTGGTCGGTTTCCACAATGAAATGCGCGCCAAGAAGGAATCTTTGTAGCTTAAGAATTGAGAAGACCATAGCCAACAATTCACGGTCTAAAACCGAGTAATTCCTTTCTGCCGCATTCAGTTTCCTAGAGATATACATTACAGGATGCAGAGTTTCTGAATACTCCTGCATTAGTACCGCCCCGATCCCAGTGGATGAGGCGTCACTACGAAGAACAAAAGTCTTATCAGTAGTAGGTAGCCTTAAGATAGGGGGAGATGAGAATAACGTTTTAATCTGATGCAATGAAGACTGGCATTCTTGAGACCAGCGCACCATATTACGAGACCCTTTCTTTAATAGGGTTGAAAGAGGTGCCATAATATAAGACAGATTCGGAATGAATCTTCCGTAAAATTGTATTAAACCTAAAAGACTACGTACTTGCTTTTTCGTATTAGGAATAGAAATGTTTAGTATCTTAGAAGTTTTGTGGTCCTCTGTCTTCAAGAGACCATGACCAACACGGTGACCCAGGAAAGAAATTTCACTAAACCCAACATAGGCTTTAGAGGGTTTTGCAGTCAAATTATGCTCGCGTAGAGTAGACAGTAATTCATAAAAACCCAAATAGTGATCTTCCCAAGAATCACTGAAAAGACAGATATCGTCCAAGTATGCAATGACATCTGAACGATATGATAGAATTCGACGCATCATGCGTACGAAAGTAGCTGGGGCGTTCATAATTCCGAAAGGCATGAAATTCCATTGAAACAAACCCCTAGGTGTTGAGAAAGCAGTAAGAGGTTTGGCACGTTCAGTTAAAGGAACTTGCCAATAACCTTTCGACAAGTCGAGTTTGGTAAAGAATCGAGAATTAGAAAGTCTAATAAGTAGATCTTCTAATAAAGGCATAGGTTCAGCATCGAACTTCGTAACTTGGTTTAATTTGCGATAATCGACGCAAAGGCGTATGTTATTGTCTTTCTTTCGAACAATAACCATGGACGAACAGTATGCTGAGGTGGATGGTTCAATTATTTTCAATTGTATCATTTCATCCAATTCTTTCTCGACCTGTGTCTGAAAATGAATAGGGATAGGGTAAGGTCTGACCCTGATAGGATTATGGTCAGTAAGTATTATGTCATGTTCAATGACATGTGTGTGTCCAGGGATGTCAGTAAGGACATCCTGAAATGTTTGTAACATAGAAGAGATTTGTCGCTGTTCCTCAGTAGATAAATTAGGAGAAACAGTAGCGTTTTCCCATGATTCCGTAGAGTGAAGTGGAATCACTGGACGAGGAAGATTAACATCTGAGAAAATAGTTTCCTCATCCTGTATAACCGATAGGGATGAGTAATGACCATGTGGGACTGGAGAATCGTCCGTCGCCTGGAAAATAGGCTGCAAATAGTCTGGTCGTTCATGAAATTCCGTGAGCATGTTTATATGAAAGGTTTTATGCTTTCTGTCAATATCGACAACATAGTCGACATCGGAAATTCTTGAGACTATTGTATACGGACCTTTCCATGCAATAAGAAGTCTGTTCTCCCTACAAGGGAGCAAAACAAGTGCTTTGTCGCCTGGACAAAGTTGTCGTGCATCTATTCTTATTTGCAAATTGCTTTGCCTTTTCTTTTGCAAATTCGGATGAAGAAGTTGCTAGTTTGCATGCTTCGATAATCTTCTGCCTGAGAGCAATGACATACTCATATGAAGATTGTGTGTCATCGTTAATATTATCAGCAGTTATATGATCGGGAAGCAAAGACATAGGACCGCGCGGTCGCGCGCCAAAGACAAGTTCAAAAGGAGAAAACCCTGTATGTTCGTTGGGGACCTCTCTATATGCAAAGAGAGCCGCGGGTAAAACCCTGTCCCATCATGAGGATGATCCTCAGTTATTTTCCCAAGTAGATTCTTGAGTGTTCTATTCAAACGTTCGACTAACCCATTAGACATTGGGTGATAAATACTTCTCAGAGACCTTTAATATGTAGAGTAGACATTACCTGCGACATAGTGTCTGATATTAATTGGGTGCCATGGTCTGACAATATTTCTCTGGGAAATCCCAAACGAGAAAATATCAGCCAAAGAGCGTCTGCGATATCGGCAGTGGAGATGCTCTTAAGAGGTATAGCCTCTGGCCAACGTGTGCACATGTCAACGCATGTCAGGATAAATTGATGTCCTCTGGCTGACTTGATCTTAAAAGGGCCAATAATATCTATTGCCATTTCCTGAAACAGCCGAATAGGAATGTCCGCAGCCTGGATAGGTGCTGCATGTCGTGGACTTCTTGATTTGACCACTTGACATATTTTGCAAGATCGGCAATAAATGCGTATGTCTTTATTCACAACTGGCCAAAAGAAAGCCGCAAGAACTCTCGACTTAGTGCAGGAAAAACCCATATGTCCAGCACACTGAGAGTCGTGAGCATGTTGCAGAATTTGAACTCTCATACTCTTGGGCACAAGAATTTGTGAATGCGTAGACGTAGTCGAGTCTTGTACCATACGCACTAGTACGCCATTCTTCATTGTAATCCAAGATTTGCGATTTGTATTCTGATTTGGATCACCCTTTTTAGCAAGAAGGAAGAATTTTTTTAAAGAAGGATCATCTTTTTGCAGTTTTATAAAAGAGTCACGTGAAATCACCAAGTGACCATCTTGGCTATGCACTTCATTACTTTCAGTTGATGAAGTTTGAGGCAAATTAAAAGCTTGTGCTCTTGTGACCACTGCATTGGCAGCTTGGATATTTTGTTCTTCCCAGGCAGCAATCTGCTGCGGGGTGCATTCCTTAACTCCGTGAATACGACCGATGATAAGATCCGCAATAGGATTCGGTAGAAGACACGCGTGGACATCTCCCGTAAAGGGAGTAGCAATGTAAATGATAGCAGTTGGATACTTTTCCAGAGTGCCACCAAATGTCACACATTTGACCACTTTTTTCCGTGGCACAGGAAGGATCTACGAGAGATTGCTTAACTCCGATAGTAGTGCATTCAGAATAAAAAAGGACTGAGACTGGATTATTATTCACTAGACCTTTATGTAAGATAAGAGATCCTCTCCCGTCATGCGCAACTGCAGCAGGAAGAGCGGGAAGAGGGTGACCACAACTCAAGGTAGTTACCGTAGTCGGTTCGAACAATGTTGTGCATTGGGGGCATTGAGATGCTCTCCCAAAATCGAAAGCAGAACAAGTGATAGCATTAGAGTTTTTATTATCGTTCACTTGATTACAGGCTTCCTGAGACTCTTGCAGTACAGCGTTTGTCTGGTGTTATGATCTATTTTTATTGTGCTGAGATCTACCGTGATTATTATTTCCTCTGAAATTGTCATTGTTTGCTCTACTGTAACCATTGTTCTGGTTTGACTCCCAGTTTCCATAGTCACTATTGTCATTTTCCCAATGACGAGAATATTTATTAGCTTAGCTTTGTTGTCTTTGTGAAGAATAGCTTGGATAGTTTCTATTGTGACTACCCCTATGAAAGTTTCTATAATTGTTGGACCCAAAATAACGAGGACTGTCAGATCGCTTCCAGTTCTTCGAAGAAGAACCATTATGAGATGGATTGCTTTGATTCTGAGCATAATTACGATTACTCTTCCTATTAAAGTTGTGTTGAGCACCTTGAAATTTACGAAGAAAGTTAGGGTCATATGGTGCTGCAGAAGCAACTTGCAAACCTTCCTTAACTTTAGAATTGCTAACAGTTACATGAGGGTGCGCAGTGACATACTGGCAACAATGTTCTTCCATCTCTTTTATGTTCTTTGGTTTTCGCTCATGTAGAAAGGCAAGAAAAGACTCATTGACAGATGACATAACTTTGTCTCGAAGTAATAAGTCCATAAGGGCTTCATATGTATGTTCTGTTTTAGACAGCTCAATCCATCGTGTAAACGTAAGACGTATTTTTGAGATGAATTCTGAGAATTCTACCACAGTTTCTGGTAACATAGTCTTAAAGTGAAGACGATAACCGTCTTCGGTAAGTTGATATTTCTTTAATAAATCTGCTCTGACAACATCATAATTATTCTTGTCAGGCTCATCTACCATACTTAACATATTTAGAGCTTCACCTTTAAGTATCTCCGACAACTGATTAACATATTGTGACTTATCTACTTTATGAGTATGACATGACCGTTCAAATCTGTCCAGATAGAACGTTATGTCGTCACTGTAAGAATTGAAAGCAGGTAGCTTGGCCTTATAAGTAGTAGCATTTGTCTTATTAGAAGTTGACTGATTATTTGGATCATTAACATTACCCAAATTCATCAACTTCAATTTTTCTAACTCCAAAGCTAAAAGTTTTTCATCATGATCCATTTTTGCTTTTTCTTTCCTCTCTTCAGGTTCTCTGTCTAATCTTTTATTTTCATTCTCCATTTGTAGCTGGATTTTTGTCTCCTCAGCTTCTTTTTCTAACCTTTTATTTTCAGCCTCTTTTTCTAATCTTTTATTTTCAGCCTCAGCGTCTCTTTTTTGTTTTTCCATTTCCTTCTGGAATTTCCTTTCATCTGCCTGCATCTGCAATCTTAAATTTTCAGCTTCTATTTTCTTTTGCTTATTTTCCATTTTCTGTCTCTTTTCTTCCGACTTCAGTGCCTTGGCATATTCAACAGTCGCAAATTCCTCCAATTTTTCACCAACCTTACCAAGGGATTTACATTGCTCAATAAAGTATTGTAGTGTAACATTATGTCTAAATAATATGAGATCAGTAACCTGAAATAATAAATTACTTTATCCCAACCTCAAGTCGCTGATAATTTCCACAACAGGAAATTCGCGATAGGCCCTAAAGAACGCTCACAATAGGCCCTCGGTTAAGTGGGATTTCCTATTGTAAGACACCGCCCAACCGAAAACCCGCTGAAATATAAACATATAAATAACATGTAACATGTAAGAACATGTAAACAAAGAGTGTATGAAGAATGTGTAAAGAAGGCTCAGTTACACAATATAATGGCACAGTTCACAATAACAAACAGGCCACTTATCTTATGACAATCCTATCGTCAATAACAGCAACGATGAAGCACTATAGTCAGCATTCTCAGGATCAGAGGATCCAACGCTGAATGGTACATCTGAACTTGCTTCATATAACGGCAACAACGATGGTACCGGAACTTGACCTTCTGATAACAGTAACAACGATATTACAGGAACTTGGCCTTCTGAATAACAGCAACAAAGTGGTATACAAACTTGATTAGCTGTATACAACTCAGGAAACGTAGAAATTTCGGCAATCTACCGGGCAGCGACGGGTACTTTCACTTACGACGAAGTTGACATCAACACGCCAATAGCCCCATCAAGCTGGCTCACCATAAATGTATCCGTGTGTTTTGCCCTACATACGTGTAACAGGCTATCATAAATGTTGTAGGCCCTGGTTGGCCGCCATAATGTTGACATTCATGTCTTGTTCTCAAAGCGTTGATGTCTTACAGTAGTGGTGTGTGAGTAGACATCAAAGAGTGCGAATGGGTGTGTAAAGGTTCGTGGAAGACAGTCGTCTACTGGACAACACACTCTTGCACCACAACGTAGAAAGTCATGGAGCTTGGTAACACCTCTGAAGTTTTCAACACTTTAATGCAGTACGATTACAAGGGACGCTGACATCAATATAAATAGTCATTTGACAAAACACAGGATATCGTAAACATGACAACAGTTCAGTACAGTTTGCATCGACAGTTCATCAGTAAGCTGTGCATATATGAGGCTGACCTCAATCTATCTCTCTTTCTACAGCTACAGCAAAAATACCCCGCATTGCCAGCGGGTCTTCAAATATATGAGCTTAGTTCCGCTCTACTCTGACACCAGCAAGTCAGATACATTTTCTAGTATACAGCAGGCCGCAAAATATTGCGGGCCACTAAATACAGTGTCCTCTATGATTCCTTGGGCAAACAAGGTATAAAGTTCTTCGGGCATTCACAGACCCGATACACACAATGTCAGCATAATTCGAGAGCTCAAATTCTAGTATTCTCAATGGACTCTTTCCCGCCCAGGGAAAAGTCACTAAGCTGGTAACAAATGTTAATCGTGATTCTGGCAATAGAGAAAATTATTTGAAGGATAATTTACCTTGACATCTCTTCAGAATAAACACAAAAAACACACCCGCCTCCTAGGCGCTTAGAATACAACATGGGGAAACAATCTTTCGACATCTTGGTCACACACAGAGGACTTTCCTTCGCCAGGCATAAAGCCAGATCAAAGACGCCAACACGTCTTGACCGTTTGAAAACCACAGCTCGTCTCTTTAACAAAAATGTCTTTCTTAACGCGCCACAAAACTTGCACATGCGTCGTGAGACGCAAGACCCCTTGAGCTCCGCTCAGGTGGGCTATCTGAAAACATTCTAGGAAAGGTTGACCATTAAAGCCATATATGGTCAGGTAACAAGACATCGGTTCTAAAATTAGACCGCTTGGTTAAAAGACAAGTGGGATAACAACCACTGTTGACTTCAACCCAAGTAAACAATGAGTAACTCCCCTTAGATCAAGAATCTAACAAATAATGTCTCCAAACTTAAGCAGGTACATTTAACAGAAAATAAACTCAGCGAAACTGTCCGCAACAGAGTATATTTTCTGTCTCTTATGTAACTATAATTCACTGATGTAATTATAGCTATGTATTGATGTTGTGATCTATTTTCTAACGATATAATAAACTTAATAAACCTTAATCTATTGGTGTTGGTCAAAACCTCCCTGCCATTTATATGTGACCCATAGTTTATCTGTTGTCTACGTATGTTCGTATTTATGTCACAAAATTGTTTGTGTGTGCGTACTTGAGGGCAGTGTAATTTGAATCAGTATCAAGTGAGAAAGTGCGTCTCCATTAAAGTGTGTCGTACTAGATAGGCTAGATTAGAGCAATTACTCAACCCAAGACCGTATTTTCTCTTACACCAGTTCTCGTCGTAAACAGGACTATTTCTCACACCTTCCTCTCACATAGCTCTCACTATATCACTTCTGCTCGGACGGGACCATGAATATCTTAGGCCTATCTATAAAATTTACGACAATAATGGGCGACTCGTCGAGGAACTGATCTAAAGTCTGAGCCTAGGAATTGACTAACGTCTGTTACGGTACATTATCTGTATTTTCATTTAGATAGAGTGTGTTGTGTGATCGTCTTGTGAGATAAAGAAATAATAATTAAAAAAATATCCCCTAGACAAACGATCTTATTTACAGGGTGTTTAGACCATACACAAATATAGGTTTATTTTTCCACAGCATTAGAGAGTTATTTCCAATTGTTTATAATAACACCTCTGTCAGATATATGGTATATGATAAAATTTTGTGCAAGTCCGTTGGATCGCGTAATGTTTATCAATCACTAAGTTTTTTTTTGAAGTCAGTGGAGTTGAGATATACTAAGGACCGCGTTCTGACTATAAAAGTCTAGTTAATTACGTCGCTTCTCTTAACGATTTCAGGTGAGAGGTTTGGGTGGAATTTTAAAAAAAATTAAGGGCAATTTTTTTTCTCCCTAAATTTTTCAGAATATTAAGAAACATTTGTTTCTTCACCATAGTAATAGTAGTTTTTCTAGTTGTTAGCTGATCTACCATTTTTTTGGCATAGTCGTCTGCATTAGGAGCTTTAATTGCCAGGTAATAGCAGCGATATGTTAGAAAACTAATAACTGTAGGAGGTATCTGAGGTAGATTAATTTTGTGTTTTCTCGTAAGCGGCTTAGAGTTTTTTTCTCCTTCTTTTCTTCTTCTTTTCTCGGCTTAGTAGCATTCAGTTCTTTGACATGGCCGAACGTGTTAAACTTAGGACGATGCTGAGAGAGGAAGCAAAGGAGACAGGATTGCAAGGAGAAAAAGCGACAGCGTTTGTTAATAAAGAACTTGACAGATATGACGCGGAGGAAGATAAAGCGGAGAGGAAAGAAGCGGAAGGGCATCAATCTCAATTGGAACAAAAGAACATTGAGGCAGAGATGGAATCTCGCAAGAAAGAGAGAGAGGGAGAGAAAGAGAGGGACAGACAGCATGAATTGGTCCTTAAGACTCTAGAAGTCCAAAGTCGGGGTGCTTCTACTTCCAGTAATGGAGAGCCGTCTTCACCCCAGGCTCAGTTAGCGGATCTCTCCAGCACTCAATCTTCCCAATTAACAGCGATGTCTTTTGCATTAGAATCTTTTCCGAGCCCCAACGAGAAAATTGACACTTTCCTAGAGAAATTTGAGAAAATGGAGAATCTGTGTGGGTTAGAGAGTTCCCGGTGGTGCCTAAAACTTTCACAGGCCCTAAAAGTACCGCTTATGACGTCTACGTGAAGCTGGGATGCAGCCAAGATGACTATGACATGTTAAAGAAGGCTTTACTGGAGCGTTTCGAAATGAACGCTCGCAAATTTCTGCAAATGTTCAGAAACAGCCGAAAGGAGAGCACGGAGACACGTCCGCAGTTCTCTTCACGCCTGATGGGCTATTTGACAAAGTGCTGGAACTTTCAGAACTTCCTCTTACATATGAGGGAATTCTGGAACTTGTTCTAGTAGAACAAATAAAAACCACTTTGTCGAACGAAACCCGTAGATTTCTGGCTGAGCAGGGCGCGGGTTAAGTTGGATGACATCCTTAATAAGGGGAACGTTATGTAAATGCGATGGCCGAACTTCCCAGCACAAAACGCAAACCAACAGATGAGCCATCTCAAAAACATAATCTAGAACAGTCATCCCATTCTTCCAATTCTTCCCAGCACTATAACCAACGAGAACCCATATCCCAGAGACCTAGCCAGGAAAAATCGAAATTCTACAAGACCCGATATCCCACCAACAACAACAATCCTGATCAATCCACAAGGCCTACATGGCAGCGCGGCCACCAAGGTCAAGGCAAAGGAAAAACCCATACAGAAGGGACGTCCGATCAGGGCAAGCATACCGGGCCTAAACGCATCGGATGCTTGTAAACAGCCTCGCAAGGACGAATTAATGTCAGTGATTCTCAACCTGAGGGAGAGACCTTCAACGCGAGGAACTGTAATTTTGAATGGTACTTCAGCATCTTGTCTTTTTGACACGGGCTTATCCTTTGATTGCATTGTTTCAAGACATTTGGTCAGACCCGGTCAAGAGACAGATGAAACCGTCAAACTACGTGGAGTATTTAAGAGTGATGCACCCAGGACGCTTCCCATCGCACTGGTGGAGATACACTCTGATTTTGTCAGAGGTATTATCAAAGCGGTCATTATGGATGATCCTATCTACCCAGTTATCCTGGGATGTAGATATGTGTTTGTTGGGAGACCGAAAGAGCCGATTGTGGCAGCAGTTACCACAAGAGAGCAAACCCAGAAGGAACGGGAGCCTGCGCCAAATTTGTTACCGAAGGAACTAAAAGAGGCGCAACAAAAGGACCCTACTCTGGAGCCCTGCTTTAGAAAACTGCCCATGGCTAAGGACCCCAGACACCACGGAGATATCTTTTCGAAGGATGGCGTATTGTACCGGAGAACGGGCGACCCTTATCAAGGGAATAACCAGCTCCTATTACCGACGCAGTACAGAAGCCAGGTCTTAGAAATGGGGCACTCTCTTCCCTTTAGCGGACATATGGGACAAAACGCCACTATTCAGCGAATATCAACTCACTATTGGTGGCCAGGAATGAACACTGATATTATCAGATACGTGAAATCCTGCGCCCAGTGCCAACGTGTGGCACCCAAGCACTTGACACCCCCCGTCCCCATGGGGGAAATGCCAATAGTGGGGACTCCATTCGAACGGGTTGCTGTCGACATCGTTGGACCCTAGAAAAGACCAAAAGAAGGAACAGGTTTATCCTGACCTTAGTCGACACTTGCACTATGTGGGCCGAAGCTATACCGCTAACATGCACGGATTCCAAGCATGTCGCAGATGCCCTCGTGCAAATTTTTACACGGTTGGGATTTCCTCATCAAGTTTTGAAGGACAATGGATCGCAAATCCGTAGCCTGTTAATGGAGGAGATCTTTAAGATCTTGATGGCCAAACACATCCACACAAGCCCCTACCATCCGGCAAGAAATGGGCTCGTGGAGAGTTTTAACGGCAGCCTCACCATAATGTTACGTAAGCTGGGACAAGAGAAACCTGAAGATTTGTACCTTTACATTCCTGCAGCTTTATTCGCCTCAGGGAAGTTCCCCAGGCATCTACAGTTTTTCACCCAGCTGCACTTTTATTCGGCAGACCTATTAAGGGGCAACTAGAAGCCTTACTTCGGTCCCTGACAGACCAAAAGGCTGACGAGACAGTCGTCTCAGCAAGCAAATATGTATTAGAGCTCAAGGAAAGGTTACAACTAGGATGGAACCTAGCAACAACCAACCTTAAGAAAGCACGCACAAAACACGCCCAACGATATAATAAAGCTGCGAAAGAGAGAGAGAACTCCAACCAGAGAAGAAAGTTTTGTTGCTACTTCCAACCGGAAATAACAAACTTCGCATCGGATGGCAAGGACCGTTTACCGTCCTTAAAAAGATCTCCCGCACTAATTACAAGATCTCTATTAAAGGAAAGGAGAAGGTCTACCACGTAAATCTGTTAAAGAAATACTTGGAAAGACCGGTGCCGTCCTCCGAGCATCTCCTAGCGGTCGCCATCGTGACGGAAGATGAGGAAGGTGACGATAGTTGCATGGAGTATCCATTGCAACAAACGGAATCTTTTAAGGACGTCAAATTCGTCGACAATCTCTCGGAAGCACAACAGACAGAAACCAGGGCACTACTGAAACAGTACATTGCAGTCTTAACGGATGTACCTGGTCGAACAAATCTCATAGAATTCGATATGAAATTGACAAACGAGACCACTGTTCGAACCAGAGTTTACCCTATTCCGTATGCTAAAGCTAATGCACTACGCGGAGAAATAGACAAGCTACGTCAAGCAGAAATTATCAGTGAGTCTACCTCTCCTTACAGTTCGAGTATAGTACTGTTGCAGAAGCCCAATAAGGAAGCTCGGCTGTGCATAGATTAACGTTTATTAAACACTGTAACGGAATTCCAGCCCGAACCTCTACAGACCGTTTCTTAGTTGTTCACCAAGCTTAGCAAGGCAAGAATTTTCTCCAAGATTGACCTGAGTAAAGGTTATTATCAAATACCAGTCAAGGAGGAAGATAAACCCTTGTTAGCTTTCAGCACCAGTGAAGGACACTACACCTTTAATGTTATGCCGTTCGGACTGCACAACGCACCACGAGTGCTTACCAGGATGATGAGGAAGCTTTTAGAACCTTTGCACAGTCCCCACATCCATAATTTCATGGATGATATCTTAATTGCATCGGAAAACTACGACGAACATATTGCTACGGTTGCTATGTTCCTCAAGAGACTACAGGAAACTGGTCTCACAGCTAGATCGAGCAAATGTTTAATCGGTTTTGAAAAGCTCGATTTCCTGGGGCATACTATTTCTCAAGGCTGCATGTGGCATGTTACCATGAATATTGAGAAAATGGTTGCTGCAAAAAGGCCCCGAACGAAGAAAGACACCCGTTCTTTTATATCACTGTGTGCGTATTATCAGAAATTTATCAAAAATTTCAACGGGATAACGGCGCCTATTACTGACCTTACCAAAAAAAGGGCGACCGGACAAGATTATTTGGGATTCGAAGTGCGAACACGCTTACGTCACACTTAAGACGCAATTGTCTGAATACCCCATTTTACGACTACCTGACCTTAGAACACCTTTTATATTGCGGGTTGACGCATCGGGTCAAGGCATCGGGTCAACACTACTCCAAGCAGATAACACCGATCCAAATCTGCAATTTCCCGTTGCGTATTGTAGCGGTAAACTGAACACTGCAGAATGTAACTATTCCACAGTGGAAAGAGAGTGCCTATCACTGGTTCATGGCGTAAAGAGACACCATAAATATCTTTATGGAACATCATTCACGGTGCAAACAGACCATGCCACTTTAGCTTTTCCTGGCGTAAATAAAGAGTTTGATGCGGGGATCATGCGCTGGGCCTTGCTATTAAGCGTGTTTTCCTTCAAAGTGGAATATATTCCGGGAAAACAGAATGTTAGAGCTGATTTCATGAGTCGACATTGGACCACGGAAGAAGAGAAAGAAACCGAACACAACAATGATCCAGAAACTACTGGTCAAGAGAGCTCTACTGTCATTAATGAAACATGAAAAGTGGTTTCATGTCTCCAAGCGGGGACGACTGTGACGGTTGAACAATTTTAGCACTTTGATCGATCCATTTTATTCTCATCGGCGCCCCTCATTTTTTTTTCTATCTGAACAACCACGCGGATTTCCCTCGTTTGCTAATTAGGCATGCACGTTAAACACGTGGAAGAATGGTTTCGCTATAGCCATCGATCCGATTCTTAGTTTAGCCACAACTCCTGTCTTTGTTTTCAAGCACTAAGAACTCAGATATGTAGATTCATAAACTGTCTTTCCTTTTAAAAGGGGTTACCTGCTGTCAGGATTACGTCAGCACGTCAACTGAAACACGGGAAGGGCGGGGCATAAGAGGTTTTGTTGTTCTAGAGAGACAACGGTTTGTTTATTGTGTATCAAGGGACGTGGACCACCCACCGACCGCAACTCCATTAATCGCGCTCACAGGGACGAAAGTTACTCTCGAACACGGACATTAAAGGAGCCCAACGCCAGCGAAGCGACAATCAATCGGGGAAAAGGCGTAATAATGGACTTTGATTAGCGGAACGAACCAGCAAACTTCCCAAAATTGAACGAGAGGTGTAAAATCTGACATGGAGCTAACGATTTCCACAAATTTAATATATAATGAAACATCCTAAAATTCAAGTTGTCAGTTGCTATCAAGAGTTCTGGAATAGTCTAGCGCGCATTTGGAGTCTTATTTTATTGGATTCCCTATACAAATAACGTAGAGATCTATTCTTAGTTTCTTGATTTGCGGTAAAATATTGTTAGCATTTAAGAGTTTTAACGTGTTAAGTTCGTTATATTTCACTGGATTTTTGTGTTCAATTAAACCTAATAAATAAACCTATAGCAAAGTTCTCCAGATGTAAATCGAAAATGTAACTACCCGTTATTTCCCGAGTAATAGATGCGTGTCGTAGATTTTCGATAGGTGAATTAAGACACAGATTGGTACCTTCTGAATATACTAAAACATGAGATAACTCAGTGAGAGATAATAATAGAAATAGCTTTTCACGAGTGAGATGGTGGAACAATAAGTGAGTCTGTCTCTGAAGCTCGAGAAATCTCTCGCTCAGCCTATCTCTCTACAACAGAAAATGTATGTCAGACAGATTACTCAGTAATATATAGATATACTCTATATCAACCACTCAAAGACATGCGCACACAAGTGACGAACGTTTAGACGAACAGACATGAAATTATATCTATGGAATATGAATATTTGTTTGGAATAAGCTGACCGACACACTTAAGTAAGTTTAAGTAAATTTTATTTATCATAAAGAATTTCACAACACAGTAAAATAAATTTAGACTATCAAATCAATACACAAATTAAACATAGATTTATGCATCAAATTACAGAGTTGACCCTTAAGTGTAATCCTTCTCTACCCCCCCCCCCCCACCACCATCTCTGTTTTAGCCAATATCCCGTTATAAGAGTTGTTAGCCCCAGAGAGTCACATATTTATACGCTAAGGTCTAGGATTTCTCTCTACAGTAATTAACAAAGGTTATCCGGTAATCTACCCTGAAATAGATAGCATATGTAATCTTTAAGAAGAAAACAATGAAATGGATATAATGGTTATACAATCAAAGAATTATATTATCCCTGTTTTTGTTCTCGCGCTGGCACACTTGTGATCACAACAAACAAACTCTCTTTCTTACCTACACGGTATTTTCACCATTATCTAGAAGCAATTATTAATGGACACCCAGCCCATCCACAGTTGTGTTTAGGCGAAACAAACCACAGTCTCTCCAACGCTATAAAAAAAAATGCAAATTTGGGAAACGCTTGCTTCACAATGATACGGCGGATGCTGTTATTGTCACTTCAATTCTTGTCCAGGTAGTAAAATAAGTAAGAGGTCTAATGTTCACAAGGGTTCAGTAGCTTAAAATAATCGATAGTTACATCAATTTTCAGGTAAATAACTCTGTTCTGGTTGTATCTTCTTCACAACACAGGTGTTGTTATACACAAAAATGTCACAGGTTTGATTATGTTAAAATGTTTGATTTAGTCGCCACCACGGGCCAACTGCAAACTTTGATATGTGAAAAGAAGAACTCTGGAACTATGTGCCAGTTACAATATATATTTCAGAAAATTGTTCTTTCGTCTAGTTATTCTCTGCTAGACATAAACAGAAAAACCGCTGGTTGGTTTAGGATAAAACCCAGATACTGTGTAAAGGAAGAGAAACATACAAAATACTTAACCATAACAGTATTCAAAATCCTATTCTACCGCGTAAAATATAACATAGTTATCCACTTCGGTTATAACTTAAATTTAAACTGCAAGCTTAGAGCTTGTCTCATCGTTTAAAACGCCCGTGAAATAAATTATAGTCATATAAAATAAATAATCTACTCATCATGAATTAGAAATATATATGAATACATTTCGTCAGTACTCACAATGTTCAGCGCATTACTTAAATGGTTAACTATTCTCTGACTGGTTACTAGCAGTTAATAAAATTTACATTATAGCTAGAAGAGTTACCTAGACTATATTATTTATACTGCTATCCGCTGTAACACAATAACTTAGAGAAATATCACTGATGGACCCGTCTAGTAACTACTCAGCACAAAATCTAGATACAAAATAATAATTCGAACTAGCAATTTTATCACTCGACAATGCTAGTCAATATATTTACCTCACACAGAACTAAAAACTATCTCCAATCGACCAACTAAATGATACTTCTATATTAACAGAGATCTTAGGAATCGGAAAGCTAGATGGTTCTAGTCTTGACTGCGGAGTACTGAATGAATTTGAGTTAGGAATCGGAAAGCTAGATGGTTCTAGTCTTGACTGCGGAGTACTGAATGAATTTGAGTTAGATTTCCAGAGTATACACACCTACGTTTAATTCTACGTTCAAATTATGTGAAACACGTGAAATCAAAGATCTCGAATGAAGAAATAGCCCAGGCTTAATACATTAGCACCTTCGCCCCGATCTACATATTCAGATTTCAAATCAAAGATCTGCTCCCACACGAAGCTGAAAGACGAGAACTCATGCACTCTCACTAGATCAAGCGTAAAGTAATTTGCTAATCAGTGCGAATTCCACGTCTTCTGCTCCGTATGGCCATTACACGCAGCAATGACTTTGATCTCAAAATCTTTCACAATGTATAATTACTTTCTACGAGCGAATTTTGGAAAAGCTAGTAGACGATTGTCTGCCGTTTCCATCACTGTCTGATCTCATTACAGCGATTTTTATGATCGCTGCATAGATAATTACAGGTAAGCTGGGCCAGATCTACTCGTAAACCCACTTCAAAAGGAAATTAGCGGACAGAAATTAAATGCATGAAAATTGAAAAATGAGAAAAGTTTGAAAATTGGAGGGTAAAGTTCCACCAGGCTTAGGCGATAAGGAAGGCAGCAAAACGAAAGAAAGGTAAAAGATAGTAATGAATAAAGAAAAGATAATAGAAATTTATTATCATAAATCTCTCTGCCACAATGCGTAAAATAATTATAAGACGCTAGGCGATCGAAATTGTTTAATAACAATTTATTTCTATTTCATCTTGTGTAAATCTTAAGTAATTAACTGTTCATAGCTAGTGTTAAAAGCGATGTATTAGCTAGACACTCGGGAAGTTCTTTTTAATATAAATAATTAAATACCGGAGTGATTTTACAGGTCTTACCTAAACGCGGGTGTTAGAATATAATTTTAGTAGGATTACCTGTTATCTATATTCTCTTTTATATAGGTGATCATACCTTTGCGATCCAGCGGTTCTTATAGAGATGCATGGTCAGATGGCTTATGGCATCCTAATTATATGTTCCTTAACATACAAACATTGACAGTAAAAAAATCTGATTTTGGAGACCTTTATAGGTCCACCTTCTCAATCCATGAGAGCGGTTAAATAACCAGAACACTTCAATGTTAAATTGTTTTTTAAATGTTAAACTGGAACGGGACTATGTCAGAAGATTTTTTTTCATCTTATTCATATAAAGTTCGTGGCCTGATAAGGCAGAACTTACAGCTCTAACTTTATTTACACAAACCCATATGACAGTAAATTTTTCCCACTCCCAAATTCTACAGAGAGAATTCACGGGTCATACCCGGCTATTTCCTTCCGAGAACAGCCTGGGAGTAACATTCCGCTGTATTTTCACATTCACTACGACAAAGAGAGTCATAGCCACTTTAGGCTAGACCACTCCGGGGGAAAACATATATTAACTTATAAATTTCCAGGACAGTGAAACCACCTAGAAAAAAACCTATCTCAAACCAAATATCTGCAGTGCGAAGAGGAATACCCAGGAACAATATATAATCAACGCACCAATTCAGCGAATCTCAGAGAAAAATAGCAGTTGTCTTGACGGGGTTTTCTGGGGCTGAACTGGACAAACAAAAGGACTTAGCCAAGTCTTAATTACAAAATGTGTTTAATTAATTCCATGGAATGTATGCAGCGTCGGCAGAGGGGTAAGCATAATTGTAGTGAGTGTGATAGGAAAGCCCAACTTCTAACCCAGGTTCTAATTCTTGTGTAGTTGTTGTTACGTTTTGACCCTTGTGTATGTTCTCGACTTAGTGTACACTTGTCTGTCATTAAATACACCTTTCACTATGGCCTGTCTTGCTTATGTGATGATGAGTGGTAGTAAATTATCAGACAACTAAAATGCCTGAAATGACTTGACGACTCAAAGCTGACCACAAAAGTTCTTTATTTGTTGTCAAGGAACATTCCTACATCACGTACTGCACTGGTCAGGAACTATTTTCATTATCTCTTGATTAACTCAGAATCTCTGCTGTCTACTTGGTTTTCTATCTACCCATCACTACTACACATCACTACTAATTAATGGGCTGTTCTCAATCTAGTAAATTAAGCTTCGAAGTATTTGTGTTTTACCACCAGTGTTGGAAACTTATTCTTAGCCATAAACTGTTTTTTGTAAACTGCCTACACGTCCGACACTGGACCACTGTTCTAACACTTTGTCCTTGTCTATCTGCGCTCTGTTAATTGTACGAGTGTTTACATACCAGAATAAACTGCTGGCGATATCTACTGGTTAGTCTACTGGACACAGCTCAACATGAAAAGCTATTTGTCGTGGAAACATCTTTCATCAGTCTTCTATTCTTCTGCACACTGCAGCAGTACCATATGCAACATGGCACATGAGCTGTCCATGACATGGTAGATCGTCGTCACGGTTAGTCTACCTCTAACCTGTTCTCAGCTGACGACCAGTCAAGAGTGATCTTTTTAACTACTCATCAGCGCACGGGTTCCCCGTGTCAGCACATGACGTAGAACTAAGTCCTGCTACTCATTAATTATTCCTTCTTATTCCTATCTCAGTTCTCTCCCTTTCCTGTTACATGAGCTCACTGTATGTATGTAGAGAGTGAAACGGAACGAAAGAATTTATTTCTTAAGTTACTACTAATATAACATCTTCTCTTTTATCTATCGCTCACTACGTCTGAAGGCCCACGGGATAGTTTAAATTAAGGACATATTCTTTATCCGTCCTGACTACTCCCTACTCCCATTAGAAATCATTGTTCTGATCTTTTGGGTATATTGCCTCTGTTGGGATCTTCCCTAGTTTTCCATATATCAGAGGGAGGGTTTATGAGAGTATATTTTCTTTCTCTTATGTAACTATAATTCACTGATGTAATAATAACAAATTAATACGTTATGACACAAGCGCCATACCAGAAGATTACAGTGTCGATATTCAGAACAAATTTGACATTCTTATGGCAGTACAGGAGGAAATGACACCAGATGAACTTGCCAATAACATCAGAGATGTTTATATTACAAATGCACAGAGGTTTATTCCTAAAAGAAGTATAAAGAGACGAGAATACATCTCAGACAAAACACTGAAGTTGGTGGTAGCGAGAAGAAAAATGAAGTCCAAAAAAGATACAGAAAATCAGGAGTTGTACAAGGAATACACAAAGCAGATTAAAAAACGAGTCAGACAAGAGAAACAACAATACATAAACGACACCTGCAGGAAAATAGAGGAAATGCGCGAACAGGGATTGAGTAAGAATATGTTTTCTGAAGTAAGAATATTGAAGAACAGCAACTTTAAATCATCACCTCGAGCAATAAACGACAAGAAAGGCGACACTCTAACAGAATGTAAAGATATTCTGAACAGATGGAAGGAGTACTGTCAAGAAATGTATACGGAAATAAAGAAAGCGGCAGATAACAACGTCATGAATGAAGCGGAACGTGAACCAGAACCTACCATAGAGGAAGTCCGGAACGCAATCAAACACTTAAAAAGTGGAAAATCTCCTGGTTGTGATGAAATAACAGCTGAAATGATACAGGCAGGAGGAGAAGGCAGCGCTCGTATATACCACGCATTATGCTGGAAGATCTGGCAAAGTGGAATCTCGCCCAAGGAATGGAAAAGATCAATTTACATACCCTTGCCAAAAAAGGGCAACCTGAAACTGTGCACAAACTACAGAACTATAGCTCTTATAAGCCATGCCAGCAAAATACTATTACAAATCATAATGAAGAGGATGCAACAAAAGCTAGAAACAGAAATAAACGAAGTACATTCGGGTTTTCGACCAGGTAGAGGCACTAAAGATCATATATTTAACATGAGGATCATCATAGAAAAGTGTAGAGAATTCAACGTTGACCTACATACCTGTTTCATTGATTACACCAAAGCTTTCGAATGTGTACAACATCAGCAGTTATGGACTATTATGAAAAATATGGGATTTCCAAACCACCTTATACAACTCATCGCACTGCTGTACCAAGAACAACTGGCAGCCGTAAGAATAGGGGGGGGGGGAACATCAGAATGGTTTGAAGTACAGAAAGGAGTAAGACAAGGTTGTACCCTTTCTCCTTACCTGTTTAACATTTATGCCGAGAATATCATGAGAAAGGTAAGAGATGACCAAGAACACACAGAGTTTGACTCATTTAACATCGGCGGGTACCAGATCCCAGAAATCAGATATGCTGACGACACAGTCCTCCTACCGACCAACCCAGAAGGACTTGAACAATTAATTCTGTCCACCAAAAAACACAGCGAGGCCCAGAATCTATACCTAAACACCAAGAAGACCAAAATATTGACAACAGACAAAGTAAAGACCAAACCAGAAATTGAAATTGATAAGGAAGAACTGGAAAGTGTTAATGAATTCGAATACTTAGGATCAATCATCAACAGCTCTGGCGACTGTGCAGTAGAAATTAAAAGAAGACTTGCAATTGCTTCACATAAACTAATACAGATGAAAAACCTATGGCAAGGCACAAGCAAAGAAACAAAGTTACAACTGATCAGAGCATGTATATTCCCAGTAGCAACATACGGCTGCGAGACTTGGACACTCAATAAAACAGTTGCAAAAAAGATTACATCATTCGAAATGAAATGCTACAGAAGGATGTTGAGAATACCCTGGGCAGAAAAAAAGACCAACAGAGAAGTACTGCACTCACTAAACGTACAGGAACATTGGCTCCTAAATACCATCGCAATAAGGAAGCTGAAATTTTTCGGTCATATAAAAAGACATAATATTCTGGAAAAAACAGTGATGGAAGGCATGGTCCCTGGAAAAAGGGGAAGGGGTCGACCTAGACGACGGTGGACCCAGGACATCACAGAGAGTCTAAACTTGTCTTTGGCTGATGCAGGTCGACTTGCCCAGAATCGTGATGCGTTCAGAGCAGCTGTAATGGAGACAACGTTCTGGAAAGAATACGTCACATGATGATGAATGATAACTATGTATTGATGTTGTGATCTATTTTCTAACGATATAATAAACTTAATAAACCTTAAGCTATTGGTGTTGGTCAAAACCTCCCCTGCCATTTATATGTGACCCATAGTTTATCTGTTTTCTACGTATGTTCGCATTTATGTCACAAAATTGTTTGTGTGTGCGTACGTGAGGGTAATGTAATTTGAATCAGTATCAAGTGAGAAAGTGCGTCTCCATTAAACTGTTTTGTACTAGATAGGCTGGATTAGAGCAATTACTCAATCCAAGACCGCATTTTCTCTTACACCAGTTCTCCTCGTAAGCAGGACTATTTCGCACACCTTCCTCTCACATAGCTCTCACTATATCACCTCTGCTCGGACGGGACCATGAATATCTTAGGCCTATCTATAAAATTTACGACAGTGCCCATTCCATATTCCAGAGTTGGGCGGATATGTCCTACGTAGACTTGCTTCGTGATTTGTATATCTGCTCCCCAGCTGGTCCCCGAAAGTTTTTTCATTAACTGCAGTTTGCGTGTGGCTTTTCTTTCAGTTTCTTCGATATGTGATCTCCTTGTCAGTTTTTTGTCAAATTTTAATCACAAGTATACAGGGTTTTCCTCTTTTGGCAGTGGAGTGTTGTCCAGTGTGAGATTGTAGTTTTTAGGTTTGGTGGAGAGGGAGAAGAGTGTGGTGGCAGTCTTATTCTTGTTTATTTGGACGCCCCAGGTTTTGGCCCACTCTTCAACTTTATTTATTGCCTCCAGCATTCTCACTTTTGTCACTCTTGTGTATTCAGACTGAGTCTATATAGCAAGATCGTCAGCATGTAGTGCCCTGTGGACGTATGGTGTGAATAGCTTTGGCAGGTCGTCCATGAAGATGATACAGAGTGCTGGGGATAATACTCCTCCCTGTGGGACCCCTTCTGGTATGACAACCATTTTGCTTTTCTTTCTCTGGAGTTTAACTCTTGCATTTCTTCTACGTAGGAAGTTCTTAATCCACTGTAGCACTCTGCTTTCGATTCCTTTCTGGACTAGTTTTAGCAGTAGGCCCTCTTTCCAGACTGTATCAAATGCCTTTGTGAGATCAAAGAAAGAAGCTAGGAGTTTGGGTTGTTTCTGGAAAGCATCTTCTATTTCTTGGGCGAGATATGCTGTTTTATCGTCAGTGATTCTGTGTTTTCTGAAGCCTGATTGGCAGTCATCTAGCAGCTTGTTTTCTTCAAAGTAATTTCGAAGCCTGTTGACCATTCTTTCCATTACTTTTCCCAGGCAACATAACAGGCTGATGGAGCGGCAGCTTGATTTGTTAGTTTTTGATTTCCCTTTCTTTGCAACTTGTATTATTACTGCCTCTTTCCATTTCTCTGGGAAGATCTCTTGTGTTCACGACTCATTGAAGAGGTCTAATATTCTGGCCTTTCCTTGAGGTCCTAGATGCTGGATCATTTCATTTGTGATTCCGTCTGGCCCACGAGCCTTCTTCTTTTTAAGATTATGGATTGCTATATTCAGTTCTGTTTTTTATTTGAAAGAGTGAGGTCATAGAGTCTGGGCATGGCTGCTGAATTCGGAGAAGGTTTTTTTGTCTCTTGACTTACTTCAGCAGTTCTTGTTCCTGTCATCTTGATTGTGCTTCCTTCAGCGTAAAAGTTTGCTAGAACGTTTGTTCTTGTCATCTTGATTGCGCTTTCTTCAGTTGCACAAACACATCATACAGACAAAGTGGTACCAAACACATCAGTGGGGCACAGCCTCATGTGTGCCCGGTGCAACAAGACCTTCACCAGACGTGATGCATTATCACGACACATAAAAACCGTGCACTCACTGACTCTGTTTTCTTGTGAGATCTGTGGGAAAACATTTTCTCGTGGTGATAGGTTGCGGGTTCATACACTACAGCATCACGCTTCTGTCCCAACACCAGCCTCATTCCCCACACCAGGTGCCACGTTAGACTCATCATCATCATCAACCTCGAGAATGCCAGCAGCGCACCAACAGACACTAACAGCCGGTGCCAAAACAGACTCATCATCAACCTCGAGAATGCCAGCAGCGCACCAACAGACACTAACAGCCGGTGCCACAACAGACTCAGCATCATCTACTGCGGCATCTTTCACACTACCTTCAGGACCCTATTCAACAAGTCCCATCCCATCTCACCCACCAAAAACAGGCCAGACCAAGAAAAGAACAATGCCCAGTACCCACCAAACCCATATAAAGAAACCCCGCTTGTCTTCTGAGGAAGACAGTTTAGATGCTCTACCGTGTGACATAAGACAAAAATATATTGACAACTGGCAAGCCATCAAAACACATTCCAACAAAAATAAATGCCTGTCCACATTCACTTTCTTTCACAGACCAGAACAAAACATCGAATGGGCAAGTCTTTTGCTCCCTGTATTTGCACAACAGACAAAAAGATTCAAAATAAACTACAGTTACCATGTCATCTTGCGCCACAGAGAAACTCACGAGCTTCGTTTCTTTCATGCGTCACATAACAATACGTGTGTCTTAGAACATCCTCACTTAGTCAACAACATTACAGATTTCAAAGCTTTTGTCTCACAATTACACGACAGCGACATTCTTACACACACACAATTAAACAGACCAAACACAAAATATTATGTCGAAACAATCCGAGCTACTTCTTTCTATATCTATCATCTACAAGACTTTCCAATTGGTTGCTTATTACAAAACATCCCCTCCTTCATCGCCTACAATCACCACATTAACACATTACAACACGATTCAAACTCAAAACCTTACAGCGATAATTTTTGTTTTTTAGGTGTCTGGCCGTTTTTAGGGGTGGTGCCGTTAAGAATGTTAGAAAACACACGCGTCGACTCGTAGAACAGTGGCAAACACAGCAGGGACTAACGTCCCTCATCGATTTCCCCGGGGTTAGTTTAATTGATATTCCAGCCTTAGAAAAATGTTTTAATATAAATATTGACGTTTTCGAATTTGACGACGCGGAAAACCTGACACCCAAACTTAGAGGTAGTGATAGTTTTCAGGATACTTTGCGCCTTTTAATGTTTAAAAACCATTTTATGTACATAGATGATATTGATAGGGCCAGTCATTCTTTTTCGTGTCCGAAATGCAGTAAATTATGGAAGATTTTTAGGGACATGGAGCGCCATGAAAAGACCTGTGCCGGCTCTAAGAAAAAGGAAATTTTTAAAGGTGGTGTGTATAATCCACCAGAGACCATTTGGGAAGCGCTCAATGAGCTGGGTATAGATGTCGATACAAAATTCGTGTATCCCTACCGGGCAACGTTCGATTACGAATGTTATTTCGATAACACGGTAGTGCCCAGTGGTAACGCCACTACATACACAGCTAGACACGTCCCCCTGTCTTGCTCGGTGGCTTCTAACGTCCCTGGTTTTGAGGAACCCGTGTGTTTTATCACAACGGGTGACCCCCAAGACTTGGTCAATAGGATGGCTGGCTATCTGATCAAAATTTCAGAGGGAGCTTACGAGATTTTGCGTGCGTATTTTGACGATGTATACACACAACTCGAGGCTTTAGAGAAGGTCGGTAATTCAGAAGGATTGGTTGATAGACTCGATAATTATTTACAGGAACTACCCGTACTAGGGTTTAATTCTGGCAAGTATGACGTCAACGTGATCAAACCCTTTCTAATAAAATATTTCATGGGTGAAGATTTCAAATTTTTAGTCAAGCGAAATAATAATTTTATGTGTATTGCCACTCTCGAGTTAAAGTCTTTAGATATAATCAATTACTTAGCCACCGGTTTTAGCTATAGCAAGTATCTCGCGGCGTATAACGTTAAAGAAACTAAAGGATATTTTTGTTACGAATACATAACAGATTTAGCAAAATTAGACGAAACGGCGCTACCATCCCACTCGGCATTTTTTCCCGCCCTTAAGAAGACTAATATTTCCGTCGACGAGTACGCCGAATGTCAGAAGGTGTGGGCCAATAACAACTGACCACGTTGCGTGACTTTCTCAACATGGTACAATAACAAAGACGTGGTCCCCTTCTTAGCGGCGTTAGAACAACAAGTTAGTTTTTACGCGGACCTACGCGTAGATATGTTCAAAGACGCGATTTCCGTACCCGGTGTCACGTTAAAATACCTCTTCAAAACCCTCCCATCCAACGTCTTTTTTTCGTTATGCTGCGAGCGGGAGGCAGATTTGCACCACACGTTGCGCCAAAACATAGTCGGGGGACCTTCCATTATATTTCATAGGCTCCACGAACAAGGTAAAACGTGCATTAGAGGTGGCAAAATGGCACAATGCATTAAAGGTTTTGATGCCAACGCCCTTTATTTGTGGGCGCTAATGCAGAAAATGCCCACTGACTTTCCCGTTAGACGATACAGAGAGGGTGGAATCAAACACCACAAACTCAATAAATATACCGTGGAGTTCCGCGATTGGTTGAGTTGGGTCTCGCACCAAAATAAGGTGGTTTTGAAAACCCAGTTTAACGGTCGTGAAATGTCGTTGGGTTATATGTACATTAGGGTAGACGAACAGGACAAATACTCTCGTACCGCCTACCAGTTCCACGGCTGTCTGTTCCACGGCCACCCTAACTGCCCTCTAACCGCTGGTCGTGACGTTAATCCAGTCAACAAAAAACCTTTGACTGAGTTGTACGAAAAGACGCTGGAAATCGGTTCTTATTTGAGGTACGAGTGCGACGTCAAATTGGTCGAAATGTGGGAATGCGAGTGGCAAGAGTTGAAGAAAACCGAACCATCAATCCGTCGTTTTCTGAGCGCCACCTTCCCTACCGTGAAACCCTCGTACACCAAATGCCGGTACCCATTAACAGAAGACAGTGTTCTCGCCTCTGTGTTAGACGAGACCTTGTTTGGCCTAGTCGAGTGTGACATTCATGTCCCCGACTCCCTAAAAGAACATTTCTCGGAAATGACGCCCACTTTCAAAAACGTTGACGTCACGAGGGAAGATATTGGGTCTTTCATGCGGGAATACGCCGAGAAACACAAACTCCTGACTACCCCCAGACGGACGTTGATCGGGAGTTATGTGGGCAAAAAGATTCTGTTGGCGACACCTTTGCTTCGATGGTACATGACCAAAGGATTAGAAGTCACCTGTATTTACCAGGTGCTTGAATATGCACCTGTGACGTGTTTTAAACAGTTTGGGGACACTGTTTCGAACGCGCGTCGACAAGGTGATACAGATCCTGCCTACGCAATTACCAGCGAGACCATGAAATTGCTAGGTAACGCCGCCTATGGTAAAACATTGACCAATAAGGCGAAGCATGTGGATGTCTCGTACACGGCGGGAGAGGATACGTCTGACCTAATAAACTCCCCCGAATTAGGAAAATGACGTTAGTGACGGACGACATTTTTGAAGTAGAAAGACTTAAACAGACAATTAGTTGGGACCTACCCGTGCAGATAGGTTTTTTCGTGTATCAGTACGCTAAATTGAGAATGTTAGAGTTTTACTATGACTGTTTAGATAAATTTGTAGATAGGTCAGACTTTCAGTTGTGCGAGACAGACACCGACAGTCTTTACTTGGTCCTTAGCGCGAATAACTTAGCGGACGTTGTTAAGCCCGCTATGCGACGCGAATTTTGTAGTACCTACCACCAGTGGTTCCCAGCCGAAGTATGCCCCTAACATAGACCCGTTTTCGTCGCTAGCGAGGGTAACACGCGCGCCGTTTGTCAGAAATGCCGCGAACAAAAATTATTCGACAAACGGACACCGGGTCTTTTTAAATTAGAATACGAAGGCAGCGGGATGATTTCGCTGTGCAGCAAGACTTATCACTGTTTTGGGGATTATGACAAGACCACCACAAAAGGACTCAGCAAACACCACAACAAAATCGACAAAAATACATTCTTAGAAGTACTCAACACACAACAAGCACAGGGCGGGAAAAATATTGGTTTCGGAGCACACAAATCCTCCATCTACACATACGAACAACACCGCAATGCCCTTACTTTTACATCAAACGACAGGTACATCCCAACAACGTCACATCACCCCTCAACATCTAAACTCTGTCTCTTCCACTATGTACACACACAATACCCACCTACATACAGATACCTAGACATATACATTACGCACCTCTCTATTTTTTACGACGACAATGTGACGACACCCTCAAGGTCTGGCCTGCAGCTGTACCCCGGTGTTATATTTTATTTCTTACACTCTGTGATAATGTTACTACTCTAACAAAACACCACTAATTGAAATACACACTGTCTTTCCAATATAAATATAAAGTACATGTCACTATGTGTTACTACTATTTATCAATATATACTCATATTGCTATTTGAATAAAATATATGCTCCTATATGTTTTGTTACTACAAAACAGTATTTGACAAATAAACTATATTAACTGAAATTCATTTTTGTTACCTATATATCGTCTAAATATATCGTCTAACTGTTCGTATAACTGTTGTAAAAATATATATGTATATCGTCTAAATATATCGTCTAACTGTTCGTATAACTGTTGTAAAAATATTTATGTATATCGTCTAAATATGTCTAACTGTTGTCCTGTATGTCTACTTATTGTATGTCTAAATATATGTCTATAACTATCGTCTAAATATATCGTCTTCTTGTTATCTCAATATATCGTCTTCCTATTGTCTAAATATATCGTCTTCTTGTTGTCTAAATATATGTCTATAAATATCGTCTAAATATATCGTCTTCTTGTTATCTCAATATATCGTCTAAATATATCGTCTTCTTGTTATCTCAATATATCGTCTAAATATATCTCTATATAAAAGTCATCGGAGTATTTTCCTATATAAAAGGTCACGCACCACAACAAAGCGCCACCACATTTTCCTTATATAAAAGTCACGCGCCACCACATTTTCCTTATATAAAAAGTCACGCGCCACCACAGCGCGCCACCACAATAATACCTGTTTTGCGCATTGTATACTACTAGTGTATTCATGCTTTGAAGGTCAGTACGTGACAGCATCTCGACATTTGTCACTTTGTCCTTTCACGAAGTACCACCGTAGATGGAAGGTATTGAACCTTCTTTCTTGCTTAGCATAGGTTGCCCATCTCTCTCTGCCGTACAGAAGAGTGGTGATGACGAACTAACACAGGAAATAATATAACATACACTAAAAACTACCGTCGAAGAGTTCTCCAGCGAGAAACAAATTTATGTAGAATTAAAAACTGTTACAAACCAGAATACTCATGAGGAGAAGTGTTATTATTATTATTTATATTATTATTTATATCTTTAAAAAGTTTATAATAATAATAATAATAATAGCCCCTTCAGTCATAACTGACTATGGGAATGCGCCCCTGAGGTGGCAGCCCTCAGCTGCTTATTTTCCTGGTGCTCCTTTCGACGTTTTCTCCTCACCTCTGCTTCTTGTGTGAGCGTCTTTTCGCCCAATCTGAGGTGGCGCCGTAAATAGCATCGCCATTTAGTGCGATCGGCAGCTTCATCCTCCCATGTTGCTGGATCCATGTCCAGTGCCCTCATATCTCTCTTGCACACATCTTTGAACCTCAGCTGTGGTCGCCCAACTGTTCTCTTGCCATCTGCTAATTGTCCGTAGAAGATATCTTTTGGGATGCGACCATCTTCCATGCGGCGAACATGATCAAGCCAGCAAAGTCTGCGCTGTCTAAGCAGCGTATACATACTTTAAAGGCCAGCACGTGACAACACCTCGACATTTGTCACTTTATCTTTCCACGAGATGCTGAGGATGCGGCGTAGACACCGCAAGTGGAAGGTATTGAGCCTTCTTTCTTGCTTAGCATAGGTCGTCCAGGTCTCGCTGCCATATAGGAGTGTGCTGGTGACGCAGGCATTATATACCGCAGCTTTGGTCTTCATTGTGAGTTTAGAGTTTCCCCAAACACGCGATGTGAGGCGGGCAAAGGTATTAAAAAGTTTATGGTTTACTTATCAATAAAAGTTACTGTTATATTTGTTCTCTTTAGTCTCAAAGATTGGCTAAGTGGTAAGAGCGCTTTCCTTTTACTGTAGAGTTACCTTGTCTAGGGGTCGCAACCTGGTATCGTCAGGCTTAAGTCTACCTAACTGTAAATGGGTACTTACTCTGCTATTGAGGTTAGGGAAGGCAAATGCAGCAAGGAAGTGAACTAGCCACTCAAACACATAAAAAAGCTGTATCTGATATTGTAAATCTCTGACAATTCACTTCCCCAGCGGCAGTTTCTGTTTTGAGACTATATTTACCTTTACGTTTTAATCTTAACGATCCTGAAACTTTGACTAACCTATATTCTGAAGATAAAGGTAAGACCAGTAATTAATCACTGGTTCACTTAAGTAATCATTAACGTACTTAGCGGTAAGTATTTAACAAGCAATTATGCACAGAAATTTCGTTAATAAAATTGATAGATACACATTTTTTTTTTGGTCACATCCAAAACATTTATTTGTTTAAATAATTAACATTTGAGGTTAAAACTGTCTAGTGCAAATAAATCGTCCAGAAAAAGCAACTAAAATTGTCATTTCTAATTTGTGCATCTTTGGCTTACATCCTTGTAAGATAACTAATATTTACTCGTAATTAATTTGGTGTGTATGTATTCGATCTGAACTTGATACTGAGGTTAATAAAATTATAAAAAAAAATGTTTGTCTTAGCGAAACGTGAATGTATTAGTCATCGAATTGTCTCACTGTAACAAAGCAATTATCCCAGCTAACGAAATATTTGATCGCCACAAAGATTCGATATTCGGTTTTTTATTTTATAAATGTCTTAGTTTCTTGAATAAAAAGTTTTAGCTCATCTCTGATACTGTACTAACGTTAGCGCGGCCTTTTTTTTTCTCTCTCTCTCTCTCTTCAGGATTATTTTACCAATTTCTGTTCTTGTCTTTATTTATCTGCTAAACCGTGTTATCGTCTGATATCTGTGACTAATAAATGGTGGAATCAACGAGTAAATTATTTTTGGCTCTCTGAGCCAAGAGAAATAATAATAGCTTGTGTTGCTGACTATTTCGCATTTTTAATATTATGTTACTGATCACATAATACATTAGTAAATTTTCTGTAACCTGATCTGTAAAATAATAAGAACAAGTGACACGTACCTGGTTATGATTTGGAAAGTTTAACACAGAAATACAACGATCTAAACCAAAGGAACAGAAAATATATATGTCAAAAAATATATAGTAAAAGGAACACTGCAGTATTTTTGTTGTTGTTGATGTTAAAGTATATTTTATTTATTTCTCCTTATTTTATCCATCAATAAGTTTACTGAAGTACTATAAACATTTAATGAACTGAGCAAAACACGTGTCTCGGCACGGGTCATTATTGGTCGCGTATGATGATTAATCCAAAAACCTTTTAATTGCTAAAATACAGTAACACCGGCAAGCTGAAAATTCTTAGTAGGAATTTCAAAGATTGGAATTTCTGACATTTTATAATATCACCAGCTACTGACAAATTCTGAAATAAAACTTTAGTTTTAGGAAAACTGATGTAACCCAAATTATCTACGGCTGTCTTTTCAGTACAAGGATGTCTTCCATTGTTCGTTACGATCAACAAAATATGTCTATAAAGGAATCGATTGTTGCTTTGAAGTTTAAAAATGTAGTAAGTGGCGATATAAGTCAAATATTCTTATTAGTCAATTTCGTCTTTCTGAGCCAGATCTTTGCCGTATTTGGCATAATAACAAACATCATCAACATGGTTGTCTTTCTCAAACAAGGTCTGACCGATTCTGTAACAATCAGCTTATTCGCCTTGGCCATCACAGAGTTTCTGTCCGTTGTAACTATGATGTGTCATAACATCTGTTTCATACCCATGATTCGATATTCAGACACGCCCTTTGAGACTACACAACTTCAGTACTTGATGGCTGGGTGGCCACATGTCGCATGCTGTAGAATCACGTCCTGGATCACAGCGTACATCAGTTTTGAGCGATGTGTCTGCATTATTTTACCACTGAAAGTTAAATCCATTTTCACACCAACAAGAACGACTATAACAATTATCTTGCTGTTTATTGTAATTGCCACTAGTGCAGCCCCTGTGTACATCACTACAAGTTTAGGATGGAAATTCATCCCACAACGAAACAAAACATTAATTGGGCTGGTTTTTATAAACGATGACATACGCTTTACTATAGAAAATATATCTTTTGGTATAAATAGTGTCTTTCTTCCCATAGCCTCTTTTGTGTGTGTGACAACATTTAGTTCAATTTTGATTGTGGAACTTCACCAAAAAGGAAAATGGCGTAGCAAAAACTCGTCATCACATACTCTGACCCTGGAACAAGTCAAAGGGAAGTCAATACATGGAAAGTCTGCCGCCAGACGTGATATGAAAGTGGGCAGAATGGTTGCTGTCATGTGTGTTGTTTTCATCACGTGTTATTTGCCGTCAATAATAACGTTTTCTGCGATGACAGCCGATCATAGATTCAATGTTGATGACGGTGCATATACATATATCACCCATATTCTTGCTTCTTTTTCTTACGTTATTGAGCCCATAAACTCAAGCATGAGCGCTGTAATATACTATCAGATGAGTTCTAAGTACAAGGAGACATTAAACAAATTGTTCATGAGAAATTATGGTCAAACAAAATAAATGTTCAAACTGAATAAAATGTTGATGTGTATCAGCAAGACATATCTACTTGTGAATTATTGTGTGAATTACAGAAATAAATGTAAAGGAAATGTGCTACGGAAAGTCTGTGAGCAGCAGTATATCCTAAATAATCCTAAAATATTGTCATTATTATCTAATCTGCTTTTCTGTAGTGGATACATTTCTTTTTTGTTGTTGTTAAATTTTGCCAGAGCAGCGGCATACTTTTTACTTTTTCCAACTGCCGAAGGATTTTTGACGTGCGTATCTTTCCCACGGGACCTCCTATCTTTCGCCCTTATCCGAGAAGGCTAGTCATCTGATCTCACTACTTAGAAGATCATGGGGTAGTATGACATCATTAGGAACCACTGCACCTGAAACAATTTCCATCAATTATATTCCCTGTGCTTGGAGTGAACTCGGAATTAGAGGGACGCTATACCTCTGAGTCACTCTCACCCCTCAAATTTAGGTGCGATGTGGCGGGTTAATTTTAAAAAATGTAAACGTTTTAAATATCAAGAGCAAATGCTGGTCCAGACGTTTATAGCGAAATAGAATATTATAAATAAGAAAGAGAGATTTCAGTGCAATGTAGACACAATCCTAACTAACGGAAGTAACTCATGGAGAATTAGTAAACAAGTAGGAAAATTGCTAGAGGTCACAGAGATGTGGTTTTACAGAAGAATTGTATAGATACCACGGACAGCTAAAAATAGTAATGAAGATGTCCTGAGAGAGGCCAAATCGCAAAGAAAGCTTATTCCTCATGTTAAAAATAAACAATCCACTTTGTTTGGGCATGATGTGAAAAGAAGGAAGCTTGAGTATATTGTGACAAAAAGAAAAATTGACAGAAAAGAGAGAGAGAGAGAGAGAGAGAGAGAGAGAGAGAGAGAGAGAGAGAGAGAGAGAGAGAGAGAGAGAGAGAGAGGACGACAACAAAACTGATTAATAGTACAGTAGACAGGAAGTTGTGGAGCCACATGAGCATCTACGCCAACAGGCATATTACTTGAAGAAGAAGAAGAACATTATATTAAAAACACCATTAAAAACCCCCAGTACTTTAGTACCACGAGTACAGGTAAAACAGAAACTACACAACTGGACAGCAAGATGGAAATAGCTGACACGAAATATAAGCTCATGTTACCTGTATATACTTATTGTAGGTCCCAGGGTAGTAGGAATTCTTGACTTCCGGCTCAATCAAAAATAGGGGAACAGTAGTCACATGTGTGTGTATCTGCGTGTATGTGTGAGCATACCGGTGGCTGCTGGGTACGACGTTTTTTTTCTCTTATCTAAGGTAGTAGTAGCATCCCCTGGTCATAACTGACTATGGGGTTGATACATCCTTGAGGTGATAGCACTGAAGATTTTTGTGTGTGTGCATGTGTGTACCAGGTCTTCGTTTCTGCTTGTTCATTTCTCTTCTGCTTGTTGTAAGAGCGTCTTTTCGGCCAATCTGAAGTGGCGCCGAAGGGCTTCGCCTTAGGTTGCTGGATTTATGTCCACTGCCTTTATAACATCAAGAGCCGCGGTAGCGTAGTGGTTAGTGCACTGGCTTCGTAGTTGGGTGGTCCAAGGTTCGATCCCCAGTTAAGGTGGAATTTTCTAGACCGCTAAATGCTCCGCGATTGGGTACTAGAGCAACTCTGGAAAGGTTAAGGCGGCCGGCATGATGCTGACCACATCACCCCTAGTATGCCAATGGCCAAGAAAATATGGGCCTAACACCCATATTCCCAATATGCTTCAATAGGCGTTTAACGGGATCCTTTACCTTTTTACCTCTCTTTATAACATACTCATCACAATGAGGATGTCCTGAAAGAGGCTGTCATGGTTGGCTAAGAAAACTCTGGCACTCTGTCGGTTAATACCACTCTGGTCTTTTAGTCCACCCCATTTCTTATTATTTTTGTCTCTTGACATCTGCATATTGAGGAAACTGACCTGTTACTTTGTAATTGGACAGATTAACTCCCCTTTCTCCAGCGTGGGTGAGCGGGGGAGTATCTTAAATGTCTTTTAGATATTATGATTGCTCATAATTTTCTCTTCCCGTGCATATTATCGCGGAGTAGCACTCTTATAGTCTCCGGGCCTATAGATTAATGCTTAGATCTTGGGTAACTAAAACGCGCTGATCTCGCAATGCTTGCATGTGTCTATGTTGGCTTTATTAGGTGCACACTTGCAGTTGTCCTAGCTCTGTGGTCCACTGGTTTGGTAATCCCGAAGTTGAGGATTGGTATTTTCGCTTAGGGATCTACTAGACGGCTGTCGTGGGTAGACCGTATTACCTCACTTTTTTATTGGGTTATCCCAGAGGCAATGACCTGACTGGAATGCTTAAGGCGGCCGGTCGTTGATGCTCGCACTCGCACACTCACATCTCATCGCTATCCGGATAAATTGGCGTCCAGGAAATTTTGATTTTTTTGATGAGTTCTAAGCATACCATCATTCCCAATATGCCTTCAGATTGAGCGTAGTAACGGAATCCTTTATTGGGTTAACCATGTTCTCGCGTGAAGTCACTTCCACGTCGCAGGTGATTTCCGAACATCAAGCTTGACTAGTAGTCTTCCTCGACGCATATTAGTGCGTGTTGCAACACTTTGACTTCCGTGTCTAGCATCTTACATGTCTAACGATCAGCTATGGCTGTAGGAGACATGGGGGTACAATGTCTCATGCTCGGTGTCAGTAAGCTGAGTAACTAACTCAGTGTTCGAAGTACGCATTTTTCGTATGTATCATGTCTACAGCCTATTCTTTCACCATGTTAGATACAGCGCTAACTTAGATTAATAGATAGGTCGGGGATGATGTTTTAGTGTTAGGAAAACGTAGTCATCAATGCTCTCATCAGGTGCTAATTGTCGTTATAGTTGTTAACTAACGTTTTTTTCTATCTCTCACTAAAACTCCGTGACAGGAAAATCTGTCTACGCACAAATGTTCAACGTTCGCTATCTTACACGGTAAACCATGAAGATGTTGCAAATAGTAACGTCTGTTCTATTGATTCGAAGGTATAAATTAGTCGTGTGTGAGTACATATAAGTCGAGTTCTTTCGCTCTAAAAACATAAGCTGATCAAACCTCGCACGCTTCGCTACAGGCAACTGTAAGGGCTGCTATCGAGTTCCATGTATATAGGAATTTTTCCATAGTGTTCATTGTAAATAAGTGTGGCCATTTGATGATTTCTTTTCTAAAGTGTATTAAATATATTAATAAACTTGTTTGACACAGCTATTGTGATTCTGATTGGTTACCACACTGTGTCCATGGATATTATAGTTGCTAACTGACGTTCCAGTATACTTCCGATAAAACCCAGAATCAGTTATTAATTAAACTTGGTTTTCTGGCTCCATTTTCTTGTCAAATTGTTTCAATCTCAATTAAGCACCTAAAAGACAGTAATACGTGGAGCAAGACCAGATTATTAAAGATTGTTAAATTACGATTTCGAGAGCCTCGTTTTGTGTGCATAATAACCTATAGGTGAGCTCTTGTAATATAACGGACTACTCCCATAATTAGTTCTCTTTTAAAGGATGTTCACAAGTAAATAAGGTTAATTGCTCGATACTTGATTAAATCCTTCAAGTTTAGGTCCGATTACTGCTCAATTTTGTGTAATATTTGTATCCAGGATTGGAGCAATCTACTATGAAAAAACGCGAATCAAAAAAAAAGCAAAAATATCACAAAACATCTATGTATGTCGTTTTTCGTATGATAAAAACTTTAAATATATTGGAATAACTTGATCTATATATGTGATGAATGTTAATATATATGTACAGAATCAATCAGATACCACGCGTCACCTGATACCTTGTACAATAAATTAGTTAATGCAAATACCATCAGAAAAGTCAGTGTAATTTGCTTTAAAGTGTACGAAGAGTATAGAAATAATGTCCCACGTGTAAATGATAAAATGGCTAACGCGAACAAAGAGTTGGGATCAGTGAGTATTCTCATAATCTGAGACGCCGAACTCTGATGAGTTAAATGAGGGTCTCGGAGTGTCAGTATAAAAATACTAAATGGCACTGTAAATAATTAGTGAAATATCTCCCGGCGTAGCCCTTCAATAATTGTGATTACGGTACGTTATACCTCTGATTTGATTAATGGCTACCGTTTAATGGTCTTGCTGACTTAATAACGTTAAATGAATTATAAAACCCCACAGTTTACTTAGAATAAAAATATATCATAGTGCGACCTATACCACATGTAAGCGCATCTTCATATCGTTTGAAGTAGGAATGTAAATAGCATTATTTGGTTTTATGATTTATTTAATATATATTAAGAGTTTAAGAGATAGCAAAAGCCGCAGTACGATATTTCCTTAAGGGTAAAGGATTTGCTAGAATTTTATTATTACTACACTCAACAGGTGTACCGATATCCTGACAGGTCATCGGTAAGGCCCACTTTTTATTATAAGTGACCTGTACCAACGCTAATAGATCACTCCATAATTATTCGATTGTCCTGTGTAGCGCCTTATCGCAATATGATCTCAATTTAATTAAGATTTACATTATATTAAAGTTCGCTAAAAGTTAGGAGTACACCCCTTAAAAAATTGCAGCTGTCCTGCAAACCTATAGGCAGGACGCCCATCAATAAACCATATTACCATGTAAACACTTTCCAGTATTCCCAACGGGGGTATCAGGGGGAAAATTAAAACAAGTGCTCTGTTAAGGAACCTAGGTATAGGTATTATCGATTCAGGATAAAGATTTTCAACAATTAAACTCTTCATTCGATACAGGATGGCATGAATATGTTAATTGGATGATCAGTATTCATAAGATGAATTACCAATATTTCCTTTGCTATTCATTATATATTTAATAATTTTAAATCGATAAAATATTAGATGCGGACATATGGCCTTTCACGCTAGATGTTTGCATGTATTTCATAGAACAGTGCCCTATCGTGGGGTATCTTATTATGTCCGATTTAATCATATTTAATTTTATGCAGAAAGTGATTATATTGATTTGAGGAGTTTGTAAATCATTTATGTCATATTTATTATTAGGCCATTGTAATGCTAAAAGAAAATTATGCTTCACAATCACTTATTCTTCAGTGATAAAAACTTAGATTAAACTTAATTAATTAGAAAATGTCTATAGTGATTTATTAAGTTTACAATTTTTTTTAACATAGATTATCATTTTTAATATAAAAGGGAACTAGTACTTATTATTTACTTATTTTTCTATGTAATTTAATGCATTAGATTTTTAATTATGCATAACATATTAGTATCCTTAAAGTTAAATGAAATTTACTCTACTAACATAAAGTATAGTTGGGACTGTATCTTAATTTGATCTAAGCAATAGAAGAAAATAACTATAAATAAAGACGCTTAGAGTCCATGAGAAAGAAGTCATGTAGCGGTCCCAGAGCTGAGATGAGATTAGTGGTGAGTGAAAGTAGATAGTGTAATAATGTGAGAGAGAAAAAGATTTTTTTTCATTAATTCAACTACTAATTTAAAATTAATTAATATTGGATATGACGATCCATCTGTAGTTCTGATCCTTGTGAGTTCCCATTAGAAAAAACTGTTCAAGTGTTCCGATTCGGAATAAATGTAGACCTTGATAACGTACAATAAGTCATGTGACGTACCGAAATTAGTTCAACTGGACTTCACATATTATTTCCGACTTATTGTAAATAGTTTTATCCTAAATGGACACAAACCAAAGTCCCGGCATAAGTACGAACACAATGTGTCTTGCTTGTATCAGTTTCATGTAGCATATGTCTCTAATAACCAGATACTTGAATTGTAGTCGACGGCTCATTTCCATGTCGAAAATTCAACGATAGTATTATGTCTCTTTTTACTTTGGTAAGTTTATGAGAAGAATATCATTGTTCATGAAGCGACATCAGAAGGGTTTCTAGAGAGAACATCTGCCACGATGTTCTCTGTTCCTGAAATATACTCGATGGAGAATTCAAAAGGCTGGAGGAGAATAGCGAATCTGGTAAGTTTAGGGCTTTTATGATTAGCCCGTCGTAGTGATGCCACTGCCTTTTGATCCGTCTGGACCACGAAGGGTGCACCCAGTAAAAATTTCTCCAGCTTGGTAATCGCCCATACGACCGTCAACAACTCCCTGTCGACAGTGGAGTATTTGACTTCTGGCGGCTTAAGTTTCCGTGAGACATATAATGTTGGATGGAGGACGTCGTCATGATGCTGGAGTAAACAAGCGCCAATTCCGTAATTACTCGCATCTGTACGAAGGACATACTTTTTGGAAGGATCAGGTATTCTCAAAATAGGTGGATGTGAGAACATATTAATTATTTTACGAAATACCATATCGCATTCACCAGTCCACGTCACCTTCACCGGCATATCTTTTTTAAACAACGATGACAAGACAGCCGTGATAGATGACAAGTTAGGTACAAATCTACTGTAATATTGGACCAGTCCTAACAAGCTTCTAACCTGTTTCTTTGTTTGAGGAACTGACACGTTTAAAATTTTGGAAACCGTACTAGGAAGTGTTTGGATATATCCCGATCCAATGATATGTCACAAAAACGTTATTTCATGAAACGCTATTTGTACTTTTGTAGGTTTAGCAGTTAAATGATTCTTTCTTAATGTGTCCAAAACATATTTAAGTCCCGAAAAATGTTCCTCAAATGACGAACTAAATAAGCATATGTCGTCAATATATGTAATGATGTCTGGTCTACCTGACAAAATTTGTCGCATCATGCGAATAAAGGTAGCTGGGGCGTTAACAAGCCCAAAAGGCATCACATTCCCCTGGTATAGACCTTGTGGAGTGGAAAACGCTGTGTAGTATTTAGCTTTTTCGGTTAGTGGTATCTGCCAATAACCTTTAGTTAAGTCTATCTTAGTAAATATAGTTGCGTTAGATAGACGTGGCAGTAAATCGTCAATAAGTGGATGTGGTTCGCTATCAACTACAGTTTGTGCATTTAATTTTCTATAGTCGACGCATAGTCTATTGTTATTGTCATTCTTTCGGACAATGACTAATGGAGAAGAAAATGGAGAATTACTAGTCTCAATAATCCCTAAAGATAACATCTGTTCAAGTTCTTTTGTAGTTTTAGTAAGAAAGTGTAGTGGAACAGAATAGGGATGTACACGAATTGGTGTATCATCATTAAGAGTGATGTCATGACTAATGACCGATGTGCGACCTGGAACGTCGGTCAACACATCTGGATAAGATTGTAAAAGATCAGCGATCTGTTGATGCTGTTGCGGTGTAACCGACGAAGAGATGGTTACATCCCGCCAAGATTCAGTAGGTTGTACTATAGGTACAAGTAACGCCATCTGTACCTCAGGAAAAGAAGATTCTTCTTCCTGGATAACCGACAGATTAGAATAGTGACATGTAGGTACTAAAGTGTCATCTAGTTCATGAAAAATAGCTTGTAGATGCTCTGGGCGAGTGTGAAATTGTTTGAGCATATTTATATGGTATATTTTGGTAAGTCCCTTAATATCTAAGACATAGTCGACATCAGAAATCTTATCAATAACCTGGTAAGGACCATTCCATGATAGAAGTAGTTTATTATCGTTATGTGGCAATAACACATAAGCTTGATCTCCTGGAAATAATTGACGTAATCGTCTATTTCTATTTTGTAGAGTTCTAGCTTTTGCTTTAACAGCCTCAGATGAAGCTGTTGCTGTTTGACAAGCATCAATAATATTATTCCGGAGATTAATTACGTACTCATAGGATGACTGGGTGTCCAGAGTCATCTCAGAGTCAATCAATAAATCTTTTATTAGTCCCATAGGACCTCTAGGTGGAGCACCAAAAACTAATTGGAATGGAGAGAAGCCAGTTTGTTCGTGTGGCACCTCTCGATAGGCAAACAAAACAGCTGGGAGTACTCTGTCCCAGTCCTGTGGATGTTTAACAGTAACCTTATGTAACATTTGTTTGAGTGTACGGTTAAGTCTTTCTACTGCACCATTACTCATGGGATGATAAATGCTACTGAGATTTCTATCTATATTCCAGGTCTTCATTACTTCTGTCATAGTATCAGATATGAATTGAGATCCATGATCTGATAACAGCTTCCTAGGAAAACCTACTCTAGAAAAGATCAGATGTAGTGCATCAGCTACATCTGTGGTAGTGGTGGTCTTCAATGGGATGGCTTCTGGCCATCGTGTGCATAAATCAATGCACGTGGGAACAAATCTATGTCCTCTTGCTGATGGTAAAAGTGGACCAATAATATCAATGGCCATCTTATCAAAGGGTCTCACAGATATGTCACAAGCCTGAATAGGCGCCGTGTGAAAGGCTCCCCGTGCTTTCACTTCCTGGCATATAGTACAGGAGCGTACGTACTGTGAAATATCTCGTGACACTCCTGGCCAAAATAATGAAGATAATACTCGAGAACGTGTCCGAGTATATCCCATGTGACCTGCGCTCTTAGAATCATGTGCGTGTTGAAGTATGTACCGTCTAAAAGCAAAAGGTACCATGACCTGTTGTCTTACTAGAGTCTTATCCATAAAACTTCTTAGTAATATATCATTCTTAATGATAAACCAATGATTATTCTTATTGTTTAAAGTAGGAGTGTCAACTTTGTTGACCAGAGCAAAAAAATTTTTTAATGATCTGTCTTCCTTCTGTTTTACAGCAAAGGACGCTCGGTCAATCGGAGACTGAACATCAATATTTTCCTGTTTGTCTGGTTCCTCCTTATTAGTGTCGATAGTCTCTAGTAGTTTCGTCTGCGCTCTAGTTGTCACTGCATTTCCAGTGCATAGATTATTTTTTCCCATTCAATAATCTCCTCTGGTGTACAATCCTTGCTGCCATGTATGCGGCCCACCATAAGATCTGCAATTGGGTTCCTTAACATGCATACTGTAACGTTACCTGTGAAAAAAGGTGTATTAACATGTATAATGGCAGTTGGATAAAATTCTATAGTCCCTCCAAAAGTCATGCATCTAACATGCTCTCCTGTTGCACAACTAGGATGAACAAGTGACTGCCGGACTCCAATCGTTGTGGACCCGGAGTCTCTTAACACTGAGACGATGGATCCATTTACAATCCCTCTGTTAAAGATAAGAGAGCCTTTTCCATCATTGGCCGCTAGACCGACTTCTGGAAGAATGTGTCAGCAATTTAGAACCGTCTCTTTTGCCTTCTGAAATACAAGATTACATTCTGGGCAACTGTTTGCCACGTTATAATTCATTGCATAACATGTAGAATACGACTGTAGTACATTCTCATTATGTGAACCCTGAACCCCAGGGGTAGTACCATTAGTAATTGCTGCCCCTGTATTATGATTGTACTGTGAAGATCTACGAGAATGAGACCGATGACGAGAATAATCCCTAGAATTATCCCGTTGTCCCCTGTAGTAACTGTTATCTCGATGTCTCGAGCCATGATTATTGTTATTCCAATTGTTACCATTGTTGTTATTATATGAACGATTATGATTTGCGTTATGTTGACCATTGTTATATCTCGATTGAGGTGAATAATTTCTATTTTGTGGTCTTCCTCTATTAAAATCATTTTTATTGTTAAAGTTATTCTGTCCCTTATGAAAATTAATGTTATAATTTCCTTTAAAGCGACTTCTATCTACACTGTGTGTTCTTGGTTTGTCATGACTGTGGTATGACATACTAGAGGCCACAGGTAGAGGTTCTCTTATTAACGAGTTAGAAATGCTTGCATTCGGATGAGCAGTGCAATAATTTACTGAAATTTTTTCTAACTCATCGACTGTAGATGGTTTACGTTCTTGCAAAAAGGCGAAGAACGGTGGGCTGACAGAGGATAACACTTTATCTCTCAGCATCAGATCAACTAACTTGTCGTACGATTTGTTGACATCTGCCAGTTCCACCCATCTATTAAAGGTATTGCGTATGTTCGCAATAAAACCTGTGAAGTCCTTACTATTATCAAGTAGCATACTCTTAAAACGTAATCTACAACCCTCTTCGGTCACATGGAAACGACGTAATAATAAGGCTTTAATGGCGTCATAGTCAGTAGCTAATGTTGGATCAATATTTTGTGCTGCACTTGCGGGTTCACCATCTAGAAATTCCTTGAGTTTGAGTGCCCATGCAGATTTGTTAAGGTTATTGACTTTGCATACATCCTCAAAGCGTAATAGCCATGCTGATAAATCATCAACATGTAATTTGAATGGCGGTAGCTTGAAATAATAATTGACCTTATTTTGGTTGGATGTAGAAGTATTCTGTGTATCAGTATTATTATTCATATTTGAAGCTTCTCGAGCTTTCAAGTTTAATTCATCCATACGCATCTGTATTAACTCCTTTTCTGATTCTCTCTCTTGTTTAGCAATGTCCCTTAATCTATTTTCCTTTTCAATTTCTTTTCTCTCACGTTCTGCTTCTTCCTTCTTCAATGCCGCTTTCTGTTCCTCCATTTCTGCCTTATATTTCGCAAGTTCCGCCACTGCGTATGCTTCTAGAGCTTCTCCTTTTTTTCCAAAATCTTTACCAATTTTAACAAAATGGTCTGACGTAAGCATCTTGACGTTAATCTTGTAAGTAATTACTGGTCTAAACTAATCAACAATAAAATCTAAGTAATTATTGTACTTACTCAACGTATGAATACTCACTATAAATAATGATAATATTCTTGAACTTTTATTTGTAAGTTCCACCACTATATAATATTTTGTAATAATATTATATGTACCTACTCATATAAATCATAAATAGTTCTACAATTTATTTATTTAAGATGCTGAATTAAAATCAAGCATAAAATATTATGACCTAATAATTATTGGTATTATCCCTCAATCAATGCCATGTGCTAAGTCAAGAATGTAGTACTGGGAAAATGTACTAATGAACATGTAATATGCCTGTCATATTCAAGGCAGACCATAAATTTATATTTAATTATCAATATATATATTATATTATTATGCCTTAGTCATCATATCCAAAGTGCATCGCTAGTGTCTTGAACTACTACTGCAAATTGATGCAAAGTCCCTGACTCACCATCAAATTTCATAAAAATTAATTAAATTCAATTATTATCTTATTATTGAACAAATTATAGTATTAGTATTATATGAATAATGTATAAGATGAACAAAAACAAAACAATTCATCAACCAAGGATTACCACACAGCAGGACAATACCAAAATGACTTTTCACAAATAAAAATGAATTTATAAACTAAGCAGAACAAACCGGAAGTATTGAGAGGTCAAAGAGAAAACCAAATGGAGACTGAATCTATGTACACAAGAAATAATGACGTATACATGAACTCATAGAGAAACGTTAAAATATATATTCATAAATAAAAGATAGTCAGGTTAGAATTAACAATTGATAGCACGAACAAATAACAAAACTGAATAAAATAAAACTTAGTACAGAGAAAACACACCGAGTATCACGTAACCTTACAGCTAACAAATAATATTCGACTGAATTCGGGGACGAACGAAGTCAGCTGCAGCCGTTAGCGGATTCTTCGTCAGCCGAAGATAGTCAAACTGTTTCCTATCGAACGATTCTAGATTCTACGGTCTGCGAAGCGACATTGTAGACGTATCTAGAATTCCCAACCAACCTCCCGCTAATTAGTAACAAAAAACATACGTTGGAACATAAATAATACATATATATATATGAACATATTTAGACATGCCTGTATGAAAAGACGAAATGGACTTAGCACTGTGAATCTTTCAATGACAACCGTCACAATTTGACTTATCTTTTTAATGATCCGATCGATGCTGTTTTCACCAACGGGCTAGACTAATGTCTAGAACTGTTTGCTCCTCGTTGGCCGATACCGGTTTTCCATCTTCTGGTCTTCTTATATCTTGTATTCTTTTCCATCAAACTGGAATGCGCTGAAGGATGTACTTTGGGCGTTAGGCATCTATGCACGATTTTATGACGTCAACTTGACCTTTAGTGGTAACCATGCATCATAGGTCACGTTTCAGCCTATCACGTGATCGTTGAACAAATGTAAACAGTTCCTTAGTATTTTACGAAGAAATTTTTTTTTCGATCCCCAAGCAATGGGCACCAGCTGTTGAAGGCTGATTCTTCTGTTAACACTGGGTCATATCTTATAGAATGTTGTTCCATGTATTATTAATAAATCAGTTATTAATATCTGGCCATTTTCATTGTTTTTTCATTCAATGAGTTTGATCGTGCTCTTGTTGGTAAATCACGCGAAGGTGGGAGAAGAACATTGTAAACATAATAATAGTTGAATTCCAAAAGTTAATCGACTTGATAAATCCTTTCATTGAGTCCATACATTTAATTTACATGTTGCACACATCAAAACAATCACGCATGTTGATCATTAAAAATACATATTGAAACTTGATCATATATTGAATATATATGTAGATATACTACCAGTCCTTGTCCAATAATTGAATTACTGTAGGCAGAACTTAATAGCTATATGCACGCGCGGTTGGGGGTTCCAACGGCCGACAGTGAGTCTATGAGTCTGGCAATACTATGGACTGTAATTCCTCCTTCCCTAAATTTACGTACGTACTAACCTTAATCCTTTCATATCTTCATAATAACAATGGACTAACCCATGTCCATACTTGAATAAAATATATCTGTGCGGAAATACCATGCCCGACACTGGAAGGGTAAAGCGATGCGTCTTTACTCCTTGACGGTCAATGTAAAAAGGGTACCGTATCCTGGTCACGGTGCGTGACCTACCAACGCTAACACGTCATAATTCGATCGTGTGTAGCGTTCAATAGTCTAATAATTATTTACATTATATTAAATGCTGTAACCCCTAAAATTGCACGCTGCCAACCTATAGCAGACGCCATCAATAAACATACCGTAACAATACTGTACAAACAATATAGAGGATTACCCATGAGTACCTTTATAAGGACTTCGGTCATATGGGATATATTTAAATATTGTTGTTGGTTAGTATGTATCAGCCAGTGGTTGTAACCCGGCATGGTGTGGTAAAATGAGAGGTTATGGGTGTTACTCAACTAAGTGTAAACAGAGTGAGGTCAAGCTGTGTAAGTCCCTGAGTCTAATTGTTGACAATGTTGTATTCTCAGGGTACCTATCCGCTACCTCTCTGAGATCTCACTCTGGGAAATATTTTCTGGGTATGTTATATGGCTACGTGTCTAGGGTAATGTAGGTATAGTGATGTATCAATAAAACAAACACAACTGTAACTCAGTATAATTGAATTAAGTAAGACTATGTGTAAATTTATATAGTTATATACAATTTTTAATGTTCCTGAACCTCAATTTTCTGGAACAGGAATTTTCAACTCAAAAGAAATGTTTCTTTATTTACAAGTTTTAAATAAATAGGGTGGACATCCTGTCCATCAAATGATAAGTCTAAAATATCAATAGGTTTGTACTCCCTACTGGAATATGTTAACACTGGATAAGAATTCTGTCAATGATTTGAGGGTTTGTGTGTTTCATCATGCCCCCTTTAATTTCTTGTATTTGGGTGGAATGATAAGGATGAGTCCTCAAGTGCCAATTTTAATGGACTTATCTTAAAAGCCTGTATGTGGTGGTGGCTTGAGAATCTTCAAGAACAACAAGTATTTCAAAGTTTCCCTGGATGCTGATGTGGCAGGAAGCTTGCAGTTATATAAGAAGCTCTCTCTGTGCCTTCAGGTTCTGAATTTCCAGGGGTTATGTCACTTTTCAATTTGGCAATTCAACCCTGAAATAAGTAGGTTATGTTCCCCTCTTTATATCATATCTATAATATCATTCCACAATTTTATCAATAATACATTCAAGAGGAGGGTCAGCTAAGCGTGCCAACCAATTGCACTAAACCCTATTTTTGTTTGACCATTTTTCCTCCAGTGTTTTCATACTGTTCCCATATGGCTGCATCGCCACTGACTCCTTGACCATTGATTTTCTTCCATAGAATCAGATGGGGTATACAATGTTCTTCCTGTGACCTGTTAAATATTTTGTGCAAACATCCAATGTAGGTTTTCATGTGTTATTTGAACACTAATGCACTGCAGAAAACTGCTAGTAGCTTCTGGACTTACAGTCGTAAGATTTTATGGCAATATTCAAACACAAATTAGTTTCACTTCCCTATAAGTCTGCTTAGGAACTACCTACTCAGGTTGTCGTAACCTCTTCCAACTGGCAATGTCGAACAACAAAATATTATGGCGCACTATCTGTGTGGCCTGTACATGCTAATGAAATATCAATAAACTTATTTATCTTACCACAAGTAAAGAATAAATCACACAATCACAAGATTGACTGGCGGTTAATGGTTCAAGTTCAGACCGCTATCGTCCAGACGGCAAAGGCATTCAACATCAATGCTTTGCATCTGCTCTCAATCTGTCTGTGTGTCAGTTTTTCTCAAATGGCGCACTATGCCGGTAGATTGTTAATTTTATCGCACCATCCTAAACTACAATTAACCAATCAGAAACGCGTTAAGAAAATTTAACATTTCAGAAGGCTATCAAATTGAGCATTTCAGAAGTGTGTTTGTTCGTCTGTCTCAATGTTAATTATACAATATCTTTGTTATTAATGGGTCGATTTTTAATATTGAAAGTGATTATTAAACAGACAACTGTCCTCTATCTTCCTATATAGGTTTCGTTTAATTATTTGTCCTTTCACTGAACTAAAATATTAGTAAAATAAATGTTTCTTAAGCCAGATAATTTATTATAAGGGAAATTCTTATGGTATTATATCTAACAATATTAACACTACAATTCAAGACATCCCTTTTATTTAAATCCTCTTTATTTGTAAAGAAATACATTATCTAAGTTTTTCCAAACACACCGATTAGGCTTCCTTTCCATTTTAAACAACCTCTCCTCTCCCCTATAAAACGAGGTAACAATTTGGTTAGCTGCCAAACTTTACGGCGTTCGTTCATAAATAATTGGGAAGGGTGGAGCGTATGTTTGGTTGGGGGTGGGACTTTTACGCTTGGTGTTAGAAAATTTAAATCTTTATTTAAATGTTGGCGGTTTGATTTGACAATGGCCTTGAGACCAATTTCAAATGCGGTAGTTATTAATAGATTTTAGGAGTACGTTTTAAACGGGGAATTTGAGCATGTGGTGACACGGATTCATTTTACTACATATCTCTCCTGTTAAAAAAGCCTCCACCACTAGGGCAGCTTTATTATCTGTATTACAATTTCGATCAAATTATGTCAAATTGACTCTACTCTGCTTTAGTGTGATCCTGGATTACTGCTGGTGGGTCATTCAAAGTAGGCACTACTCAAGAAACCTGCCCCAGACCTCTGCAATCTAAGAATCTATTGCAGTTTATGTTAATAAACAGCTGCAGGTGCGACTGCCTGTCAAATGCTGACTATCAATCAATATTCACCATTAATCTTCCCTGCATCTGTCCAATGACATGTCCAGAGGTGTTTAGATGTTCCTCAAGGTTGCAATATTTATGAGGAGGAGATCTATAAATTTGGTGATAGCAGAGTTATGTAAGGGATCCAGTAATTTCTTCATCAGCCTGGATAAAACACTCGGAATATTTCCAATAGAAAAAGCAACATATGAATTCAATGTGCCCCTCCGAAATGTTCACAGCCAACAATTGGTCTTAGCTCAGGCTTGATTGGAATTTGGAAAAACCCTTTATTAATATTCATATATGACTCTTTAATCTGCCATTCAGGTAGAGTCCATTTTCACCAAGTGTTCTCTCAGCCTACCGTCACTGATGAAATAATATCATATCAATATGGGGAAATGAGTTCCGGCATCCAGACTCAATTCTCCCTTCCGCCTTTCTATGTAATATGTGTTCGCAGTCCATGTTCATACAATACTCCCACTGGACTGTGTATGTCCGGTCAACTACCACTGTCACCGGTACCCTTATAATGCTACGTTAATATCCATATGCTGAAGTGAGACTGCCATTAGGCAACTTGGCCAAACGTTTACTACCAATTTTTCTTCTGGGGTTTCCACACTGTTTCGTTTTCAAATGTGGCAGACTATCTACTCTATTTTTAGACCTTTCACGGAATTCTGATCCAATTTGGGTCGGGGTGGTCTGGTCTGTATGTTCTCTTCGTACCATACGTAGTGTTGCCAGTGTTACTGGTCTATTGGAAGACTGGGTGTGAGAAGGAGCATGCCTATTCACTATGTCTACCTTATAATTTTTATTTCTCCTGTTATTTTCAGGCCCATGTTCTCCATAATGCTTTGCTAGCATTTCATTTTTATTTTTCCAACATGTGGAATGTACCTTGCTACACTGGTCACAGGCCTCCACAAATTTTGCAATGTCTGCAGCTACGCCTGACCAGAAATATTTCACAGATGTCCTTTGACGGGTGGTACCAACCTTCATATGTCCACCGTCTGGTACAACATGTGCATGTGCCATAACTTGTTTCCTATAACTCCATGGCAGTACTAACTGTCCATATCCTTTGGGTCTTGCTCCAGCTTTCCTGTAGAGCAGTCCCTCCTTCAAATAAAATTCTCCTTTCTTAGGGTGGTTATGGCTATTTGGCAATTTGCCAAAGCGAGGTTTTAATGTTTGTCATTTGCCTGGGCCTTTCTCATCTGTTTAGGATAAATATTGAGTGGTGGTTCCTCCTCCTTACTAGGGGTCCACCTGACCTGGAGCGTGGCCATGATCACAGGTTTTATAGGGCTCCCTAGAAACACATATCTTTTTCCTAACACCAGCGGGTAATTAGGATCCTCACAGACTGCTGCTTTAATCATTCCTTCCACGTACCTAGTTTTGACATTTATCCTGGCTACGGGAAGTGTCATGGTGGCTGTATCCTTTAATACCCCTTGTATCTCCACTTTGTCTGTGGTATACTGGTCAGGGTGCACCAGGGTTGCGCTTACAACTGAGTCATATTCCAATCCTGAATCGTAAAGGCACTTGACTCTCGCGCCATTACATACCACTTCTTCACAGATGGGGGGGATGATGAAGTTCTATCTGACTGTCTGTCAGTTTCTTCCTTCCCTTGTCCACTGTTATCATGCTTGCAGCGTGATATGGAGGAACTTTCCTACCACATTCAATTGTATTATGATTATGCATCCTACATAATTTACACCATTTTCCTTCTGGTCTGTAGGGTTTCCTATCATTTACTTGCGGGTTTCTGTCTCTAGGATCAGATCTTGGCCTATCATAGTTGGGTTTAAATCTAGGTGGTTGATCCCTAGTATTATAATACTCATCTTGGTCTTGTGGGGTTTTGTTACTTTCTGCTTGCTTCTTTTTTGCTCCAGCTACTTCTGACTGGGCTGCCTGATATCTCTCAGCAACAATGAGAACCTCCCCCAACCTCTCTGCACCTTGTTCCATGAGAAATTTTCTCAGGTCTGGAGCCATGGACTCTTTCAGTTGCTCTATCATAATCAGAAGTGAAAACTTGCCACCCTTATCGACACCTGGTATTAAAGTGTAAGATGTAGGTGTCTTCTCTGATTTAGGATGTTGCTGTGTATGTGGTAGTGGAAACAGTTCACAGGGTTATCACACAGGCAACATGACGTGTAGAGTCATAGAAAGGGTAACTTCGTTGTATAAGTTTCTTCCATTTATTGCACGCCACAAAACAGTCATGATACTTATGACATCAACATAGTTAACGAGTTCAGCAAGATGATATGGCACATTGAAAACAATTTCTGTAGTCAGCAATGACAGCTGTTGTATATATGCGTCATAAGACATCACAGTTCAATAGATTCAGAAATTCATAAATCATAGAGTTCTAGTTCGTGAAGCTGTATAAATAATAATAATTTCTATAACTTCTGCAACAGTGTCAGCTACAGATCTTCAATGTTCATAAACAATAATAATAAATGCTCCCATTTCTGATGCTAGCAGATCAGTTGTATACAATAAGTCCGTTCACTGTCTGCACGTGAATAGCATACATGGGCTACAGGTCAGCTCGACCTTTATAATGTTCCTAAGTCTAACCATCTGACTTGGACGTGATCTCTGATATAACGAATCCTGGAACACAGACAATAGTCTTGTTGGTCTAGAGCGACCCATATATATTTAACTAGTTCAGGTATACAGATACCGGTGACTTAATCCTAGTCAAAGTACCTCTCCATTTTGCATCACACAGGCGAGCAAATAGGCGACAAAAATGACGAACCTCTAGATGATAGCATAAAGTTCGATACAAGAGGAATTACCTTATTTCGGAAAATCAACCATGAACATATGCCTCCAGGCAGGCGTGAATAATACTGGGAAATAGTCTAGTTAGCTAACTAACTCACAAAGACACTGTATTTCCCTCAGAAAATCACAAGACGCAGTTGCGTCTGCTCGCTTCTTAAACCATTTCTCAACTGCCCAACTGGGCGGAACACACAGAACGAACTCCCAGCTTTTGACATGCGCAGAACGACAATCTCTGAGTTGCCGTTCACAATAAGACGATTCTAAGAACATTCGAGATAAAAGTCTTACACAGGCGCGCCTTTTATGGTCATGAAAAGAAGCGTTAAGAAAGGTTTCAGACATCTACCATAGTTGACTGGTACTACCAAATAAGGAGATGTGGTCACGCTTCGTTCAAGAAATTATAGACCGAACGTGTCTCTATACAAGAGAAGGCAAACTCCTAAAAAATTGTAGTTTCGATAACTCGGATTATGTCCCTTTGACCATAGAAAACATAATACACACTTCAGTCAAAAAAAAATGATCATACATATGAAAAATGTTTATACAAACGAAAAATAATAATGATCCGTGCGTAACATTACCGCACCCTCCCTGGAAAAAAAAAATGAAACATTTTTTTTTTTTAATCCTGGAGCCGGAAAAAATCTAGGCTCCTAACGCACGTATGATGCGTGGATATATACCTAACAAATTAGCTCAACGCATGGAGCGACACTGAGATCATATCTCAGATCCTTAGAGAAAAAATTTATCTAAGTATACGCTGATATATTCCAGGAAGGTGCCACCAACACACGCCACAATGATGGCAACAACATAATGACAATCAAATTATTCTCATACCAATATATGAAATTAAATATATTATGTGTTATCATACAATGTGTTGCAAATAGCGGTGTAATTTACTAATATACCGCACTATATTATTACATTATATAAAGTAACAGTAATTAATAAGTAATACATGTGTTGATCTTCGGTGACATAAAACATTCAATAGAAGAAGATGTGGACATCATCCGCTCCCAATGTAGGACAGGACTTGATATCCTCAAAGTTCCACAATGGACATAAACTCGCAGACTTCAATGATGTGCTGCGAAAATATCAATAACACAAATCTTAAAGACAACTGGTAAATTTCTTAATACAATCCTGAAAATAATTTATTTAAATGTGGCCGAGTGATCTTTTGGCCCGTATATCACTAACTAAGCCTTCTTAAATAATTACATGGTACAATGTTATAAATTTCCCTCAAAAAAAAAAAAGTGAGACAAAATCTACTAACATGTCATTATAATATTGGACTGTATATCAGGAAATATATATATATATATGACAGAAGAATCATGTGGAATCGTGTGGACATCTGGACAGAATGTCTGCCATTACATTATCCGAACCACGGATAGCTCGAACCGAGAAATGAAATGGTTGAAGAGCTATGGCATAACGAGTGGACCTCGAGCTCTTCAAGTTTTTGCTCTGAATAGCAGTAAGCGCTTTCTGGTCGGTTTCCACAATGAAATGTGCGCCTAGAAGAAATCTTTGTAACTTCAGAATAGACCATACCATAGCCAATAACTCACGGTCTAAAACCGAGTAATTCTTTTCTGCAGCGTTTAATTTCCTAGAGATATACATCACCGGATGCAAAGTATCAGAATACTCCTGCATTAGTGCTGCCCCAATCCCTGTTGACGAGGCGTCACTTCGAAGAACAAAAGTCTTCTCAATAGTAGGTAACTTAAGAATAGGTGGAGATGAAATAGGGCTTTAACCTGGTCCAATGAGGATTGACATTCTTTAGACCAGCGGATCAGATTAGGCGACCCTTTCTTCAATAAAGTAGAAAGCGGTGCCATAATGGAGGACAGATTCGGAATGAATCGTCCGTAGAATTGAATCAAACCTAATAGACTCCTTACTTGTTTCTTCGTCTTAGGGACCGAAATGTTAAGTATTTTTGAAACATTGTGGTCCTCTGTCTTTAAAAGACCATGACCAACCCGATGACCTAGGAAAGAAATCTCGCTAAATCCTATAAAGGCTTTAGAGGGTTTTGCAGTCAAGTTATACTCGCGAAGAGTAGACAGTAATTCGTATAAACCCAAATAATGATCTTCCCAAGAATCACTGAATAGACAGATATCATCTAGGTATGCTATGACATCTGTACGATATGCGAGAATTCGCCGCATCATGCGTACGAATGTAGCAGGGGCGTTCATAAGACCAAAAGGCATGAAATTCCATTGGAATAAACCCCTAGGTGTAGAAAAAGCTGTAAAAGGTTTGGCACGTTCAGTTAGCGGGACTTGCCAATAACCTTTAGACAAATCTAGTTTGGTAAAGAATCTAGAATTAGAAAGTTTATTGAGTAGCTCTTCTAATGAAGGCATAGGTTCAGCATCGAACTTCGTAACTTGGTTCAATTTGCGATAATCTACGCAAATGCGAATGTTATTATCCTTCTTTCGAACAATAACCATAGACGAAGAGTATGCTGAAGTGGATGGTTCAATGATTTGCAAACGTATCATTTCATCCAACTCTTTTTCGACTTGAGACTGGAAATGGATAGGTATTGGATATGGTCTGACTCTGATAGGATTGTGATCAGTTAGCACAATGTCATGTTCTATGACATGTGTGTGCCCCGGGATGTCTGTAAGAACATCCTGAAATGTTTGCAACATCGAAGAAACTTGTCGATGTTCCTCAGCGGAAAGATTTGGAGAAACGGTCACGTTTTTCCAAGATTCCGTAGAATAAAGTGGGACCATAGAAAGAGGAAGATTGACATCAGAAAAAGTAGTTTCCTCATCCTGTATAACTGACAGAGATGAGTACTGACCATGAGTTGCTTGTGAATTGTCCGTAGCCTGGAAAATAGGCTGCAAATAGTCAGGTCTTTCATAAAATTCTGTGAGCATATTTATGTGGAAAGTTTTATGCTTTCCATCAATATCGACAACATAGTCGACATCAGAAATTTTGGAGACTATTGCATATGGACCTTTCCATGCAATTAGAAGTCTGTTCTCCCTTGAAGGAAGTAGAACGAGAGCTTTGTCACCTGGACAAAGTTGTCGTAGACATCTATTCTTATTTGCAAACTGCCTTGCCTTTTCTTTAGCAAATTCTGAAGACGAAGTTGCTAGTTTGCATGCCTCGATGATCTTTTGCCTAAGAGCAATGACGTACTCATAAGAAGATTGAGTCTCATCGCTAATATTATCGGCAGTGATTAGATCGTGAAGTAAAGACATAGGGCCGCGCGGTTGCGCGCCAAAGACAAGTTCAAAAGGGGAAAACCCCGTATGTTCATTGGGGACCTCTCTATACGCAAAGAGAGCCGCGGGTAAGACCCTGTCCCAATCCTGAGGATGATCCTCAGTTATTTTACCAAGTAAAGTTTTCAGAGTCCTATTTAAACGTTCGACCAACCCATTAGACATTGGGTGATAGATAGATACTGCTGAGAGACCTTTTAATGTGTAGCATAGACATTACCTGTGACATAGTGTCTGATATAAGTTGAGTGCCATGGTCTGACAATATTTCTCCGGGAAAACCCAAGCGAGAAAATATCAGCCAAAGAGCGTCTGCGATATCAGCAGTTGAGATGCTCTTGAGAGGTATTGCCTCTGGCCAACGTGTGCACATATCGACACATGTAAGGATAAATTGATGTCCTCTAGCCGACTTAATTCTAAAAGGACCGATAATATCTATTGCCATTTTTTGAAAAGGGCGAATAGGAATGTCAGCAGCCTGGATAGGCGCAGCATGTCGTGGTCCTTTAGATTTGACCTCCTGACATACTTTGCAAGAGCGGCAGTACATTCGTATGTCCTTGCTCACAAATGGCCAAAAGAAAGCCGCAAGAACCCTCGACTTTGTACGGGAAAAACCCATATGTCCAGCACATTGCGAGTCATGAGCATGTTGCAATATTTGCAATCTCATGCTCTTAGGCACAAGAATTTGTGAATGAGTGGACGTAGTCGAGTCTTGTACCATACGTACAAGTACGCCGTTCTTCATAGAAATCCAAGATTTCCTATTAGTGTTCTGATTAGGATCACCTTTTTTTGCTAGAATGAAGAATTTTTGTAAAGAAGGATCTTCTTCTTGCAATTTGATAAATGAGTCACGTGTAATAGTCAAGTGACTATCTTGGTCATTTACTTCATCATTATTAGTTAATGAAGTTTGAGGTGGATCCAGAGCATGTGCTCTTGTGACCACCGCATTGGTAGCTTCAATGTTTTGCTCTTCCCAAACAGCAATCTGCTGTGGGGTACATTCCCTAACTCCGTGAATACGACCAATAATAAGGTCCGCAATAGGGTTTGGAAGTAGACACGCGTGGACCTCTCCCGTGAAGAAAGGAGTAGCAATGTGTATTATAGCAGTAGGATACTTTTCTAACGTGCCACCAAATGTGACACATTTGATGACTTTTCCTGTAGCACAGGATGGATCTACAAGAGATTGCCTAACGCCGACAGTAGTACATCCAGAATCAAACAACACTGAGACTGGATTACTATTTACTAGCCCCTTATGTAATATAAGAGAACCTCTCCCATCATGAGCAACATTAGCAGGAAGAGCGGGCAAAGGATGACCACAGCTTAGAGTACTAATGGTTTTCGGATCAAATAAAGTACTGCATTGGATACATTTATTTGCCCTACCAAAATCAAAAGATGAGCATCCGATAGCATTATGGTCTTTATCATTATTAACCTGTTTATCTGCTCCCTGAGATTCTTGTTGAACAGAGTTTGTCTGTTGATATCTTTTTCTCTTATGTTGCGATCTACCGCGACCATTATTGCCTCTGCAATTATCATTAAAGTCCCTACTGTAATTTTTATCCTGGTTTGAGTTCCAGTTTCCATAACTGTCATTACTATCTCTATGCTGTTGAGAACCTCTATTATCTTGGTATTGAGGTCTCTGCATAAAATATTTCCCTCTATACCGATTACCTTTGTGAAAATTTCTAAAGTTAACCGGAGTAGAATAACGTGTAGTATTCGGTTGTCTCCAGTTCTGGGAAGAAGAATCACCCTGGAATTGATCACTATGGTTCTGGGCATAATTACGATTACTCTTTTTATTGAAATTTTTCTGGCTACCCTGAAATTTACGCATAAAATTTGGGCCATAAGGTGCTGCCGAAGCAACTGGCAGACCTTCTTTCACCTTAGAGTTACTAATGGTTATGTGCGGATGCGCAGTAACATACTGGCTACAGTATTCTTCCATTTCTTTTATGTTTTTAGGCTTACGCTCATGAAGAAAAGATAGAAAAGCTTCATTAACAGAAGACATAACCTTATCTCTAAGTAGTAAATCCATAAGAGCTTCAAATGTATTTTCTGTCTTAGACAACTCAACCCATCGTAAAAAAGTAAGACGGATGCCTGAGATGAATTCAGAGAATTCAACTCCAGTTTCTGGTAACATGGTTTTAAATTTAAGACGATATCCGTCCTCGTTAAGTTGGTACTTCTTTAACAATGCCGCCCTGACAACCTCATAGTTGTTTTTGTCAGGCACATCTACCATACTCAACAAAGTCAAAGCATCACCTCTAAGTATCTTGGACAGATGATACACATATAATGTTTTATCTATATTATGCACATTACATGCACTTTCAAATCTATCTAGATAAAATGTTATATCATCGATTGAGGGATTAAATGCTGGTAGATTAAGCTTGAAATCCTTAGCATTAGTCTTATTTGACACCTTATTTGCATCATTAGCATTACCAGTGTTCAATAACTTTAACTTCTCTAACTCTAAAGCTAAGACTTTTTCATCATGTTCCATTTTTGCTTTTCTCTCATCAGCCTCTCTTTGTAACCTTCTTTCTTCCGCCTGTAACTTTTTTTCTTCAGCCTCTATTTCAAGTCTCTTATTTTCAGCTTCTTTTTCAAGTCTCTTATTTTCAGCTTCTTTTTCAAGTCTCTTATTTTCAGCTTCTTTTTCAAGTCTCTTATTTTCAGCTTCTTTTTCAAGTCTCTTATTTTCAGCTTCAGCCTGAAGCCTCTTCTCCTGAAATTCTGCTTCTCTTTTTTGTTTTTCCATTTCCATTTGAAATCTTTTTTCCTCCACCTGCATCTGCAGTTTCTTTTGTTCTATTTCAGCCTCTATTCTCTTTTGTTCAGTTTGTTCTTTCATTTTCTTTTCTTCCGACTTCAATGCCTTGGCATATTGAACAGTCGCAAATTCTTCCAATTTATCACCTGTCTTCCCAAGGGCTTTACCCTGCTCAATAAAGTACTCAAATGTAGACATGATGTCTAAAATGTGAGTACAGAACCTGAAATAATTAATTATCTTATTTCAATGTTAAATAGCAACAAGACTTAATAAAGTGCTTGTATAATCTCTATGTTGAACCCAATCTCTGTGGGAAACAGGAGTTGACACCAACTTGTATTATCAAATGTATAATAATATCACAAGTCACTTCTTAATCATCAGTGCACTACCCAAATCAGTGCATAACCATCAGTTATTTATCATAACTGCACTACAATAGTGCATAAGCAAAAAACCACCAGTTTGTTATGATAAGTGCACTATAGACCAATAGTGCATGAGCATATATTAACAATAGTGAAAGCTAACTATGCAAGAACTATGTAAACAATAACAAGACAATGTAAACAATAACAAAGGTCACCAACAATGTAAACAATAACAAAGATCAAAGTCAATGTAAACAACAACAAAGATCAGAGTCAATGTAAACAACAACAAAGATCAGAGTCAATGTAAACAATAACAAAGATCAGAGTCAATGTAAACAATCAACAAAGATCAAAGTCAATGTAAACAACAACAAAGATCAAACAATACGAAAACATTCGCATAAGTCAAATACACAAACAGCAAAACTAAAAAGAAATATGCGAAGATATGACTAACAAATGACGCTACAGTGTATACACAAAAATATACGTAAAGAACTGAATAATAGCAAAGGGGAGACCTACAAATACAAACAATCGAAATCGAAACTAAAAAACACAAAGAAAGAGAGAAAAGAAAAAAGAAAAAAAAAATATATATATATACAAGAAACAAAAATAAAGCACAACTCGTCACAACTAAACAGATATAGCAACGATTGTCGCTAGCAAATTTCACTGTAGGAAATTCGCACAGTCCCTAACGAAAACGCTAACAGTAGAACCTCTGTGACGTGGTATCTTCTACTGCAAGACTCCGCCCAACCGAGAAAACCCGCTGAAATATAAACATATAAATATACAAATAACAAATAACATATAACATATAAACATGTATCATGAAAACAATAGGAGAAAGTGTGAAAGTACAGAAGGCTCAGTTAGAACATAAGGGCACAGTTCACAAACAAAACAGGCCACTTAACTTCTATAAATCCAGCGTCAGCACGGTGCAGAACAGGATGTAATCAGCATTCTGAGGATAATGATCCAACGTTGATTAACTTCTGCTCCCATAAACAGCCATGACGAAGGAAAAGAGCTTCTAATACTGCAACAGTTGTTACGGCACTTGACCTTCTGAATCTTCTAAATTGATTTAACCGGCACTTGACCTTCTGAACCCGCAACAGTACCCCTGAGACCGGAACAGTTGTTACGGCACTTGTCCTTCTTTTCACCAGATCAGGAAATCCATTTGCTCGGTACTTGTCCTTCTAATTTTACATAAACTTCAATATTGCCGAGCAGCGCCGGGTAGTTTCAAAATCAGCAACTGTCAGAAAATCCGGATACTTTCAATAAAATTTCTTGTAAGGTGGTAGTTGATGCTGTAGTTGTATCTAGTATGATGATGATGTCTGGGTTTGCTGACCCCCTTGATAGCTGGAATCAGAGTGAACCAACCTATGGCCACCAAAAATGATATGGTGCGCCAAAATATCAGATGATAGAACCAGCTCTGGCCACCAAAAATGATAAGGGTGGATTTGAGCTGAAGTGGTAACTTGCCACCCTTATCGACACCTGGTATTAAAGTGTAAGATGTAGGTGTCTTCTCTGATTTAGGATGTTGCTGTGTATGTGGTAGTGGAACAGTTCACAGGGTTATCACACAGGCAACATGACGTGTAGAGTCATAGAAAGGGTAACTTCGTTGTATAAGTTTCTTTCATTTATTGCACGCCACAAAACAGTCATGATACTTATGACATCAACATAGTTAACGAGTTCAGCAAGATGATATGGCACATTGAAAACAATTTCTGTAGTCAGCAATGACAGCTGTTGTATATATGCGTCATAAGACATCACAGTTCAATAGATTCAGAAATTCATAAATCATAGAGTTCTAGTTCGTGAAGCTGTATAAATAATAATAATTTCTATAACTTCTGCAACAGTGTCAGCTACAGATCTTCAATGTTCATAAACAATAATAAATGCTCCCATTCTGATGCTAGCAGATCAGTTGTATACAATAAGTCCGTTCACTGTCTGCACGTGAATAGCATACATGGGCTACAGGTCAGCTCGACCTTTATAATGTTCCTAAGTCTAACCATCTGACTTGGACGTGATCTCTGATATAACGAATCCTGGAACACAGACAATAGTCTTGTTGGTCTAGAGCGACCCATATATATTTAACTAGTTCAGGTATACAGATACCGGTGACTTAATCCTAGTCAAAGTACCTCTCCATTTTGCATCACACAGGCGAGCAAATAGGCGACAAAATGACGAACCTCTAGATGATAGCATAAAGTTCGATACAAGAGGAATTACCTTATTTCGGAAAATCAACCATGAACATATGCCTCCAGGCAGGCGTGAATAATACTGGGAAATAGTCTAGTTAGCTAACTAACTCACAAAGACACTGTATTTCCCTCAGAAAATCACAAGACGCAGTTGCGTCTGCTCGCTTCTTAAACCATTTCTCAACTGCCCAACTGGGCGGAACACACAGAACGAACTCCCAGCTTTTGACATGCGCAGAACGACAATCTCTGAGTTGCCGTTCACAATAAGACGATTCTAAGAACATTCGAGATAAAAGTCTTACACAGTCGCGCCTTTTATGGTCATGAAAAGAAGCGTTAAGAAAGGTTTCAGACATCTACCATAGTTGACTGGTACTACCAAATAAGGAGATGTGGTCACGCTTCGTTCAAGAAATTATAGACCGAACGTGTCTCTATACAAGAGAAGGCAAACTCCTAAAAAATTGTAGTTTCGATAACTCGGATTATGTCCCTTTGACCATAGAAAACATAATACACACTTCAGTCAAAAAAATGATCATACATATGAAAAATGTTTATACAAACGAAAAATAATAATGATCCGTGCGTAACAGGCATCCTCTTTCTCCACAAAAGGATCTAAATGGAAGTTCATGGCTAAATTGGAGGGCCCCTGACTGGTAGTAGTATCAGAGGTAGATGGGCTGGTACCATTTTCTGGAGCATGGCTTTGAAGTTCCAGTTCTCTTAGTCAGAATTCATGTTCCCTTTGCAATCTTTTGTCTTCTTTCTCAGCCTCCATCTGCAATCTTTTATCTTCTTTTTCAGCCTCCAATTTCTTTTCCTCTAACTGTAACCTTTTGATTTCAGCCTCCCTATCAGCCTCCAATTTCTTAGCCTCTTTATCTGCCTCTAATTTTAATCTCTTCTCTTCTTTATCTGCTTCTAATTGTAACCTTTTCTCTTCTTTATCTGCTTCTAATTGTAACCTTTTCTCTTCTTTATCTGCCTCTAATTGTAACCTTTTCTGTTCGGCTAACCTCCTATCTTCCCTATCAATAAATTTGTCACATTCAGTAGTAACATACTGAATCAGAATGTCCCCACTCATGCCAAGATCTTTTGACGTCTGCACAGTAGCAGATCTGAATTTGGCCAAGTCTGCCATTTTCTTATACAAAATTTATGAATCTTACAATATAAACTACCAAATATGACTAAAGTAGTTAACTATAGGCACTGATAACTCATCCAATTTCCACAACTGATTAATTTTAATAATTTTTATGACAATGGGGATATCCTGGGTCTATGGTGGTAATATACAAATCACGGACGAGCCCCCAACATGTGGTAATTTGAGAGGTTATGGGTGTTACTCAACTAAGTGTAAACAGAGTGAGGTCAAGCTGTGTAAGTCCCTGAGTCTAATTGTTGACGATGTTGTATTCTCAGGGTACCTATCCGCTACCTCTCTGAGATCTCACTCTGGGAAATATTTTCTGGGTATGTTATATGGCTACGTGTCTAGGGTAATTTAGGTATAGTGATGTGTCAATAAAACAAACACAACTGTAACTCAATATAATTGAATTAAGTAAGACTATGTGTAAATTTATATAGTTATATACAATTTTTAATATTCCTGAACCTCAATTTTCTGGAACAGGAATTTTCAACTCAAAAGAAATGTTTCTTTATTTACAAGTTTTAAATAAATAGGGTGGACATCCTGTCCATAAATTGATAAGTCTAAAATATCAATAAGTTTGTACTCCCTACTGGAATATGTTAACACTGGATAAGAATTCTGTCAATGATTTGAGGGTTTGTGTGTTTCATCATGCCCCCCTTTAATTTATTGTATTTGGGTGGAATGATAAGGATGAGTCCTCAAGAGCCAATTTTAATGGACTTATCTTAAAAGCCTGTATGTGGTGGTGGCTTGAGAATCTTCAAGAACAACAAGTATTTCAAAGTTTCCCTGGATGCTGATGTGGCAGGAAGCTTGCAGTTATATAAGAAGCTCTCTCTGTGCCGTCAGGTTCTGAATTTCCAGGGGTTATGTCACTTTTCAATTTGGCAATTCAACCCTGAAATAAGTAGGTTATGTTCCCCTCTTTATATCATATCTATAATATCATTCCACAATTTTATCAATAATACATTCAAGAGGAGGGTCAGCTAAGCGTGCCAACCAATTGCACTAAACCCTATTTTTGTTTGACCATTTTTCCTCCAGTGTTTTCATACTGTTCCCATATGGCTGCATCGCCACTGACTCCTTGACCATTGATTTTCTTCCATAGAATCAGATGGGGTATACAATGTTCTTCCTGTGACCTGTTAAATATTTTGTGCAAACATCCAATGTAGGTTTTCATGTGTTATTTGAACACTAATGCACTGCAGAAAACTGCTAGTAGCTTCTGGACTTACAGTCGTAAGATTTTATGGCAATATTCAAACACAAATTAGTTTCACTTCCCTATAAGTCTGCTTAGGAACTACCTACTCAGGTTGTCGTAACCTCTTCCAACTGGCAATGTCGAACAACAAAATATTATGGCGCACTATCTGTGTGGCCTGTACATGCTAATGAAATATCAATAAACTTATTTATCTTACCGCAAGTAAAGAATAAATCACACAATCACAAGATTGACTGGCGGTTAATGGTTCAAGTTCAGACAGCTATCGTCCAGACGGCAAAGGCATTCAACATCAATGCTTTGCATCTGCTCTCAATCTGTCTGTGTGTCAGTTTTTCTCAAATGGCGCACTATGCCGGTAGATTGTTAATTTTATCGCACCATCCTAAACTACAATTAACCAATCAGAAACGCGTTAAGAAAATTTAACTTTTCAGAAGGCTATCAAATTGAGCATTTCAGAAGTGTGTTTGTTCGTCTGTCTCAATGTTATTTATACAATATCTTTGTTATTAATGGGTCGATTTTTAATATTGAAAGTGATTATTAAACAGACAACTGTCCTCTATCTTCCTATATAGGTTTCTTTTAATTATTTGTCCTTTTACTGAACTAAAATATTAGTAAAATAAATGTTTCTAAAGCCAGAAAATTTATTATAAGGGAAATTCTTATGGTATTGTATCTAACAATATTAACACTACAATTCAAGACATCCCTCTTTATTTATAAAGAAATACATTATCTAAGTTTTTCCAAACACACCGATTAGGCTTGCTTTCCATGTTAAACAACCTCCCCTCTCCCCTATAAAACGAGGTAACAATTTGGTTAGTTGCCAAACTTTACGGCGTTCGTTCATAAATAATTGGGAAGGGTGGAGCGTGTGTTTGGTTGCGGGTGGGACTTTTACGCTTGGTGTTAGAAAATTCAAATCTTTATTTAAATGTTGGCAGTTTGATTTGACAATGGCCTTGAGACCAATTTCAAATGCGGTAGTTATTAATAAATTTTAGGAGTACGTTTTAAACGGGGAATTTAAGCGTGTGGTGACACGGATTCACTTTACTACACATGGGCATTGCAGTGTTGTTATTAATTTAGTAGAAGACGCCTTGCGGGCGAAAATTTTCACGCAGGCCGTGTTTTGTCATGCTCAACAGGGCACCGGGTTTGTTTACATTCAAGCCTTAGACCTACTTACGTAATCCCTGTTTGCTTACGTCTGGTCTGCACAGTCACCAGCGCTCGATCGATCGATACCACGGGAAGGGGAGATGGTTGTGTGTGTGTGAGTGGATCAGCCAGCGAGGACTGGTTTGAGATTTCTAGCTAATGTGTGGGGGGAACGTATAGTGTTGTTTACTGTAAACATTGCCTGACGTACTTTGAAAGTTTGTAACAATATATTGAACCCTTATGTAAGGACAGATGCTTATAGTGGTTGAATATATTTGTATTTTTAGTAAAGCTCCCATACACTACAGAAGGAAAACTAGGAGACCTAAGTGCAAGCCGGAATTACCTTCCATTTTTTGATTTTACCGGTCCCGATTGGATTCCCAATTTGGGTCCAGTTTGGTTTTTTTTTTTTTTGGGAACCTAAACATTTCTTTCAGTACAACGATTCCAGAGACAGCCAGCTCTCAAGCTTACCAAACTTCAGAACAGTGTGCCAATTCCAACCTCGGTTGTATGTAGCTTTGGACCTGTGCAGTTACATTCTGACTGGCCAAGTGTCTCTTGGTTATATTAGGGCGCATTGCCTATTCAAAACCTGAGTTTGGACTCGAACAACCTGCTGGATATCAGTGTTTATTTATATTTGAATCTCCCCTGGATATATTCCCAACTGACGTACGCCATCTTACTTACTTACTTAGTCGTTCCCCTTCTACCGTGAGGTGTAGAGGTTTGGAAGAGAGAGAGCGCCAGACTATCCTATCGGCTGTCTTCCTCCTGGCCTGGTTCAATTCTAGTCCTCGGTCCTTCAAAGAGTGTCTAATGTTGTCCTCCCAGCGGACTCTGGGTCGTCCTGAAGGTCTGGATCCATGGCTCTTAGTTTCCAATGTTTGTCGTAGTAGCCGATCTTCTCCCATTCTGCAGACATGGCCAAACCATCTTAGTTGGGACTGTTCTACTTGGGTCTGCAGGAAGTGAGAATTTAGACCTTGACGTATCGTCTGGTTGCGGATCGTGTCTCTTCTTGTTACTTCAACTACCTTCCTCAAATACCTCATTTCTGAGGTTTGGATCTGGCTTTTGTGGGTTGTAGTCATTGCCCATGACTCGCATCCATACGTCAAGACTGGGACATAGGTGGAGCGGTATACAGCCATCTTCGTTTTCTTACCAACTTCTCTCTTGCTGAGGAATCCTCGATTTATGGCGTGAAAAAGTCCCCCAGCTGCTGCTTTTCAAGTGGCCAACTCTTCTTTGATGCCTCCCTTCCGGTCTGTTGCGAGTAGATCTTATGTAGGGGAAGTAATCTTTAGAATGCTTTTTGAACAAGTTAAATTTTGGGTTGCAGCGCTTGAATGCTCGATTAAGCAGATGCTTGTTTGACTTTGTGATAGAAATATCTTCTCCTATTTTTGAGTGACAGAGTACAGAAAAGCGTGGTGAACGCTGATTATCTCAAATGTTGAGATGTATTTATTATGTACTGTTTTGAGCTGTATGTGAATAGCTCGCGGCTAGTCCGCATGTATTATTGAGAGCTGTGTTCAAAACAGCCGAGTCTCGTGACGGGTTTTTTTCTGGCGGGACTAGTGTGTGATCGCGGGCAGTCTGTTCTGGGCGTTTGTCCGAGGTGGTCGAGCCCTGGGGTTTATTTTTTCTGTGTGTCCCTGCGCAGTGGAGGGAGAATATGTCGACTTATGTTTTCGCTGTGTGTACAGCCTATTTGATAAAACTGCAGTAAAGATTTGTGTAGGCCAAGATTAGTTTAGGCCAAGATATTTGTGTGGAGTCTTTATAGCGCTGATATTATTATTAACTGCCGTGAGTGCAGTCTTGTGAGTATACTGAGTCGTGAGGACATTATAGGCCATGATATTATTGTTAACTGCTATATGCAGTCTTTATAGCGCTGATATTATTATTAACTGCCGTGAGTGCAGTCTTGTGAGTACACTGAGTCGTGAGGACATTATAGGCCATGATATTATTGTTAACTGCTGTATGCAGTCTTTATAGCGCTGATATTATTATTAACTGCCGTGAGTGCAGTCTTGTGAGTATACTGAGTCGTGAGAACATTATAGGCCATGATATTATTGTTAACTGCCGGGTGCAGTCTTTATAGCGCTGATATTATTGTTAACTGCCGAGTGTGCAGTCTGTTGAGTGTAGCGATAATTCGTACCTTTTGATGTAACTGTGTTTCGTTTATGTCGTCGTGTCTGTGTTGTAACGGAATAAACAGTATCGAACTGTTCCAGTCGTTTACAACCCTTTTTTACACCTACATGTACTCTTACGTACGTACGGGGGTGTGTGACTGACTCTATATACACCCATGTCAACATTACAGACACAAGGACAGGACAGCAACACACATATATAGAATTAGCCTGTGTGGCGGATGCAATTAAGAAACTGTCACCTCTGTACCGAAGTATACTGCAAAATATAAATTTAAACTTGTATCATCTGGTGACCTTACTGAAAGTGTTACTGCAGAACATAGACGGTAACATATCTGGTGGGTCAGTCATTACATGTTGGAAGGAATTCTCGAATATATACCGTATCAGTTGGTAGCCAATTATATACTTTATCACGGTCTATAACAGCTCCGAGGTATTTAAAGTGGTCGACCTGCTCCAGGACCTGTTCTCCCAGCATAATCTGATGCCTTTTTTCTTGTCGTGAAATCATCATGGTTTTTGTTTTAGAGCTGCTTATGACCATCCCTCTCTTCTCCAGCTCTTCCATCCAGACTTGCAGGTTGGATTGGAGATGTGTCTCTGATTTAGCAATCAGGGCAACATCAACAGCAAATGCCAGCTCTGAAATACAGATCTGTCTCATCTTCCAGTACCCCACTGAATACTTTCTTGTTCTTTTCCTTACATGCTTTGATGACATCGTCCATGAGGAGTATGAAAACATAAGGTGACAGGATATCATCTTGTCTTACACCAGTGGTGGTCCTGAACTCTTCTGACTTATGGTTTGCTGTCCTCACATAATTTCTGCAAGACTTGTAGAAGCTCTGTATAGCATGAATCAAAGGTGCTGGAATGTTCTTCCTTGCCAAACATTCCCGAAGTTGCTCCAGGGGACCCTGTCAAACGCCTTTTCCAGATCTATGAAACAGAGATGGATCTCACTCTTATACTGAAGAGCCTTTTCACTCAGCTGTCTGAGTGTGAAGATTATGTCTTGAGTACTTCGGTTTGGTTGGAATCCACACTGGACCTCATCCAGTTGTAGGTCAGCTAGGCGTCTGAGTCTCTGCTCTAGGATTCTAGAGTAGATTTTACCAGGGACAGTGAGAAGGAATATGCCTCTATGGTTTCCACATTGTCGATTGTCACCCTTTTTGAAAATTGGTGTTATGATGGCCATCTCCCAATCCTTTGGTATGGTCTTGTTGCACCATGCTGCCTGTAGTATCCTTAAGAGTAATAGGTCGCCTGCTGCTCACATGTACTTAACCATTTCTGGTGTTATACCATCATGCCCTGCTGCTTTGCCCATCTTGATTTTCTCCAGTGCTGCCTTCAGTTCTTCCATCTTTATGTCATCTTGACCACCATTGGTGATCTCTTCTATCTCTATGCTAGTGGTTATCATTTCTGATTCTTGACCTTGCTCACCATCAAAGACTTGCCCATGCAGCAAGATCCGGCCTGGACGTCAGAGGAACGGTCTGGCCGCTACAGTCTGATACCAGTAGCAACCGTCTGTCACCAGTAGGATACGGAACTTGCCCTCTAATCCATCACCACTTTCAGTCATTTCTGACTGTATAAGGGATACAGACGCCTCGAGAGCAGAGGGTCCTGGGGGAATGCCGGACATTATGCGCCCCTTCCAGTCATTGCTGACCATATAAGGGTCGCAGACACATCGAGACCCGAAGATCTGAGGGGAATACCGCACATTGTGCGTCCCTTCCGTGTGTTTTTGGGCACGGCATATGCAACTTTAACAACTTATCAGACAACAACCAGGGTTGTGGCAGTTATTTGGCTGACCATGTCCCCAACTCACTGTTTATATGTTTTGTAAATTGTATTTGATGTAAATTGTATTTGATGACTATCAAAAGGCATTTCACACCGTAGACAGAGAATCCCTTTGGAAATTGATGATGTTTTATGGAGTTTCCCTGAAGATCAATAAGTTAATAAAGAACACTGATGAAATGTTGACATGCAGAGTTCTTCAGGAAGGACAACGTGCGGAACCGTTTGAGATAAGAACTGAATTGCGACAGGGAGGCCTCTTGTCTCCACATTTTTACTGGCAATAAATTGGGCTATAAAAACATCGACGACACAGGACAGAAATATAATCCAGTAGAATCTGACTAAACAGCCTGATGATCTAAATTTCTCCGATTACCTCGCTCTTCTTTTCCATAACCATAAGAAAAAATAAGAATACTCCATGAGAGGTCACAGCAAGTGGACCTGGAAATACACAAGGAAAAAAATAAAGATAATGTTAATAAATGCAAGGAATGATAACAAGATTGAACTTGAAGAAACATCACTACAAGAAATAGAATCATACACATATCTAAGCAGAAATATAGAAACAGATTTATGGACTGACAATTATATCAAAACAAGAATATAGAAAGCTGTCGTAAATTGAATGAGAATCGCTGTTACTTTCAGCTGAGTGGTCCGCCTCTGTCTTATTCTCTGTTTTGTCTCCTTCCATTTTTCTTTCTAATAGCTCCTACAAGATCTATTTATGATGTTAGTCATGTTGTTCTTACATTGGACAGGCTAAAATTTTACACTTGCACGCGTGCATCGTCACCGAGCTAAATGTCTTTTCATTTTTCCTTTCTTGTGGATGTCGGCAAAGTTGCCTGAGTCTTTGATTCAGAGAGACGTCGGACACACATGAGAGCGACATTTGCCTTTCATGTGACCAAGCCCGTCTATGAACCGCGAACTCTGGTCGTTCGAATGACCGCCAGAATGTCGCTGCAACTTATGCAACTTTCTTTTATCAGGAGACGTCAGACTGGTAACCTCCCCCTGTTCTTACGTCGTTGTTACGCAGCCATCAATGCATGTGCAACCCCGCTTGAACTCTTGCTACTAAATTTATCTATAAAAACCTGGCGTCCCCAACACTTGTTGCTCGTTGTCTCCAGAAGAAACCTCTAACCTAGCAGAGTAAAGTTTAGGCGCATTTTTGCCTTGTTACTCTTGTTTTGTGTTAAGGGACATTCTTCCTATTTGTTAAACACACTTACTTAGTACTTGCAGATAGCCGCCCAGAAGTTTTTGAATCCTAAACTTATATAAATATCCCTAGTCCAGTTGTTTCATCTCACTTAATATTCCATAAGATACATTTTTCGTGACAGGGATGTCTGCTACCATTCAAAAATATAATGAACCCTTATGTAAGGACAGATGCTTATAGCGGTTGTATGTATTTGTATTTTCAGTAAAGCTCCCATACACTGCTATTGTTCAAAAAAACAAAGGGGTTAACCTAAGAGTGTTTTTTTCCCGTGGACGCACTTTGCAATCAGTCTTTGTATATTTGTTACCTTAAGCAACTATCAAGAGGTAAAGACAACTACAATGTTGTTCGTATAGATATGGATATAATTATATTACTTTAAGGACTGTCAGTGTGGTAAATACTAGAACAATATTTTCCTGGGTCTGCAGATAGTAACTACTTTTACCAACTGCCAATGAGGAAAAGCGTATTACTATTTTGTAACTGATTTGTTTATATCAACCTCTTAAATGATTAGCAATTTGCTAAATCGTAATTACACTTGTTTTACACTAAGGTGCGTATGTGGACTATGTCTGCACTCAGCCGAAGGCCAGAGGTATATTTACATTTCTGACCTCCCCCAGCGAGCCAGGGATTTTAATCAATTATTTGCTGGACTAACCCGATTAGCAATTGACGGGATTTCGGGCGACGGCAATTAGAGAGACTGGGAAGAGAGTTGGATAGTGGTTTGGGTTCGCTGTGGTCTGTACAATAATAATATATGGTTATAATACTATAATACTATAGCCTTATTAAAAAGGAAATTAATTCCTTTTCCTTACAGGGGCAAATCAGACAGCCCCTGTGCCTGCTTCCACATTTTATAGCATATTTCTACACCTACATATCAGTGGAGAAAGTCAGAGAGCAGTTGTTAGTCTTTTGTACCACTGCGAATCACCCTTCTCGTTACATCTCTACTTTTCCCTGGCAGTGCGTCCTTGACCTCTCCCATTGGCATTCGTTTCTTGCACACTTCAAAGTGAGTTCGATCAGCTGGAGTCTCTCAATCGGGACTTAACCTCGTCGCACCCTCAACGGATATTTCAGCCACAAGCCTAGGGCACTACAGTGACGGAATATAATTTTTTTCCCTAATTTTGTGGAGTGTTAGGAAGGAACTGTTTGATACTGTTTAAGTGGACTTGAGTATCGTTAGTTAGTGATTTCTCCAGCCAAAGAATATATCGCTCCGGATTAATTTAACGAAACGGTAGCAACCGTCTTCGCACAGAGGACTGGGGGCCGCTCCTGTTAGTTAGATTTTCTTTTTCTACGTGTATGTGTATTCTTTTTTTGGAATCAGTACGATTCGCCTTTGCTCTTTATTATATTGCGTGATATGAGATCACTAGCCCATCAAAGATAGTGAGGATCTTATGTTTTTATGTGGATTTATATAATAAATATGTACATGTGTTCTAAGCGGTCAGTATTCACTTTCTACTCTACCTTTTACTTCATGTTAACTTTTGCTGTCCTTACTGTAATAGAGTAATCTATTTAGCGGGGAGGGCGGAGGTGATGCATGACATGCTAAACATTGTCTCTGGTGTGGCTGGTGGAATACGTTAGAGATATCTTTCTTCTCTACAGAAGTCATATCTCACTCCCTGTTTTCTATTAGTGACTCCATCTCTATCTACGACCACACAGCTAACTGAAACTGTGTCTAAACTCAGACATAATCTACTTCCATAGTCGTGACCAAAGCAAGATAAGTTTTCATTGCGCTGGGAAACAAAGTGAGATCAAGAGAATTCAGATCCAACACTAAAATAAGAATTTTCAACTCAAATGTCCTATAGTATGGCTCTGACACATGGAAAACAGCAAAAACAACGACAAAAAACAATAGAATTTCTTACATGGAGACTTGCGTATAATAGAAGGATTAAAATGGTATGACAAGGATACAAAATGTGAAACTGATGACAAGAACGAGACAAATCTTAGTGGAACAATAGATGAGAAGAAGTTGAGGGCGACGGATAGTAGACACATTAGTAGTATAGTAGGCGCAAAAAAGGTATTATTCAGGAGGAGGCGCGTGACTTTTATATAACAAAATACTATCGATCGATTCAGGTGGAGGCGCGTCAGGAGGAGGCGCGTGACTTTTTATGTAGTGATATATATTAGCCGGGGTGACTTTCTCTGACGATCAGCTTGCGTCCTATATTGTGTGTAGGTTGTTATGTGTTGTAAGGGTAAAGGAACCCGTTACACGCCCAATGAGGCATATTGGGAATATGGTGTTAGGCCCATATTATCTTGACCGTCGGCACACGAGGGGTGATGTGGTCGGCATCACGCCGGCCGCCTTAACCTTCCCAGAGTAGCTCTGGTACCCATTCGGGGCTGGGTCGACCCAGGAGCCGTTTGTGGCCTAAAAATTTTCCGCCTCATCTGGGGATCGAACCATAGACCACTGAGTTATGTGTTGTGTACAACAGTTATACGATATATTTACATATATTTAGACAATATATGTATATATATTACAACATATATTACAAAACAGGGGTTACAATATTTAGTTATACATATAGACATATATTACAACAGGAAGACATATATTTAGACATATATAGTTATATATATATATATATATATATATATATATATATATATATATATATATATATATATATATATATATATATATATATATATATATATATATATGTATATATATATATATATATATATATATATATATATATACATACACATACATAGGTAACAAAGAGTTTAGTTAATATATTTTATTTTTTTATTGACAAAGTTAGCTGGTCTATGGGTGAGGGTGACGTCTAACCTCACTACTACGGTCGTGTACACCCAGTTGTTGGGTGCGGCTGTAGTCATGTGAGGGGTGAGTGTCTATGAAGGAAAAACGTGTCCAGTCTTGTGGCGTGCTAGCCAGGGTCTGACTAGTCGAATAACTAATCGATCGTTGGCGTGTTGTCTTGCCAAAAAGGGTAGTAGGACGCGCTGCATAGAACCACCGTGAGCTTTGATCAAGACGAAATAAATGGCGTAGAGGCCACAAACGTTGGTAACTACATCTTGTAAATGTCTAGCGTTGTACGAGGGGTGTTCAGAAAGTAATGCACCACATCGTTTTTCTCGGCTAATAATGAACATAGAAGCATGAAATTTTGCACACTTCACATATGGCATGTGCCAATTGTGTGCACCAAATTGCATTGCAACCGGCCAAATTATACGGCTTCCCTAAACCGTTGAAATGGAGCTAGTTAGCAACTTGCGTTATAAGCAGCGAATTGTGATAGAATTTCTCGTTGCAGAGAAGGAAACTGTTGTAAACATTCACAAGCGTCTATGTGATGTGTATGGAAGTTTTGCAGTCGACAGGAGTACAGTCAGTTGCTGGGTTCAGAGAATCAAAGAATCAGGAAGTGGAGATATGGAGCTCCTTGATCGGCCGCGCTGTGGACGTCCTGCCACAGCTACCAACGCAGAAATGTTGAAATGCGCTGAGGGCATTATTCTTACTGATAGTCGAATCACTACTCAACAATTGGCCTTACAGCTGTCAGTCAGCATTGGTAGTGGAAATGCAGTTAAAAAAACTCTCGGATTTTCTAAGGTTTGCGCAAGATGGGTTCCTCGAAGTCTCGCAAATGACCACCGATTGCAAAGGAAAGCAATTTCTTCTGAATTGTTGGAGCGTTTCAATGCTGATGGAGAGAACATTTTGGCTAAGATCGTTACAGGTGACGAAACCTGGGCACATCATTTTGAACCTGAGACAAAAAGACAGTCAATGGAGTGGCATCATCCGCAATCACCACGAAGAAAGAAATTCAAGACAATTCCTTCACCTGGAAAGGTCATGATCACTGTCTTTTGGGACATTGAAGGTGTGATTCTTGTGGACGTTATGCCAAGAGGAGAGACAATCAATTGGCAAGCTTACAGTAAGACATTGAAAAAACGCAATCAACGTTTTCGCAGAGTTCGGCCGCACAAGAATCCAGCAGACCTGCTTCTCCTTCACGACAATGCGCGACCTCACACAAGGCTGGTAACACGGGAAGCAATCACCTAATTGGGTTGGACTGTACCACCCCATCCACCCTATAGTCCCGATTTGGCACCCTCTGATTTTCATCTATTTGGTCCACTTAAAGATGCACTCCGTGGGACAATGTTTGAAGATGATGAAGGAGTGATTCATGCAGCGAAGAAATGGCTATATGATCAAGACAAAATCTGGTACGGGCTAGGAATACATGCACTTGTTTTGCGCTGGCATAAAGCCGTACAAGTTGATGGGGATTATGTTGAATAATACCGATGTTTACATGACATATCCATGTATATTGTGTATAAACTTCATGCTTTTTGAATGAACAGCTCCTGAGAAAAACGATGTGGTGCATTACTTTCTGAACGCCCCTCGTAGTTAACAGGTCGATTAGAGTTTCTGGCTATAAAATTAACCAGGTCCGGGTGTCTAGGTGGTAGGCCAAAAGAATCAAAATATTCAAAAGTTCCAAGTCCATTATAATATAGAGCGATCCAGTGGTCACCGGCTCGGTAGCTAGGGTCAGTGTTGATGACGAAAGCAGCCGTCTGGCTCGGATCGATACGTAGAGGTAATTGGTCACTAACTAAAACTTTAACGAGCCCAGTTCGTTTAACAAATATATCCGACAGGAGGATGGTCCGTATCTCGTCTGTATTCATCGTCTAAGTGGTGTAGTCTGTCAAAACTTGGCGCGATTTCGAGATCTCCAAGATCGAGTCTTGCTCGGCGTAGACGAGGACCTGTAATGGTTCGGGTGTGATCTCGGAGAATTTAAGTTCTATGGAGACAGGACCGGACTTGGCCATCTCAAACTGGTCACCGTCCAGTAGACTGGGGGTGAGGTAAAAGGCGTATAAGGCGTACCCATTCTTAAAATGTCTATATTCAAGGTCGTTGCCGGCGTCTTTGCCAACCAGTCCCATGTCTAGATTCGTCCCGAAGAAGGCTCTCACGTACTGGTTGTGCTCATAATCCATCGACAAATGCTTGCCACTGACTGTTCTGCCGTCCGCGCTGACATTTAAATATGTCAGACCAAAAGTAGCGAAATTGAACGGATTAAAAGCGGTCGAAGTGATTAGACCAATCACTACCCGGGTAGGTGTTTGACTGAGAAATAGATTATCCTGCATGTGCGATAGCATGCCTCTAGGAATAGAAAAAGTTTTTAGCACAACTCGTTTCAAGGGGTACTTGGCATTACCTCGCAACAAGGCTTTCTCGTGGGTTAGAGAGAAAGCCGGGTTTAATTTGGCTTTCCGGACAACCAGGGCCGCGTAAGTTATAATAGATTTATAACCATCAGCGTGGTCGTTTCCCAGCACGTTGAACACGTCTTTAGACGGCGTGAGTTTTAATTGAACGGTCGCACCGTTTAACAGGTAGCGATCTTGGGCGAACATATCTGAATGTAACCGACCCATCATATCGATGTCCTGAGAACCTGCCGCTATATGACGACGCAGTCTTAGTCCGTTGTTATTATCGCCACTTGTTTCCGCAATAAAGTTTGGCGTGTCTTTGTAAAACAGAGCCGCTGTCATATGGCCTCGCTTGGCTTCCTCCCCGTAATTCAACGTGGCTTCCAAGTAAGCTCTATAAGGATAGGTGTTCTCGCTGGGTGTAATCAGCGTATCGTTCAGGGAAACGTCCACTTGGGAGAATAAACTGTGCAGGTAATAGTTGACCGGGGCCACCTCTGCATCAGTGGGTAATGTGCCACATTTATCTAACGTGATTTTGGCGCGCACGTGCAGAAAAGTATTGAACAAATCTAGATATTCTTCGCCGTTCCCCGATATTACAAATTCCACCGTGGCTCCGGGGGCTAAGGCGGCCAACGGGTGTATCTCCACAAATTGACCCTCTTCTACGTCTGTCTGCGTTGGTGGCACGCTAAACAAATCTAGACCACTGTGAAGACATTCGCACGAGCTGGGGTGAATAAGCGCCATCATTCAAATATATCAGAGTACCGTCGCTTGTTCTGGTGGGAATGAGAAGGGCGAGCTTGGTTACTTCGTTTTATTCTTTTCGGCTCGCCAGGTGGGGCAGCTCTCGTTTTTCTTTTTCTGCTAAGACCGCTACCCGATTGGTTAGTGGTGAGGTGGTCAACCGCTCCCTGTAATAAACGCTGACCCGATTCTTTGGCTCGTTCACGAAATGACTTACTAATATTTCTGCCGGCTAACGCATCGCTCGCGACCTGTAGACCGGTGCCAACCCCTTCTCTGAGTAAAGCTTTGCCTCCAGTTTTTAACCACGGGAGAACGATGTGACAGAGCCCGCTGAAAAAAAACTACCCAAGCCATGTCCTCTTTGACTTCTGCCTCCGATAAACACTGGCATCCCGTGTCCAGCTTGGTTGCAGTAAAACTCCTCATACATTTTGGCGTTTCGTCGTATTGGTACATGTCTGACCACTTTTCTATTCAAAATCAAACCGTCTGTGAGTTCGGAAGTGGAGTGTCAACACCGAAGCTCCGCTAGTGAATGGGATAGTCTTACCCTGATCATTAGTTAAAAGGATTTCCACAGCGTCAAACGAAAAACGGCTCAGGGGTACCTAGTGTGGTTTGTCGTAAATAATAAAAACCGAAGCGGTAGTCCGGTCCAAAATAGGGACAATCCGTAACAAAGGGACTAGCATAGTGGTTAGTGCACTGGCTTCCTAGCGCAGTGGTCTATGGTTCGATCCCCAGATGAGGTGGGCATTTTTAGGCCACAAACGGCTCCTGGGTCGACCCAGCCCCAAATGGGTACCAGAGCAACTCTGGGAAGGTTAAGGCGGCCGGCGTGATGCCGAACACATCACCCCTAATGTGCCGACGGTCAAGATAATATGGGCCTAACACCATATTCCCAATATGCCTCAATGGGCGTGTAACGGGTTCCTTTTCTAACAAAGGGACAGAGGCATCCCCAACCGGTCTCGCCGCTACGAGGTCGCAGTACACGTATACATTTTTCATGTCGCTATCCATTTGTACTTCAGTCTCTCCTCGTAGTATTGGGTCGATGTCTGTGGCGATCGAGGCAGGTAAGCCTAACATGTGTTTCAACGTCTCGGTAATTATAACTTCAGCCTCCGGTTCATACAGATGCAAGGTGGCTTTATTATTGTTAAAATGGAATCTAACTCGGGCTTTTTCAATCACATCCGTGCCTAAAAGCAAACGATTCAACTCGTCGATCAGCGTGTCGGGTGACGTGTATAGACCGGCGGGTAACGTAAGTCGTATAGACTCATCGTCTTTGTTGGGGAAGTAATGTATCCATACTTCGTCCTCTAGCACGTTATAATAACATTTGGGAAATTGAATCTCAACCAAGCCAACCTCGTAACGCGAAGTCAAGTCTATAGTCTGTGGCAATTTGACGAAAAAGTGACCGGCGTTATTGTTCGGGTATGTTTTCATCGAGGCATTGCTGGGTAAAGTCACGTAAAAACTCATCCTATCTTAGGGTTAGGTAACATGTAACCCAGACAACTGCTCATTAAGGCGATCCAAAACTTGCCGTCCGGTCCCTCAGCGTTGTTCCGACTCAGATTTAATAACGAGACCCCGATGACGACATATATAACGATCATCTCACAGATGAAAACGATCTCTAGTCGCGGGACTAGTTTCCCCCCCAAACAAGGCCAGACCGAGGTTCTCGTGGCCTTGGGAGGGGGTGAATGCAAAACTGGAGTGCTCACTTCTTCTATCTCCATCAGTCTCGATATCTCGCTAGTTGTTTGACGGAAATCCAGCTGTTGAATGACGAGTTATAACCGAACCATTTGACTAAATACTCTTTAACACCTCTGACACCACGCCGTTCTTGCAAAATGGATTCGATTCGATAAACTATTTTGTCACCGACCCGCTGCAGCTCTTCTTGGTAAAAAAACCTTTCAATTCCTCACCCGAATCATTTTTAAGGACGTACGTGACCGGTCTTGTCAGGTTTAGTCGACTGACCGTAAACAGTTCTTCTGTCCACGCCGGCGTGTAACCTTTTTAAAAGTTTGTCTGGCTTGCGCGATCCGCAAGCGATCACCGGCTTTAAAATAGACTTTTCTGCCGACGACGTCAGGGGTCGTAAACAACGTATGCCACACCTCTTCTTGATTGATCCGGGTAACTTCCAACATCGCTATCTTAATACTCCGATGATGCGAATAGTTGTAGTTGTGGACCAGTTGCTGTATCACGTCGACGTAGCGAAGACTGTTGGTTTTGGTAAAGTAACGCCACGTTTTTTCTTTGATGGTTCGATTAAACCTCTCCACTATAGCGGCCTTGGTATCCTCATTCTCCGTAGTGAAGAAATGGACACCTTCGTCTTTAAGTAACTTTAAGAATGTTTTGTTGACGAACTCACTGCCTTTGTCTGTTTGAAAATTTATAGGTTTGCGACTCGTAAAAATGGTCTTCACCGCTGCTACTAAAGCTTTCCCAGTTTTGTTTTTCAACGGAACAGCCCACGCAATTTTACTAAACACATCGATACACGTCACTAGATAGGAAAACCCATCGTTGAATTTTTTTAAACCTCGCAAGTCTATTAAATCAGCCTGGAAATGTTGATCGATACAACCAGCGATGGTCGCGCGTCTTTTAAATTTTCTACGCACCGGTTTGTGTAAGGTGTACGTATCCTGATGACCTAACAACTCTTCAATTTTGTTACGAGTATGTTTGGTGCTACGTTGCAAGGCACCGACTCCGCCATAAGAACCCGGTCGTTTCGGCTCGTAGTAATGTTGTTTTAAAATCCTATTCACTTCTTTGGCCATGCTTCCTACTTTGGAGTTTTTGTCTTTTTCCTTCTTCTGAGCGAATACGACGATGTTTCTCTCAATTTACTGGCAACCACCTTTGTTCGATTAGTGGGTGTGACTTGTTCGGGTGGGGACTGAAGAGTTTTGTCCACGACCTCGTCTTTAAGTACAGTGGGTGAACCTGGCTGTTCGGTATCTTGTGTTGGTTGTTTAATGTCCACTAGGCCTAGATGTACGTGACTGTACTGTTCTAGTCGAGTCAAATAACGCTGCAGTGTTTGCTGATATAATCTAGCTTTGTCACCCACCGGTAAATCTTCTCGATCCAAGACTAGTTGCATTTGAGTGTCCAATTCTCCCAAGTTATCTCTCAGAGTGTCGGGGGCTCTATAAGTTTTTGAGTCTCTAACAAACGAGGGTCCATCAAAATCATTTTCTTGGCCATCTACACGCCCAAGATCCCTTTTAACACGGTTAGTATTGGTCCAAGGAGAGCACTTAAAAAACCGCCAGTTTGTAAAAATTGTTTTCGTCTTTTGAACGACAATTCTTCTTGGTGAGTGCTTTCAGGGTGTTTTTGTAACGACTCATACGCCTCTTATGAGGGGGTGTCAGTGAAACGTTACCTTTTAATACGTTGTGACAACATTTGCAGAGTGTTCCTACGAGATCGGGTGACGCTGTTTTCATAACAGCCTTGATGGCTGGGGCTTTTGCCCTACCTAGAAACTTAAGCATTTCAGCATGGCGTCTCACCATTTCCCCCATCTCGTTATTTAGGTACGTAGACGACTTGTTGTTCGTGTGGAAATATGTGACTACGTAATCTTAAAGCGTCGGGTGTTGCCTGACGAAGGTCGATTAGCAAATAACCGTGTGGGGCCGACGTGGCGTCTTTAAAACTTTGTTGGACATAGGCAGTACGACCTGTGTACGTCTGCTTGGCTAGATTAATAATCTGCGAACCATCGCGTCTTATCACCTGACCACTGCTCCATGTCCGGTAATCCTTCAATAAACTGAATACCCGTCATCAAATTATACATGGACTGCCACTCTCCATAACACCATATAATTTCGTCAGGAGTAGGCGTCATCATATCTCGGATATGTTGCAAGAAACGCTGTACAAAAACAGATTTGCCACTTCTAGTGGGCCCGGCTATCAGCGCTGTAAAGGGATGAGACCATCTTGGATCCATTTCTAACAATGATAAATTACACTCACACGCAGTTATTTTATTCAAGGTGAGATCCCCTGTTAAAAATCAACGTCAGACTCCCTGCGAACAAAACACCCAAGGCTGGTTGTTTTGAACCACCTAATATGAGAACCACTCTCTTCGTTACTCACTCAGTCACGAGCGGTTTTTACCAGTCACAACAAATATCACTCATACTCGGGTGTTTGCAACATTCATTTTGTGGTTTAGTCATCAGACCATAACAATATATATATAACAAAAACAAGAAAAGTATCACATTGTTATTTTTAAAGGTTGCTTTTTTTAAAGCTTACAAACGTTACCATGTTCTGAATACACAATCACACTAACAGACGGGCAAATAAAATATCTAGTTTTATGTTCAATCGTAAAACCCCATTAACTCTTTCCGACCAGAAACCAATTAATTTTTCACGAACACCTGAACGCAATTAAACTTCGCGTAATGAAAATACACAATCAATAACGGGTTTCGACCATTGTGGCAAACCACCGCGAAATTATCGATTCTACGCATGCGCACTGTGAGCTGTGACAGACAAGCCTTTGATATAATCTGAGACAAAGCCTGTAGACCGGGCATTCAAGCAACAACCCTCGACGAGCAAAACCGTCTGAGACCAGTCTTCTGAAAAAAAACAACCGTTTTGAAGACCAGCCTTCTGAAAAAACCAGACCACGTCAAGATCACAAACAAACGTATGTTTCTTTTATATCTCTGTATTTTGTATTGTCGCTAAGAATATTATAGAATGTAATTTGTTTAAAAAAAGAAACACTAAAAACTAGCAGTCATTTAAGACGTAACCTCCTACGGGAGTCTTATATGTCTATTCGTGTATGTATTCATTTATTTTTTTCGGTATTCGTGTTTTGTGTTAAATAAAAATATCTCTGTCATTTCTCTAACCCAAAGAATATATGTCTGTGTCTGTTTTCATTAAGCGTATTAAGACTATGTGAAAAAAATATTTTTATCTGTTTGTTTCTGTATTCGTTTTTTCGGTAGGAGTATTTCTTAACAGTCAGAGACTGTGGAAAAATAACCTACGCAGAGTTTTTACTGCTCCATGTCATTTCCCTATTTAAAAATTATAAAAGTTTTAGTTGTCTGCTTGTATTCGTGTGTTTTCCGTATTCGTGTTTTGTGTTAAATATAAATATCTCTGTCATTTCTTTATTTAAAAAATATATGGCTGTGTGTTTGTCTTTTTGTTTCATTTTTCAGAGGAACAACCTACGCAAAGTTTTTATTTCTAAATATAAACTCGGTATATGTATATGTGTGTGTGTGTATTCGTCTGTTTTTTCACTAGGAAAATAAAATATTTAACACTTCTTTATGTGTAAAATATATATTTTTATATGGCTGTTTGTTTTCGTTAAGTTGTTAAATCCTAACCATTCTTACACGTCATTTTAAAAAATGTGTATATGGTTGTTTTCGATAAGTTAAGAAAATATTCTAAACCGACTTATTTTTTATTGTATATGTCTGTTGTCACTAGGAACAGTCTTGGTTCTGAACAATTTCCTTAGTTTAAAACTTATCTTCTTTAGCATATTGTTAAGCAAGTGTAAATACCACACCTTGGTTTGTTTGAGAGAGCGCTGACTGTTGACTGTCTACAAACAGTATGACTCATCCATCGATTGTGCCATCAGAGAACAATACTTTCTGACAAAAACAGACAAATCTAAACTTGTACGCAGCAAATTTTTATTACCCAGGAAAAAAAATTGTCCGTGGTGGGATACAGAGACGGGCGGATAGATCGATATCATTTGATCTCGCGAACAAGCTACGTTATAGAAACACAACGGTTGGGCAAAAGCAATAAATCGGGATAATTAATTACACAAAGTGTCCGCTATAAAAAAAAAAGACAAAGCAACATAAAAACTACCTGCTGGTCGAAAACAAAGAACAAATCAATATCGAACTTTTATGGGTCCTGTTTTCCGATGAAAAATTCATAATTGTTACTTTGTTCGGCGTGGACACCTGCACGTGAACCAATCGATATGGGGCGTGAAACAAAAGGAACTTTGTGTGTTTCTCATAAAAAGAAAGGTCCAAAATCAGAACTCTGGTTTCACGTCGCTATATCGCGGGTCGGGGCCATTTTAATATCACAGAATAAAAGAAAGAGCAAAGGGATTGAAACGCAAGCGTTAATAACTAACATATAAATAAGGACCCAAGTCAGTACAAACTGATAAAAAGTTACATACAGATTAACCGGCCAGTGAAAATTAAAAAACATACTAGTTTAGAAAATAGTATATTTTGGATTTTAAAAAAAAACGGTGCTGAACTACACAAGGGAAAAAAGAGATAACATAAAATAAATACAAACACATATTACCTTAAGTCACCCTGCTATAAACAACAACCATGGTTGACAGTAGCAAACACGTTAATAACAAATTTATATTTTCGTTATTTTAAAAGAAAGGATAGATCAATACGTCCCTTGTCTCGCAAACATGCTGGGTTTTAAATTGATCTGGTGCCACGCCGTTACAACAGCGCGGGGCCTTTCTGATATGTTAAAATCGCACATGGAGAGGCACTCTGGTTATAACTAAGAGTGTATGTGTGCGTGTGTGTGTGTGTGCGCGCATATACCTACATAGGTATGTGTCTAGCTATCTATAAGTCTGGGTTTTTTTATTCTCTCTCTCTCTCTCTCTCTCTCTCTCTCTCTCTATCAGTTTGTCTGTTTTGTCTAGGTTACCTGATTGTTATATGTTTACTTTTAACGTTGTCTAAATTTTATGACTAACTTCTTTTGTTCCTGTTTTCTTTCTCAGATGTCTTCAACTCAAAGATATGCGTGTACGGACTGCAATCGGTCTTTCACCCGTGACCGCGATCTTACTCGTCATATGGGCACGGTGCATGCGGACCAGAGACATGCCTGCCGTCTCTGTGGCCTAGTGTTTACGAGACCTGATAACCTTCAACGCCACATAGAGTGAGCATGGACCCGGAGTACCACGAACAGACACATCAGTTATGCAAACCACATCAGTGGGACAAAACAACCTCATATGTACCCGCTGTGGGCAGGGGTTCACCAGACGTGATAACTACTCACGGCACATCAAGACAGCGCATTCTCTGACTCTGTTTTCTTGTGAGGTCTGCGGGAAAGACTTTACCCGTGTTGATAATCTGCGGGTCCACACACTGCACCATCACCCCTCTGTTCCCACGGAGATTCCAGCATCAACACAGAATCCAACAGCATCAGGTGCCACAGAGACACCAACCTCAGCAACATCATCCGGTGCCAAAAACTTTACAATAACAACACCTTCAACATCAACGCACCAACACACATTACCACCAGGTGTCACAGCAACACCAGACTCTTCGTCATCATCAGGTACCACAACAACAACAGCAACTTCGAGAATACCTTCAACATCGACGAACCAACAGACATCATCATCACCTGCTGCAGCAGGCACCAAATCATTTCCCTCACAGAAGCCAGCAATACCAGGCTCTTCGAGACTACCTTCAACATCGGCACACCAACAGACACCCGACGCCAGCCTGGATCACCAACAGACACAACCATCAGGAGCCACCTCAGCTGCCACAATTCACCCCTCATCCTCTTCAAAAACTACAGGCCAGACTAACCCACGCAAACGACCAATGTCCAGTACACAACAAGTCCCTACCAAGAAAACTCGCCTGTCCTCTGACTATGTCAGTTTAAGTGACTTACCAGCTGACATTAAATAGATCTATACACAGAATTGGAGTGCCATAAAAACACATACAAACAATCACAAATACTTATCCACGTTCACTTTCTTCCATAATAGCCAACCCGTTGACTGGGCAAGTCTTTTGACACCCGTCTTTGCACAACAAACAAAACGATTCAAAATTAATTACAGTCACCATTCCATTTTAAGACACAGAGAAACCCAATAGCTCCGCTTCTACCACGCCTCACACAACAACGCCTGTGTTTTAGAACAGTCTCATCTAGTCAACAACATTACAGATTTCAAGTCTTTTGTCTCAAACTTACACGACAGCGACATTCTTACAAACGCAAAAGTAAACACACCCAACACCAAATATTATGTTGAAGCGATCCCGGCCACCTCCTTTTATCTCTATCATATTCAAGATCACCCAATCAATTGAGCAAACACCACAACACCATCGACAAAAACACGTTCTTAGAAGTCCTCAACACGCAACAAGCACAGGGCGGGAAAAATGTCGGGTTTAGAACACACAACTCCACCATATACACATACGAACAACACAGAAATGCCCTGTCTTATTTCTACATCAAGAGACAGGTGCATCCCGACAACGTCACCACATCTCCCCTCAACATCTAAAACTCTCTTCCACCCCCAAAACCATACCACACATGCACACGCACAGATACCTAGGTATATACACGCACAATACAACACAAACCCAATATAATACATAAACTCACTACCCAAAAACAATCTCTCTTCCACTCTGTACACCAACCAAAAACCATACGACCCACCCAACACATACACGTGCACGCACCTCTCTGTCCTATTTTTCGACGATAATGACGACAATGTGACGACACATCTCCCCACAAGGTCTGGCCTGCAGCTGTACCCGGTGATATATTTATTAAAGACCTTTTGTTATCTATGGTGTAAATATTGTATAAAGAAACTTACCAAATTGTACACATCCCGTCTTCCAATATAAAAACTGTACAATGTCACTATGAGATCATATGTGTTACCTTATAAATACTGTACAATACCAATGTATACTCCTATGTGTTATTTGCCAGTATTATACAATGTCAATATATGCTCTTGTTATTTGACAAACATATATCTGGAAAAGGCGTTTGACAGGGTCCCCTGGAGCAAACTTTGGGACTGTTTGGCAAGGAAGAATATTCCAGCACCTCTGATTCATGCTATACAGAGCTTCTACAAGTCTTGCAGAAATTATGTGAGGACAGCAAACCATAAGTCAGAAGAGTTCAGGACCACCACTGGTGTAAGACAAGGTGATATCCTATCACCTTACCTCTTCATACTCCTTATGGACGATGTCATCAAGGCATGTAAGGAGAGAACAAGAAAATATTCAGAGGGGTACTGGAAGATGAGACAGGTCTATATTTCGGAGCTGGCATTTGCTGATGATGTTGCCCTGATTGCTAAATCAGAGGCACATCTCCAATCCAACCTGCAAGTCTGGAAGGAAGAGCTGGAGAAGAGAGGGATGGTCATAAGCAGCTCTAAAACAAAATCCATGGTGATATCACGAGAAGAAAGAAAACATCAGATTAAGTTGGGAGAACAGGTCCTGGAGCAGGTCGACCACTTTAAATATCTCGGAGCTATTATAGACCGAAAGGGAGGCATCAAAGAAGAGTTGGCCACTCGAAAAGCAGCGGCTGGGAGACTTTTTCAGGCCATAAATCGTGGATTCCTCAGCAAGAAAGAGGTTGGTAAGAAAACGAAGATGGCTGTATACCGCTCCACCTATGTCCCAGTCTTGACATATGGATGCGAGTCGTGGGCAAGGACTACAACCCACAAAAGCCAGATCCAAACCTCAGAAATGAGGTATCTGAGGAAAGTGGTTGAAGTAACAAGAAGAGACATGGTCCGCAACCAGACGATCCGTCAAGGCCTAAAATCCCATCTGCTGCAGACCCAAATAGAACAGTCCCAACTAAGATGGTTTGGCCATGTCTGCAGAATGGGAGAAGATCGGCTACCACGACAAGCATGGGAAACAAAGAGCCAGGGATCCAGACCTTCAGGACGACCCAGAGTCCGCTGGGAGGACAACATTAGACAATCTTTGAAGGACCGAGGACTAGAATGGAACCAGGCCAGGAAGAAGACAGCTGATAGAATGGTCTGGCGCTCTCTCTTCCAAACCTCTACACCTCACGGTAGAAGGGGAACGACTAAGTAAGTATATATATATATATATATATATATATATATATATATATATATATATATATATATATATATATATATATCTTCCTGTTGTAATATATGTGTGTAAATATATGTATAACTAAATATTGTAACCCCTGTTTTGTAATATATGTTGTAATATATATATTGTCTAAATATATGTAAATATATATCGTATAACTGTTGTACACAACACATAACAACCTACACACAATATAGGACGCAAGCTGATCGTCAGAGGAAGTCACCCTGGTAAATATATGTCGCTATATAAAAAGTCACGCGCCTCCTCCTGACGCGCCTCCTGAATCTATCGGTAGTATTTTGTTATATAATAGTCACGTGCCTCCTCCTGAATAATACCTGTTTTGCGCCTACTATACTACTCACATTGAGGAAATCTGTGGATAGCATTACAAGGCAGTACAAGCTCTGGAACCCCAAAGTTATGAGGAAGAGGTGGACCAAAAACATAGAAGTTAACTGAAGATAGAAGTGAAAATAATGAGGAAGACGTGGAAAGAGATTGAGCAGATGACACGTGACAGGAGGACTTGGCATGTGTTTGTTGAAGGCCTTATGATCTGGGAATCTCGATAATGTAAAACAAATTGTCACAGAAACAGCCGCTACAGGAGCATGTAACTGCTTATGGCAGGCTTCCTACAAGGTTACGAGCTGCAGTGATAGTTGTATGCTTTGTAAGGAGTGCAAAGGAACATGATGATGATAATGATGACGTTTGTCACGAGAGGGTTAGATGTTATTGAAATTCTTTAGTATCCTGGACACAAACTTGTATCAGGTGATACCAGGATAGTGCCAGATAAGAGTCTGGTCTTATAAGAAATAGCCCCTTCTCTGAAAAGAGTAAGGGTATATAGACATCAAAGGTAGGATCAAACTGTATAAGTTCCTAGAGAAGATGGTAATGTATTACTCCAAGTCCCTATGTGTTCCCTCTCTAGATCCTCCTCTGTTAATTGCATTATTATTATTATTAATAACTCTGCTAGGGGTAATAACTTAATTATCTACCAACAGAAACTGTGACTTAACTTAAAGAATTTAAGTAAGTCTGCTGGTAAATATTTACAATTTATTTTTACACGTTTTCTTTTCTTGTGAAAATCTTTCACTGAATTCAAAAGTTGATTACAAAATTAAATAAATAAAAACACTTGCACATCGTTAAAATTATTTACAGTCTTTATCTTTGCATGAACGTTCTCCTTTCTAGGCTGAAATCACTGTAGGTGTAGACTGTCTGTACTTTATGATTTATTTTATGTTCTTCACAGTTATTGGAATTAAGTAACCACTGACTAGGACGTTTGCCTAGCGAAAATGCACTGTTTATTCATCATAGACTATCTAGTTTGTGGTGATGCTGTGATAAACTATACAGTAGCCTTGGGTGGCTACTTAGCTTGAGGTCTTGATTTGGTAGTCTGTTCCACCTTGGATCTGGCAAGAACACTGTCTCGTCCAGGCTTTTGGATCTGTGTGACCTCCCTGTATCATTAAAGGGCACTCACACCTCTGAATCCTATAATGGAGTCTGGCTCCTAAAGGTGGCAGGTAATTGCAGGATGTAACCTGAAAATATATTTAATTTCACCACTGTATTGCCTATCTCTATCTCCCTGTCACATAAGTAAGAGATGGGAGATAGTTTTCAGACAACAGAGTGCAGGAAGACGCACAGGTTACATCAAGTCAGCATTAATACAATTCAGTTCACTGTGAATACAATTTTTCTTCAAATCCTTAGTTAGAGCTATTTGTCCATGATTCGCCTCCATAAAGTTATTAGGTTTTGTGGAAAAATACCAAGTGATATCTTAATCAATGCAGTAAAACAATTCCTTTCAACGTCCCTCATGTTCCTGGTAAGTGATCCATTCCATCAAGAAATAATTCTTTAAATACTTTTCTAAAACTATAGACACAACCTTGCTACCATACTCAATCAATTTGAATATTTTCACAAGCTTGGCTTTTGCCTCCAGAAAATTACACAGTAGTTCAAACACGTTCTACACACTTTCTAACACACACTGTAATTAATCCATAAAAATAAACACACACACACACACACATATATATATATATATATATATATATATATATATATATATATATATATATATATATATATATATATATATATATATATATATATACTACTGGACAAAGGTTAAGTGCCGCCATTCAGTTTAGACAAGGTTTATATAATTCTTTCTGAGCAGGGTCGATTTTCCAAATGTCCGGTAACTTGAAATCTCTCAAGAAGTCTCTGAATGGTAGAGTGGGACACTGCTAAACGTCTTGAAACATGACGAACAGATTGACTATCCCGAATCCATGCCATGGCTCGACCACGGTCTACAGTGCTGTGACTTCTCCTTGGTGGGATGGCTAATGAATGCAGTGATCATTTCGACCACTTGTCATACTGATTTATTGCATACCAACGGTGAACACTCTTTACCGATGATCATTTTCCACGTGCATTCAAATTCAACTCACTTTTTCACCTTTTGAACTAGTGGGGCGTGTTGCAAAAACCACGAGTTTTTGCAGCAACAATGGCAATTTTCACGTGCGGGTTAAAGTGACCCAGTTTTTGGACATTTAAAAAAAATTAACCTAGTGCACACAGAAATGTATACACATTTCTCTGAGCTCAGTTTTAATGACATTTTCACTTGTCTTTACAGTTTGCCAATCAATTATATAAACCTTGTCTAAACTGAATGGCGGCCCTTAACTTTTGTCCAGTAGTATATATATTTATACATTCTTTCTTACCCTCAGGCACACACAGTCGAGTTGTTAATGGTTGTAATGGTCTGCTCTCAGATACATAAGACAAAGGCACTATGCATTAACACTTGTGTTACCGCTCACCGTAATTTTTTTAAAAATGACTGGCCCCATTTCGTTAGCATACACGTTATTTATAGTGTGAGGTCGGGCGTCCGAGGGGTTTCCCTGCTCGCTAATATTTGCATCCGAAATTTTTTTTGTAAAATCTGCCTAGTTGTGCAAATCAAAAAAATCTATGATTTTATTTATCTACGTTATTCCTGGAGCGATTTTTTTTTCATCTAAAGCTTTAAATTCGCTCTGTATTATTCTACACCTTCCTAGCTACTAATCGGTTACTTTCCTAAATGCATTTATTTCTATGCATACTTTAAACAGCCAAATTATGGACTAACCTGAGGCCTCGATGCATTCAACCAAAGATTTCTCCCGTCCTATACTACTGATCGTAAAAGTCTCTGCACAGACGTGAAGAGCAACATTCCCGCTGTAGAATTAGAGACCTCTTCCCGGTGGTACTTCTTTCCTACTTATGTAATTAAATGGCATCCTTCACTCGGTTGCACGGATTAGTCCTACCCATTTTGTCTGTTCAATGCTTTAGTAAACACGGCAGAACGGTACTCTCCGATTGGTCAGTGTATCAAGCAGTTATTATAAAATATGGCGCGCGGTTTCGTCAGAGTATGCAGAAGGAAGTGTTGTGAAAACAGACCAACTCACGACAACGTTAGTGATGACAATGATGATGATAATGATATTGATGATGATGATGATTATGATAAGAGCAGGCTAGGGTTTTCGATTAAAAAAAAGAAACAGAAACAAAAAACTAGTGAGTGCTGGAATTTTAGTATTCCCTCTGTAGTTTTAATACTTTATGTATGTCAAAGTCAGTTCAGTCATCTAAGATGAAAGAAGGTCCTATATGACTGAAGTTTACAACTCAGCCTAGAGAAAGCTGAAAGGCGTCTGGGCTGGTGACCCACTTTATTTTTGCTATGATAAATCTCCAGATTCGGCTCGTGGAATGTTCGAATACTGTAATAATAATAATAATAATAGCCCATTCAGTCATAAATGGGAATGCGCCCCTAAGGTGACAGCCATCAGCTGCTTATTTTCCTGGCGTTTCTTTCGACGTTTTCTCCTCTCCTCTGCTTGCTGTGTGAGCTTTTTTTCACCCAAGATGAGGTGGCGCCGTAGATAGCATCACCACTTGGTGTAATCGTCAGCTTCATCCTCCCAGGTTGCTGCATTTATGTCCAGTGCCCTCGTGTCTCTCTTGCACACATCTTTGAGTCTCAGCTGTGGTCGTCCAACTGTTCTTTAGGCATGTGCCAGTTGTCTGTAGAAGCTATTTTTTGGGGTGTGACCATCTTCTATACGGCGGACATGGCCAAACCAGCTTAGTCTGCGATGTCTAAGCTGTGTATGCATGCTCTCAAGGCCAGTACGTGACTACACCTCGACATTAGTCACTTTATCTTTCCTCGAAATGCCGAAGATGTGGTGTAGACACCGTAGATAGAATGTATTGAGCCTTATGTCTTGCTTAGCATAGGTTGTCCATGTCTTGCTGCCATATAGAAGTTTGCTGGTGATGCAAGCGTTACATACCACAGCTTTTGTCTTCGTTGTAAGTTTGGAGTTTCCCCAAACGCGCGATGTGAGGCGGGCAAAAGTAGCTGCAGCTTTCCAATGAGGCTGTCAATTTCTGTGTCCAGAGACAGTTTGTCATTGATGGTAGATACCAGGTATGTGAAGTGGTGCACCACTGATGGCTTTGATATACGACTGCAGCGTCATCAGCGAATAACAAGTCTCTTATAGTGATCCTTCTGATTTTTGTTTCTGTCTTCAGCCTTGCGAGATTAAACAGACGGTCATCTGACCTAGTGTGGAGGCATATTCCTTCAGTTGCATATCTAAATGCATGTTTCAAGAGTAAGGCAAAGAAGATCCCGAAGAGGGCTGAAGCTAAAACGCAGCCTTGTTTAACGCCACTACGTATGTCAAAGGGCTGTGATGTGCTTCCAGCTTACTGGACTATTTCCTTCATGTCTTAAATTTAGCAGGGCAGACTAATTTCAGGAGGATTTTGAACTAACCAGGTCAAATGCCGTTGTGAGGTCTATGAAGGCGATATATAAAGGCCTTTTCTGCTCTCTTGAATTTTCATGAAGCTGACGGTGAGAAAAATTCATGTCTGCTGTTGACCTACCAGCTCGGAATCCAGACTGTGACTCTGGATATATGCGCTCAGCTGACTTGTGTAGTGGCATTAAGATGACTCTGGCAAAAACCTTACCAACAATACGAGGAAGAGAGATGCCGCTGCAGTTATTGCAGTCACTTCTGTCTCATTTATTTTTTATACAGTTTTGCAATCTTGGCATCTCGCATGTCTTGAGGAATAATTGTCTCTTCCCAGCACTGGCACAGCACCCTATGCAAGGGATGTAATAACGTGCACTTATAGAATTTGATTAAATGGAGGAATTTCATCACTGTCTGGTGCTGTGCCGGAACCCACACTATCAATGACCTTGCTGAGTTCTTCCAATGCTGGATCAGCATCCAGCTCCTCCATGGTTGATAGAAATTTGACAGCATCAACGGCTGCAGGCGGGAAGGTATTTTCTCTATCGTAAAGCTCCATCCGCTTACCCGTATCGGTTAGCTTCTCTCCGCTGATGGTTTTTAGCGGTGCATCTTACTTTTTTGGGGACCAAGACTTTCTTTATACCATCATACATTTGTCTAGTGTTGTTTTTGTGCTGCGGTCTGGATGCTCTCACTGAGCTGGAGTTGCACAGCGTCGAGCAGTTTGTTGAATTTTGCTTCTCGTAGCCTTCAGGATCTGGAGTGTTCTAGCACTCGGTGAACGTTTGTATTCATTCGCAGCACTGCGCTTAGCGTCAATAACAAGTGTCATCACATCTGATGAAGCACCAAACCAGTCATTTGATTTCCCTGTTTTCTTACCAGAGGTGGCAAGTGCAGTACTTTGAATGGTGTTCCGCAGGTGCTCCCAGTTCTGTGTAACATTATCACCGTGCTGTGAGCTACTGAGCACTTTCTTGAAGGTCGCGGAAAATTGAGCAATCATGACATGGTCTGACATCTTGCTGGTATCGATGCGTGGTTTTCCTTCATGTCTGACACGATGGAGTTTACTTGGTTGTGCTCTGATTTTGCAGCAAACCAAGGAGTGATCTGTATCACAGTCTGCACTATAGTACAAGTGCGCGGAGAGCACAGACCTGAGAAGTGCCCTTCTGACGAAAATCAGATCCAGTTGGTGCCAGTGCTTGGATCGTTGGTGTCTACAATGACACCTAATGCTTGGGTGTCGTCTGAAAGCAGATGTTGGTCATGCAGAGGTCATGATGGACACACAATTCAGAGAACCGTTGTCCATTTTCTTACATCTTGCCAATACCAAAACTGTCCAGACATGAAGGCCATGAAACATTTTTGGCACACACTCTAGCGTTAAAGTCACCAAGGAGAACAAGCTGTTCTTGCCTAGGTGTGCTTTTGATGACTGCTGCTAGATTCTCGTAGAACTCGTTATTAGCTTCTGAGGCAGAGTACAGAGTAGGAGCATACACACTTACAAGGGGGATGGGACTTGCGCTAGGTTGCAGGCGGAGCGTTAAAAGGCGTTCTGGTCCATCCTCACCTGGTTCAATCATTTTAGTTAGCGATCATTTGACCACAAAACCAACTCCGTGTTCTCTAGTTTTATTTCCCTTGCCAATAAAATGTGTAGTCCTTCTCGCTCAACATTCCAGAGCCTGCTAGGCCCGTTTCCGGAAGTGCAGCTATATCCACCTGAAGCCGTTTAAGATCGTCATTGGTTACTGCTGTCTTCTTGACATCGTTTTTTTTCCTGGAGGTTTTCGGATAGTCCAGTCAACATAGTTTATGTCTATTACTTCTTCGTTTGTGATAATTGCTTGGTGCCGAATTTTCTGTCCACAGTTCGGGGTTGACCCTAATTCCCCTGCACCCAATAGGGAAAGCGGACAGCGGCGGGACTACACCTAATTGACTGGGGGCTTTCCAGCATGAAGCAGGCGATAGCTGTCCAGTGAGATCCTAGAACCTCTACCACTGTTGGAAGTAGCCCTGGCGCCATGCCCATCTCCTATTGGGAAAAATTCTTATAGCCAGTAACTGCTACTTCCTGTATTTTGCCGACACCTATAGGGTGAAGCTGGAGTGTACTCTGCGGGGAGCGAGCTTGGGCACAGTTATATGTGGATCAAGTTGTTGCCCATGCGGTAGATCCAAAGGAACAGTAGTATCCGATGCTGTTTGGTACCAGCCATGTCGCAGGAGTTGCCAGAATAATGTCGAATCAACATTAAACTGCTTTAGGGACTCCGACTCATGATTTTTTAAGCAGTATTTACTCCCAAAGTCTTTCCCGCAAACGGATATTCCCGCAAGGCAGCGTTGCATTGAATTCAGAGTTGTACCTTCTCTTAGATAGATTACTAACCAAGGATCCCGAGATCTATCTGCCCGAAGCGACTTCTATGGTGTCAGCTCTCACTAAGCATTATTGTTATATTTCACCTTAATCTCTTCACTGAACACGACAGCAACAATACGATATTCTAACATATATGTGATTGACATAATTGTGGTGAAAAATTCTAATACCCATATATTCCCGCAAGCATTATTGTTAAACTGACCCCCCCCCCCCCCCCCCCCCCCCCCCCCCCCCCCCCCCCCCCCCCCCACCCCCTTGTTTTCACCTTAATCTCTTCACTGAACACGACAGCAACAATTAGAACATAAATGTAAAACAGAAAGCAAATATAAGAAAGAAAGAAGAATGGAGCAAGACCAGTGCTTTCCCAATAGCGCAAAAGCCTGAGATTAATAACGCCGGAAGGGATGAACGCAAAATCTCTGCTTTCCCTGCTGCATTCTTCACATAATTGTATCGCCACACCCCCTATAAAATATGTACTGTATTTTCTCAATGACCTAGATACTAAAACAAACATTAGTGTAACTACACGCACAAGGTTAACTTAGAAAGACAGACGGACGAACTAAGAGAGAGAGAGATGCACTGAGGGACACATGCAGTTATGCCGCTCGCTGTGTGTCGCTGTGTAAGCCATCTCGCACGCCGGTTGCATGGCCTGATTTTCAAATAAACAGTGATGAAAAAACTAACGACACGACATTAGGTTTCGAAAACAGGTTTAATTCTTATTAGGAAACATGACATTCCCCTGTTTTACATCTGATTCCTGACTTTATACTGATAGTACAGTTAAAAAGCTGAGGACAGATGATAGTTAAAAATAAACAACTAAGATCGAAAAAAGACAGTATTTTTAAATAAACCATTTAGTCTCATGATAATTGTATATTCGGGTTTCTGAAGACTTGTGGACAAAGAATATGTAATTGGTTGTTTAAATAGTCCATTAGATAATTAAATATTGGTAATAAAACATATAGAGAACAGAGATACTGTCATGTCGAGTCATATCTGCTTGGATGGAATGGCATGATTTTTTTTTGAAAACACGTAGGTGAAAGAAGGCTAAAATAATACGAAGTAGGGGATTGGCTTGATTTTGAAGGAAGCCGAGGTATGATTGGCTAACTTAGATATACGAATCTAGTTGTTGATAGTAACACATAGTAGTGTGAGATTTTTTTTTAAAGTTAATTCAAAAATAAAGATAGGCTTAGTCCGATTGGCCAAGGCATGTGACCTTAACGAAAGAGTACGCTGCTCGTTGCCATTTAAAAAAAAATATTCATAAGAGCAGGAAGCGGGGACAGACTTGTGCTGTGTTTTATAAGATATAACTACAGAAATCAGTCTGGACAGTGGGCAAATCTAAAAGTGTGCTATATTAAATTGCCTTATTCATCGTAACCTGTGTATATTTCCTTTACGATTGATTTTATTGACTTTTTAATTTGAAAAAGGGTTGTGTATAAGGAAAGGCCATGACAAAAGGTTGTAATTAAATGGTTCCATAGCAGACTTAGGCATGGCCTAGTTGTTGATGCATTATACTATGGACCATTTAAGAAAGTTAGAACTACAGGAATACATATGATGATCATGCAGAAACATTACACCTATCTTATTGCATGGTGAAGTATTGCAGGAATGGCAGAGGCGTAGCCTCCATTAGGGAAAATAAAAGAAAACTGGTACCATTTGTTCCATCACATGAAAAAGGAGAAGCTAGGTTGTCAGAAGAGCTGACCATGTTCTTTTGTGAAATATATGTTTACAGGTAAATTTAGAGAAATTAGTTTGATATTAAGACAGAACCATAACTTGCTTTGACAGGGGTTCCTGCTGGTACTTGTATGATGCTGATACTGAATGATAGAGCAATTCAGCAATAGATCAAGGAGTCTCTGACACCTGCTGTTATAAAAGAGGCTTAAGACCAGAGGATTGTGAAGCGTTTGGCCAAACTGACTGCAATTGCTGCGATTCCAGGGCTCAGATAAGTGATATCTGGCCTGGAACAACTTATTACTATTCATGAAAGATCTCCTGTAGTGAATAAAAACATTCCTCCAAAAAGAATATCTGAGACCATATTATTAAAACTAACGAACACTGGGATGATGTTAATCCCCAACCAGCTTCAATGTACCAGTAATTAGATATATTAAAGAATATCCATTTGAAAATTGTACCCATGTACTATAGTGTCTATTGCAGCATGTAAATATTTTAATATATATTTGTAATTATATTATGCAATCAAATTGATTATCATTGACTAGAGTCCTGACCAAAACAATATTTAGGCTCAGGACCAATAAAGTTTAACAGAAAATTTTTCATTATAAAATTTAACAGCTGGAGTTAGTTGAGTTTATCTTAGGATTTAATATTTGTTTGTATATGTTTTGTATTGAGATTATTCCACAACACTTTTACAATACCCTAGACACTTAACGAAGCTATTATTCACATTGATCAAGAATAATCTGATTGAGATCGAAATGTGGTAGCAAGTAAGGTCTTCTGTATACACACCAAACTTATTATCTTCAGAAACCTTCACAGCTGATCTCATTCAGTACACTAGATCCCCTATTCCCATATTTATACCTCATCCACTCACCACATATATTGGGGTCTCTAAATCCGGGATTGGAATTTGGCATATATAGGAATCTCATACAGCATATATCAACTGACTCCAGGAATAAAAATTAGCTGTAGGATATAAATTCAAGATTGTATTACTGGTCTTAGTAGAGGTTAGGAACACCCCTAAGACAGTAACAATAATTAAGAGGAGATTTTACAGTGATAAGTTGTTCCACCAGTAGTAATTAGTTAATAATTATTTTAATTAAGTTTAGAATTGTCTTAGAACCTTAGTAGATCTACTTGAGTTAGAATGGCTGATTTGGCCAAATTTAGATCTGCCGCTGTACAGACTGCCAGGGAGATGCACATGGATGGTCACGTCTTGATTGACTATGTGACCTCAGAATGTGATAAATTTATTGCCAGGGAAGAAAAAAGATTAGGGAAAGAAGCTGAAAGAAAGTTAGAGGCTGACAAGGAAATTAAGAGGTTGCAGATTGAGGCTGACAAAGAGGCTAGGGCATTGGAGGCTGAGGCTAAAAGGTTACAGATGGAGGCTTAGGCTAAAAAGTTACAGTTGGCTGCAGAAGCAGAAAGAGAAGAAAACAAAGATTGGCTGCAGAAGCAGAAAGAGAAGAAAAAAGATTGGCGGCAGAAGATAGGAGATTGCAGAGGGAGCATGAATTACGACTAAGAGAGTTAGAAATTCAAGGCCATGCTCCTGAAAATGGTGCCAGTCCTTTTACCTCCGATGCTACTGCCAGTCAGGCAGCCTCAACCTCAGCTATGGGTTTTCATGTAGATCCTTTTGTTGAGAAAGAAGATGATATCGAAGAATATTTAAGTAGGTATGAGCTTTTGGCTACTACTTATGGGTTGGAGAGAGAAAGATGGAGCCTAAAGTTATCTCAGGGCCTTCGGGGTACAGCTTATGAAGTTTTTGCCAAGATGAGCAGAGATGACCAAGACAATTATGACATGTTAAAGCAGGCTCTTTTGTTAAGATATGAAAAGAATGGAGAATTTTATAGAAAAAAGTTCAGGAATGCCAAACTACTGTCAGGTGAGACATATCACCAGTTCTCTGCACGGATAGAGACATACTTGGAGAAATGGACTGCTCTGGGGAAAACCCAAGATCTTAAGGAAATGATCCTTATAGAGCAGCTAAGAGAGTCCATGGCTCCAGACCTGAGAAAGTTTCTCATGGAACAAGGTGCAGAGAGGCTGGGTGAGTTACTAAATGTCGCTGAAAGGTATCAGGCAGCCCAAGCAGAGGTAGTTGGTAATAAGAAGAAGCAGGTAGACAATTCTAAGGTACCACAAAACTTTAACAAGTTTGATTATAGAGATCAGAACAAAGGTAAGCATCAGTTTGATAGGCCACGCTATGATAATACAAATAAAACCCCACAATTCGATGAAAGGAAATTTGATGAAAGAAAATCTTTTAACCAAGGAAAGAAGTGGTGTAAAGTTTGTCGGATGGACAATCATGATACTGACCGTTGTAGAAGGAAACCTGTGTATATGGCCACCCTTCAGGTCAGGTCGACCTCTAGAAAGGAGGAGGATATTCTGATAGATACCACTCCAGATGAGATGAGGAAGGAGCAGGCTGGGGATAAGACCCTCAAGCCTTGTTTTAAGAAATTGTCACATTGTCATACACTTCCTGTGTGTTATTCTTTCTATGTTGTACTAAATTATGATGCTATCAACCGGTTTTCAAATATTTGTTTTGTTTCCCTTTTTTTAAAAATTAAATGTGTGGGAAGTTACAATCAAAGCGAGGTAACAAATAGTGGTAGACGAATGGTAAGAGTTAAATCCCTTAGGATAAAGTTAGAAAGAGTAATGCATGAGTTATGTCCTTTAGAATTAGCTTCCTTGACCGAATACCACAGAAATGTAGAAGATTCGAGTAGATCTCAATCACGTGGTACATCCAGTGAGTAAAAACACGGGTTTTCTCAGTGAGTCCGTACGTAGCTGCTGAACAGTGCGAACCATGAAGTGAGTTTGTCGCCCAGCTTGAAGATCCTGCAACTCCAGTCGCCAGATATTTAAATCAATATTTATTATATGAAGAACGAAGGGACTTTTTTCTTTGTAGGAAGATTGTGTAACAAATTTCTTGGACATTTTCGAGATTTCAAGGTACGTAGACTTGTTAGAATTCAGTAAAATGAGATTTCAACGGCGTGTGACGAGCGTCCGATAGTGATCTCACGTGACAATGTAAACAGATGAAGTTTTAAGTGAGAAGTAGAAATAACTTGGGAAATATCGACACCCTAGCGGTTAGGCTAGTAAATTACCAAGGCAAGACTAACATTTTATAGAAGATTACATTTCTGCGGCAACTGATAGAACTAAAGTATGATGCTACGCAGATTAAAGAGATCAGAGTTAAAGTCGATAATGACCAGAGATGAAGTTCCTAGAGTTAAACCGATATTATGAGATGCAGAGAAGCATTGAGCAAACGAGTGGAAGCTAGAGAAATTTGTGAAGAATAACATTTCGTGATATGAACATTTTCTACAAATGATTGTATATATGTTGATGCATTAAATTGTGGAAACCAGAGTCAGCGTTTGTATTATTGTGGTGAGTGGATGAGGTATAAATATGGGGATAGAGGACCTAGTGTACTGAATGAGATCAGCTGTGAAGGTTTCTGAAGATAATAAGTTTGGTGTGTATACAGAAGACCTTACTTGCTACCACATTTCGATCTCAATCAGATTATTCTTGATCAATGTGAATAATAGCTTCGTTAAGTGTTTAGGGTATTGTAAAAGTGTTGTGGAATAATCTCAATACAAAACATATACAAACAAATATTAAATCCTAAGATAAACTCAACTAACTCCAGCTGTTAAATTTTATAATGAAAAATTTTCTGTTAAACTTTATTGGTCCTGAGCCTAAATATTGTTTTGGTCAGGACTCTAGTCAATGATAATCAATTTGAATGCATAATATAATTACAAATATATATTAAAATATTTACATGCAATAGACAGTAGGGAGTATAGAGTCACAGTTGTAGCAGGTCACCTTACATGAAGCTAACACTAAAGCATGAATGTGTTCCCTAGGTAGTATAGAGTCACAGTTGTAGCATGTCACCTTACATGAATCTAACACTAAAGCACGAATGTGTTCCCTAGGTAGTATAGAGTCACAGTTGTAGCATGTCACCTTACATGAAGCTAACACTAAAGCATGAATGTGTTCCCTAGGTAGTATAGAGTCACAGTTGTAGCATGTCACCTTAAATGAAGCTAACACTAAAGCATGAATGTGTTCCCTAGGGAGTATAGAGTCACAGTTGTAGCAGGTCATCTTACATGAAGCTAACACTAAAGCATGAATGTGTTCCCTAGGGAGTATAGAGTCACAGTTGTAGCAGGTCATCTTACATGAAGCTAACACTAAAGCATGAATGTGTTCCCTCGGTAGTATAGAGTCACAGTTGTAGCAGGTCATCTTACATGAAGCTAACACTAAAGCATGAATGTGTTCCCTAGGGAGTATGGAGTCACAGTTGTAGAAGGTCATCTTATAAGAAGCTAACACTAAAGCATGAATGTGATCCCTAGGCAGTATAGAGTCACAGTTGTAGCAGGTCATCTTATAGGAAGCTAACACTAAAGCATGAATGTGTTCCCTAGGGAGTATAGAGTCACAGTTGTAGCATGTCACCTTACATGACTAACACTAAAGCATGAATGTGTTCCCTAGGGAGTATAGAGTCACAGTTGTAGCAGGTCATCTTATAGAAAGCTAACATTAAAGCATGAATGTGTTCCCTAGGTAGTATAGAGTCACAGTTGTAGCAGGTCACCTTACATGAAGCTAACAATAAAGCATGCATTTGTTCCCTAGAGAGTATAGAGTCACAGTTGTAGCAGGTCATCTTATAGGAAGCTAACACTAAAGCATGAATGTGTTCTCTAGGGAGTATAGAGTCACAGTTGAAGTATGTCACCTTACATGAAGCTAACACTAAAGCATGAATGTGTTCCCTAGGTAGTATAGAGTCCCAGTTGTAGCATGTCACCTTACAAGAAGCTAAGACTAAAGCATGAATGTGTTCCCTAGGTAGTATAGAGTCACAGTTGTAGCATGTCACCTTACATGAAGCTAACACTAAAGCATGAATGTGTTCCCTAGGTAGTATAGAGTCACAGTTGTAGCATGTCACCTTAAATGAAGCTAACACTAAAGCATGAATGTGTTCCCTAGGGAGTATAGAGTCACAGTTGTAGCAGGTCATCTTACATGAAGCTAACACTAAAGCATGAATGTGTTCCCTAGGGAGTATAGAGTCACAGTTGTAGCAGGTCATCTTACATGAAGCTAACACTAAAGCATGAATGTGTTCCCTCGGTAGTATAGAGTCACAGTTGTAGCAGGTCACCTTACATGAAGCTAACACTAAAGCATGAATGTGTTCCCTAGGGAGTATGGAGTCACAGTTGTAGAAGGTCATCTTATAAGAAGCTTACACTAAAGCATGAATGTGATCCCTAGGCAGTATAGAGTCACAGTTGTAGCAGGTCATCTTATAGGAAGCTAACACTAAAGCATGAATGTGTTCCCTAGGGAGTATAGAGTCACAGTTGTAGCATGTCACCTTACATGACTAACACTAAAGCATGAATGTGTTCCCTAGGGAGTATAGAGTCACAGTTGTAGCAGGTCATCTTATAGGAAGCTAACATTAAAGCATGAATGTGTTCCCTAGGTAGTATAGAGTCACAGTTGTAGCAGGTCACCTTACATGAAGCTAACAATAAAGCATGCATTTGTTCCCTAGAGAGTATAGAGTCAAAGTTGTAGCAGGTCATCTTATAGGAAGCTAACACTAAAGCATGAATGTGTTCCCTAGGGAGTATAGAGTCACAGTTAAAGCATGTCACCTTACATGAAGCTAACACTAAAGCATGAATGTGTTCCCTAGGTAGTATAGAGTCACAGTTGTAGCATGTCACCTTACATGAAGCTAAGACTAAAGCATGAATGTGTTCCCTAGGTAGTATAGAGTCACAGTTGTAGCATGTCACCTTACATGAAGCTAACACTAAAGCATGAATGTGTTCCCTAGGTAGTATAGAGTCACAGTTGTAGCATGTCACCTTAAATGAAGCTAACACTAAAGCATGAATGTGTTCCCTAGGGAGTATAGAGTCACAGTTGTAGCAGGTCATCTTACATGAAGCTAACACTAAAGCATGAATGTGTTCCCTAGGGAGTATAGAGTCACAGTTGTAGCAGGTCATCTTACATGAAGCTAACACTAAAGCATGAATGTGTTCCCTCGGTAGTATAGAGTCACAGTTGTAGCAGGTCACCTTACATGAAGCTAACACTAAAGCATTAATGTGTTCCCTAGGGAGTATGGAGTCACAGTTGTAGAAGGTCATCTTATAAGAAGCTAACACTAAAGCATGAATGTGATCCCTAGGGAGTTTAGAGTCACAGTTGTAGCAGGTCATCTTATAGGAAGCTAACACTAAAGCATGAATGTGTTCCCTAGGGAGTATAGAGTCACAGTTGTAGCATGTCACCTTACATGACTAACACTAAAGCATGAATGTGTTCCCTAGGGAGTATAGAGTCACAGTTGTAGAAGGTCATCCTATAAGAAGCTAACACTAAAGCATGAATGTGTTCCCTAGGTAGTATAGAGTCACAGTTGTAGCAGGTCATCTTATAGGAAGCTAACACTAAAGCATGAATGTGTTCCCTAGGTAGTATTGAGTCACAGTTGTAGCAGGTCACCTTACATGACTAACACTAAAGCATGAATGTGTTCCCTAGGGAGTATAGAGTCACAGTTGTAGCAGGTCATCTTATAGGAAGCTAACACTAAAGCATGAATGTGTTCCCTAGGTAGTATTGAGTCACAGTTGTAGCAGGTCACCTTACATGACTAACACTAAAGCATGAATGTGTTCCCTAGGGAGTATAGAGTCACAGTTGTAGCAGGTCATCTTATAGGAAGCTAACACTAAAGCATGAATGTGTTCTCTAGGGAGTATAGAGTCACAGTTGAAGTATGTCACCTTACATGAAGCTAACACTAAAGCATGAATGTGTTCCCTAGGTAGTATAGAGTCCCAGTTGTAGCATGTCACCTTACATGAAGCTAAGACTAAAGCATGAATGTGTTCCCTAGGTAGTATAGAGTCACAGTTGTAGCATGTCACCTTACATGAAGCTAACACTAAAGCATGAATGTGTTCCCTAGGTAGTATAGAGTCACAGTTGTAGCATGTCACCTTAAATGAAGCTAACACTAAAGCATGAATGTGTTCCCTAGGGAGTATAGAGTCACAGTTGTAGCAGGTCATCTTACATGAAGCTAACACTAAAGCATGAATGTGTTCCCTAGGGAGTATAGAGTCACAGTTGTAGCAGGTCATCTTACATGAAGCTAACACTAAAGCATGAATGTGTTCCCTCGGTAGTATAGAGTCACAGTTGTAGCAGGTCACCTTACATGAAGCTAACACTAAAGCATGAATGTGTTCCCTAGGGAGTATGGAGTCACAGTTGTAGAAGGTCATCTTATAAGAAGCTTACACTAAAGCATGAATGTGATCCCTAGGCAGTATAGAGTCACAGTTGTAGCAGGTCATCTTATAGGAAGCTAACACTAAAGCATGAATGTGTTCCCTAGGGAGTATAGAGTCACAGTTGTAGCATGTCACCTTACATGACTAACACTAAAGCATGAATGTGTTCCCTAGGGAGTATAGAGTCACAGTTGTAGCAGGTCATCTTATAGGAAGCTAACATTAACGCATGAATGTGTTCCCTAGGTAGTATAGAGTCACAGTTGTAGCAGGTCACCTTACATGAAGCTAACAATAAAGCATGCATTTGTTCCCTAGAGAGTATAGAGTCACAGTTGTAGCAGGTCATCTTATAGGAAGCTAACACTAAAGCATGAATGTGTTCCCTAGGGAGTATAGAGTCACAGTTAAAGCATGTCACCTTACATGAAGCTAACACTAAAGCATGAATGTGTTCCCTAGGTAGTATAGAGTCACAGTTGTAGCATGTCACCTTACATGAAGCTAAGACTAAAGCATGAATGTGTTCCCTAGGTAGTATAGAGTCACAGTTGTAGCATGTCACCTTACATGAAGCTAACACTAAAGCATGAATGTGTTCCCTAGGTAGTATAGAGTCACAGTTGTAGCATGTCACCTTAAATGAAGCTAACACTAAAGCATGAATGTGTTCCCTAGGGAGTATAGAGTCACAGTTGTAGCAGGTCATCTTACATGAAGCTAACACTAAAGCATGAATGTGTTCCCTAGGGAGTATAGAGTCACAGTTGTAGCAGGTCATCTTACATGAAGCTAACACTAAAGCATGAATGTGTTCCCTCGGTAGTATAGAGTCACAGTTGTAGCAGGTCACCTTACATGAAGCTAACACTAAAGCATTAATGTGTTCCCTAGGGAGTATGGAGTCACAGTTGTAGAAGGTCATCTTATAAGAAGCTAACACTAAAGCATGAATGTGATCCCTAGGCAGTTTAGAGTCACAGTTGTAGCAGGTCATCTTATAGGAAGCTAACACTAAAGCATGAATGTGTTCCCTAGGGAGTATAGAGTCACAGTTGTAGCATGTCACCTTACATGACTAACACTAAAGCATGAATGTGTTCCCTAGGGAGTATAGAGTCACAGTTGTAGCAGGTCACCTTACATGAAGCTAACAATGAAGCATGCATTTGTTCCCTAGAGAGTATAGAGTCACAGTTGTAGCAGGTCATCTTATAGGAAGCTAACACTAAAGCATGAATGTGTTCCCTAGGGAGTATAGAGTCACAGTTAAAGCATGTCACCTTACATGAAGCTAACACTAAAGCATGAATGTGTTCCCTAGGTAGTATAGAGTCACAGTTGTAGCATGTCACCTTACATGAAGCTAAGACTAAAGCATGAATGTGTTCCCTAGGTAGTATAGAGTCACAGTTGTAGCATGTCACCTTACATGAAGCTAACACTAAAGCATGAGTGTGTTCCCTAGGTAGTATAGAGTCACAGTTGTAGCATGTCACCTTAAATGAAGCTAACACTAAAGCATGAATGTGTTCCCTAGGGAGTATAGAGTCACAGTTGTAGCAGGTCATCTTACATGAAGCTAACACTAAAGCATGAATGTGTTCCCTTGGGAGTATAGAGTCACAGTTGTAGCAGGTCATCTTACATGAAGCTAACACTAAAGCATGAATGTGTTCCCTCGGTAGTATAGAGTCACAGTTGTAGCAGGTCATCTTACATGAAGCTAACACTAAAGCATGAATGTGTTCCCTAGGGAGTATAGAGTCACAGTTGTAGAAGGTCATCTTATAAGAAGCTAACACTAAAGCATACATGTGTTCCCTAGGTAGTATAGAGTCACAGTTGTAGCAGGTCATCTTATAGGAAGCTAACACTAAAGCATGAATGTGTTCCCTAGGGAGTATAGAGTCACAGTTGTAGCATGTCACCTTACATGACTAACACTAAAGCATGAATGTGTTCCCTAGGGAGTATAGAGTCACAGTTGTAGAAGGTCATCCTATAAGAAGCTAACACTAAAGCATGAATGTGTTCCCTAGGTAGTATAGAGTCACAGTTGTAGCAGGTCATCTTATAGGAAGCTAACACTAAAGCATGAATGTGTTCCCTAGGTAGTATTGAGTCACAGTTGTAGCAGGTCACCTTACATGACTAACACTAAAGCATGAATGTGTTCCCTAGGGAGTATAGAGTCACAGTTGTAGCAGGTCATCTTATAGGAAGCTAACACTAAAGCATGAATGTGTTCCCTAGGTAGTATTGAGTCACAGTTGTAGCAGGTCACCTTACATGACTAACACTAAAGCATGAATGTGTTCCCTAGGGAGTATAGAGTCACAGTTGTAGCAGGTCATCTTATAGGAAGCTAACCCTAAAGCATGAATGTGTTCTCTAGGTAGTATAGAATCACAGTTGTAGCTGGTCATCTTATAGGAAGCTAACACTAAAGCATGAATGTGTTCCCTAGGTAGTATAGAGTCACAGTTGTAGCATGTCACCTTACATGAAGCAAACACTAAAGCATGAATGTGTCCCCTAGGGAGTATAGAGTCACAGTTGTAGCAGGTCACCTTACATGAAGCTAACACTAAAGCATGAATGTGTTCCCTAGGTAGTATAGAGTCACAGTTGCAGCATGTCACCTTACATGAAGCTAACACTAAAGCATGAATGTGTTCCCTAGGTAGTATAGAGTCACAGTTGTAGCATGTCACCTTACATGAAGCTAACACTAAAGCATGAATGTGTTCCCTAGGTAGTATAGAGTCACAGTTGTAGCAGATCACCTTACATGAAGCTAACACTAAAGCATGAATGTGTTCTTTAGGTAGTATAGAGTCACAGTTGTAGCATGTCACCTTAAATGAAGCTAACACTAAAGCATGAATGTGTTCCCTAGGGAGTATAGAGTCACAGTTGTAGCAGGTCATCTTACATGAAGGTAACATTAAAGCATGAATGTGTTCCCTAGGTAGTATAGAGTCACAGTTGTAGCATGTCACCTTACATGAAGCTAACACTAAAGCATGAATGTGTTCCCTAGGTAGTATAGAGTCACAGTTGTAGCATGTCACCTTACATGAATCTAACACTAAAGCACGAATGTGTTCCCTAGGGAGTATAGAGTCACAGTTGTAGCATGTCACCTTACATGAAGCTAACACTAAAGCATGAATGTGTTCCCTAGGTAGTATAGAGTCACAGTTGTAGCATGTCACCTTAAATGAAGCTAACACTAAAGCATGAATGTGTTCCCTAGGGAGTATAGAGTCACAGTTGTAGCAGGTCATCTTACATGAAGCTAACACTAAAGCATGAATGTGTTCCCTAGGGAGTATAGAGTCACAGTTGTAGCAGGTCATCTTACATGAAGCTAACACTAAAGCATGAATGTGTTCCCTCGGTAGTATAGAGTCACAGTTGTAGCAGGTCATCTTACATGAAGCTAACACTAAAGCATGAATGTGTTCCCTAGGGAGTATGGAGTCACAGTTGTAGAAGGTCATCTTATAAGAAGCTAACACTAAAGCATGAATGTGATCGCTAGGCAGTATAGAGTCACAGTTGTAGCAGGTCATCTTATAGGAAGCTAACACTAAAGCATGAATGTGTTCCCTAGGGAGTATAGAGTCACAGTTGTAGCATGTCACCTTACATGACTAACACTAAAGCATGAATGTGTTCCCTAGGGAGTATAGAGTCACAGTTGTAGCAGGTCATCTTATAGAAAGCTAACATTAAAGCATGAATGTGTTCCCTAGGTAGTATAGAGTCACAGTTGTAGCAGGTCACCTTACATGAAGCTAACAATAAAGCATGCATTTGTTCCCTAGAGAGTATAGAGTCACAGTTGTAGCAGGTCATCTTATAGGAAGCTAACACTAAAGCATGAATGTGTTCCCTAGGGAGTATAGAGTCACAGTAAAAGCATGTCACCTTACATGAAGCTAACACTAAAGCATGAATGTGTTCCCTAGGTAGTATAGAGTGACAGTTGTAGCATGTCACCTTACATGAAGCTAAGACTAAAGCATGAATGTGTTCCCTAGGTAGTATAGAGTCACAGTTGTAGCATGTCACCTTACATGAAGCTAACACTAAAGCATGAATGTGTTCCCTAGGTAGTATAGAGTCACAGTTGTAGCATGTCACCTTAAATGAAGCTAACACTAAAGCATGAATGTGTTCCCTAGGGAGTATAGAGTCACAGTTGTAGCAGGTCATCTTACATGAAGCTAACACTAAAGCATGAATGTGTTCCCTAGGGAGTATAGAGTCACAGTTGTAGCAGGTCATCTTACATGAAGCTAACACTAAAGCATGAATGTGTTCCCTCGGTAGTATAGAGTCACAGTTGTAGCAGGTCACCTTACATGAAGCTAACACTAAAGCATTAATGTGTTCCCTAGGGAGTATGGAGTCACAGTTGTAGAAGGTCATCTTATAAGAAGCTAACACTAAAGCATGAATGTGATCCCTAGGCAGTTTAGAGTCACAGTTGTAGCAGGTCATCTTATAGGAAGCTAACACTAAAGCATGAATGTGTTCCCTGGGGAGTATAGAGTCACAGTTGTAGCATGTCACCTTACATGACTAACACTAAAGCATGAATGTGTTCCCTAGGGAGTATAGAGTCACAGTTGTAGCAGGTCATCTTATAGGAAGCTAACATTAAAGCATGAATGTGTTCCCTAGGTAGTATAGAGTCACAGTTGTAGCAGGTCACCTTACATGAAGCTAACAATGAAGCATGCATTTGTTCCCTTGAGAGTATAGAGTCACAGTTGTAGCAGGTCATCTTATAGGAAGCTAACACTAAAGCATGAATGTGTTCCCTAGGGAGTATAGAGTCACAGTTAAAGCATGTCACCTTACATGAAGCTAACACTAAAGCATGAATGTGTTCCCTAGGTAGTATAGAGTCACAGTTGTAGCATGTCACCTTACATGAAGCTAAGACTAAAGCATGAATGTGTTCCCTAGGTAGTATAGAGTCACAGTTGTAGCATGTCACCTTACATGAAGCTAACACTAAAGCATGAGTGTGTTCCCTAGGTAGTATAGAGTCACAGTTGTAGCATGTCACCTTAAATGAAGCTAACACTAAAGCATGAATGTGTTCCCTAGGGAGTATAGAGTCACAGTTGTAGCAGGTCATCTTACATGAAGCTAACACTAAAGCATGAATGTGTTCCCTAGGGAGTATAGAGTCACAGTTGTAGCAGGTCATCTTACATGAAGCTAACACTAAAGCATGAATGTGTTCCCTCGGTAGTATAGAGTCACAGTTGTAGCAGGTCATCTTACATGAAGCTAACACTAAAGCATGAATGTGTTCCCTAGGGAGTATAGAGTCACAGTTGTAGAAGGTCATCTTATAAGAAGCTAACACTAAAGCATACATGTGTTCCCTAGGTAGTATAGAGTCACAGTTGTAGCAGGTCATCTTATAGGAAGCTAACACTAAAGCATGAATGTGTTCCCTAGGGAGTATAGAGTCACAGTTGTAGCATGTCACCTTACATGACTAACACTAAAGCATGAATGTGTTCCCTAGGGAGTATAGAGTCACAGTTGTAGAAGGTCATCCTATAAGAAGCTAACACTAAAGCATGAATGTGTTCCCTAGGTAGTATAGAGTCACAGTTGTAGCAGGTCATCTTATAGGAAGCTAACACTAAAGCATGAATGTGTTCCCTAGGTAGTATTGAGTCACAGTTGTAGCAGGTCACCTTACATGACTAACACTAAAGCATGAATGTGTTCCCTAGGGAGTATAGAGTCACAGTTGTAGCAGGTCATCTTATAGGAAGCTAACACTAAAGCATGAATGTGTTCCCTAGGTAGTATTGAGTCACAGTTGTAGCAGGTCACCTTACATGACTAACACTAAAGCATGAATGTGTTCCCTAGGGAGTATAGAGTCACAGTTGTAGCAGGTCATCTTATAGGAAGCTAACCCTAAAGCATGAATGTGTTCTCTAGGTAGTATAGAATCACAGTTGTAGCTGGTCATCTTATAGGAAGCTAACACTAAAGCATGAATGTGTTCCCTAAATAGTATAGAGTCACAGTTGTAGCAGGTCATCTTATAGGAAGCTAACACTAAAGCCTGAATTTGTTCCCTAGGTGTATTGAGTCACAGTTGTAGCAGGTCATCTTATAGGAAGCTACCACTAAAGCAAGAATGTGTTCCCTAGTTAGTATAGATTCACAGTTGTAGCAGGTCATCTTATAGGAAGCTAACACTAAAGCATGAATGTGTTCCCTAGGTAGTATAGAGTCACAGTTGTAGCAGGTCATCTTATAGGAAGCTAACACTAAAGCATGAATGTGTTCCCTAGGTAGTATAGAGTCACAGTTGTAGCAGGTCATCTTATAGGAAGCTAACACTAAAGCATGAATGTGTTCCCTAGGAAGTATAGAGTCACAGTTGTAGCAGGTCATCTTTTAGGAAGCTAACACTAAAGCATGAATGTATTCCCTAGGGAGTATAGAGTCACAGTTGTAGCAGGTCATCTTATAGGAAGCTAACACTAAAGCATGAATGTGTTCCCTAGGGAGTAAAAAGTCACAGTTGTAGCAGGACACCTTACATGAAGCTAACACTAAAGCATGAATGTGTTCCCTAGGTAGTATAGAGTCACAGTTGTAGCATGTCACCTTACATGAAGCTAACACTAAAGCATGAATGTGTTCCCTAGGGAGTATAGAGTCACAGTTGTAGCATGTCACCTTACATGAATCTAACACTAAAGCATGAATGTGTTCCCTAGGGAGTATAGAGTCACAGTTATAGCATGTCACCTTACATGAAGCTAACACTAAAGCATGAATGTGTTCCCTAGGTAGTATAGAGTCACAGTGGTAGCAGGTCACCTTACATGAAGCTAACACTAAAGCATGAATGTGTTCCCTAGGTAGTATAGAGTCACATTTGTAGCATGTCACCTTACATGAAGCTAACACTAAAGCATGAATGTGTCCCCTAGGGAGTATAGAGTCACAGTTGTAGCAGGTCACATTACATGAAGCTAACACTAAAGCATGAATGTGTTCCCTAGGGTGTATAGAGTCACATTTGTAGCAGGTCATCTTACATAAAGCTAACACTAAAGCATGAATGTGTTCCCTAGGGAGTATAGAGTCACAGTTGTAGCAGGTCATCTTACATGAATCTAACACTAAAGCATGAATGTGTTCCCTAGGTAGTATAGAGTCACAGTTGTAGCAGGTCACCTTACATGAAGCTAACACTAAAGCATGAATGTGTTCCCTAGGGAGTATAGAGTCACAGTTGTAGAAGGTCATCTTATAAGAAGCTAACACTAAAGCATGAATGTGTTCCCTAGGTAGTATAGAGTCACAGTTGTAGCAGGTCATCTTATTGGAAGCTAACACTAAAGCATGAATGTGTTCCCTAGGGAGTATAGAGTCACAGTTGTAGCATGTCACCTTACATGACTAACACTAAAGCATGAATGTGTTCCCTAGGGAGTATAGAGTCACAGTTGTAGCAGGTCATCTTATAGGAAGCTAACATTAAAGCATGAGTTGTTCCCTAGGTAGTATAGAGTCACAGTTGTAGCAGGTCACCTTACATGAAGCTAACACTAAAGCATGAATTTGTTCCCTAGAGAGCATAGAGTCACAGTTGTAGCAGGTCATCTTATAGGAAGCTAACATTAAAGCATGAATGTGTTCCCTAGGGAGTGTGGAGTCACAGTTGTAGAAGGTCATCTTATAAGAAGCTAACACTAAAGCATGAATGTGATCCCTAGGCAGTATAGAGTCACAGTTGTAGCAGGTCATCTTATAGGAAGCTAACACTAAAGCATGAATGTGTTCCCTAGGGAGTATAGAGTCACAGTTGTAGCATGTCACCTTACATGAAGCTAACACTAAAGCATGAATGTGTTCCCTAGGTAGTATAGAGTCACAGTTGTACCATGTCACCTTACATGAAGCTAAGACTAAAGCATGAATGTGTTCCCTAGGTAGTATAGAGTCACAGTTGTAGCATGTCACCTTACATGAAGCTAACACTAAAGCATGAATGTATTCCCTAGGGAGTATAGAGTCACAGTTGTAGCAGGTCATCTTATAGGAAGCTAACACTAAAGCATGAATGTGTTCCCTAGGGAGTAAAGAGTCACAGTTGTAGCAGGACACCTTACATGAAGCTAACACTAAAGCATGAATGTGTTCCCTAGGTAGTATAGAGTCACAGTTGTAGCATGTCACCTTACATGAAGCTAACACTAAAGCATGAATGTGTTCCCTAGGGAGTATAGAGTCACAGTTGTAGCATGTCACCTTACATGAATCTAACACTAAAGCATGAATGTGTTCCCTAGGGAGTATAGAGTCACAGTTATAGCATGTCACCTTACATGAAGCTAACACTAAAGCATGAATGTGTTCCCTAGGTAGTATAGAGTCACAGTGGTAGCAGGTCACCTTACATGAAGCTAACACTAAAGCATGAATGTGTTCCCTAGGTAGTATAGAGTCACATTTGTAGCATGTCACCTTACATGAAGCTAACACTAAAGCATGAAAGTGTCCCCTAGGGAGTATAGAGTCACAGTTGTAGCAGGTCACATTACATGAAGCTAACACTAAAGCATGAATGTGTTCCCTAGGGAGTATAGAGTCACATTTGTAGCAGGTCATCTTACATAAAGCTAACACTAAAGCATGAATGTGTTCCCTAGGGAGTATAGAGTCACAGTTGTAGCAGGTCATCTTACATGAAGCTAACACTAAAGCATGAATGTGTTCCCTAGGTAGTATAGAGTCACAGTTGTAGCAGGTCACCTTACATGAAGCTAACACTAAAGCATGAATGTGTTCCCTAGGGAGTATAGAGTCACAGTTGTAGAAGGTCATCTTATAAGAAGCTAACACTAAAGCATGAATGTGTTCCCTAGGTAGTATAGAGTCACAGTTGTAGCAGGTCATCTTATTGGAAGCTAACACTAAAGCATGAATGTGTTCCCTAGGGAGTATAGAGTCACAGTTGTAGCATGTCACCTTACATGACTAACACTAAAGCATGAATGTGTTCCCTAGGGAGTATAGAGTCACAGTTGTAGCAGGTCATCTTATAGGAAGCTAACATTAAAGCATGAGTTGTTCCCTAGGTAGTATAGAGTCACAGTTGTAGCAGTTCACCTTACATGAAGCTAACACTAAATCATGAATTTGTTCGCTAGAGAGCATAGAGTCACAGTTGTAGCATGTCACCTTACATGAAGCTAACACTAAAGCATGAATGTGTTCCCTAGGGAGTATAGAGTCATAGTTGTAGCAGGTCATCTTATAAGAAGCTAACACTAAAGCATGAATATGTTCCCTACGGAGTATAGAGTAACAATTGTAGCAGGTCATCTTATAGGAAGCTAACACTAAAGCATGAATGTGTCTAGTAGGGAGTATAGAGTCACAGTTGTAGCAGGTCATCTTATAGGAAGCTAACACTAAAGCATGAATGTGTTCCCTAGGGAGTATAGAGTCACAGTTGTAGCAGGTCATCTTACATGAAGCTAACACTAAAGCATGAATGTGTTCCCTAGGTAGTATAGAGTCACAGTTGTAGCAGGTCACCTTACATGAAGCTAACACTAAAGCATGAATGTGTTCCCTAGGGAGTATAGATTCACAGTTGTAGCAGGTCATCTTACATGTAGCTAACATTAATGCATGAATGTGTCCTCTAAGTAGTATAGAGTCACAGTTGTAGCAGGTCATCATATAAGAAGCTAACACTAAAGCATGAATGTGTTCCCTAGGTAGTATAGAGTCACAGTTGTAGCAGGTCATCTTATAAGAAGCTAACACTAAAGCATGAATGTGTTCCCTAGGTAGTATAGAGTCATACTTGTAGCAGGTCATCTTATAAGAAGCTAACACTAAAGCATGAATGTGTTCTCTAGGGAGTATAGAGTCACCATTGTAGCAGGTCATCTTATAGGAAGCTAAGACTAAAGCATGAATGTGTTCCCTAGGTAGTATAGAGTCACAGTTGTAGCAGGTCACCTTACATGAAGCTAACACTAAAGCATGAATGTGTTCTCTAGGGAGTATAGAGTCACAGTTGTAGCGGGTCATCTTATAGGAAGCTAACACTAAAGCATGAATGTGTTCCCTAGGTAGTATAGAGTCACAGTTGTAGCAGGTCATCTTATAGGAAGCTAACACTAAAGCATGAATGTGTTCCCTAGGTAGTATTGAGTCACAGTTGTAGCAGGTCATCTTTTAGGAAGCTAACACTAAAGCATGAATGTGTTCCCTAGGTAGTATAGAGTAACAGTTGTAGCATGTCACCTTACATGAAGCTAACACTAAAGCATGAATGTGTTCCCTAGGGAGTATGGAGTCACAGTTTTAGCTTGTCAACTTACATGAAGCTAACACTAAAGCATGAATGTGTTCCCTAGGTAGTATAGAGTCACAGTTGTAGCAGGTCATCTTATAGGATGCTAACACTAAAGCATGAATGTGTTCCCTAGGTAGTATAGAGTCACAGTTGTAGCATGTCACCTTACATGAAGCTAACACTAAAGCATGAATGTGTCCCCTAGGGAGTATAGAGTCACAGTTGTAGCAGGTCACCTTACATGAAGCTAACACTAAAGCATGAATGTGTTCCCTAGGTAGTATAGAGTCACAGTTGTAGCAGGTCATCTTATAGGAAGCTAACACTAAAGCATGAATGTGTTCCCTAGGTAGTATTGAGTCACAGTTGTAGCAGGTCATCTTTTAGGAAGCTAACACTAAAGCATGAATGTGTTCCCTAGGTAGTATAGAGTAACAGTTGTAGCATGTCACCTTACATGAAGCTAACACTAAAGCATGAATGTGTTCCCTAGGGAGTATGGAGTCACAGTTTTAGCTTGTCAACTTACATGAAGCTAACACTAAAGCATGAATGTGTTCCCTAGGTAGTATAGAGTCACAGTTGTAGCAGGTCATCTTATAGGATGCTAACACTAAAGCATGAATGTGTTCCCTAGGGAGTATAGATTCACAGTTGTAGCAGGTCACCTTACATGAAGCTAACACTAAAGCATGAATGTGTCCCTACGGAGTATAGAGTCACAGTTGTAGCAGGTCATCTTAAAGGAAGCTAACACCTAAGCATGAATGTTTTCTTTAGGTAGTATAGAGTCACAGTTGTAGCAGGTCATCTTATGGGAAGCTAACACTAAAGCATGAATTTGTTTCCTAGGTAGTATAGAGTCACAGTTGTAGCAGGTCATCTTATAGAAAGCTAACACTAAAGCATGAATGTGTTCCCTAGGTAGTATAGAGTCACAGTGTTAGCAGGCCATCTTATAGGAAGCTAACACTAAAGCATGAATTTGTTCCCTAGGTAGTATAAAGTCACAGTTGTAGCAGGTCACCTTACATGAAGCTAACACTAAAGCATGAATGTGTTCCCTGGGGCGTATAGAGTCACAGTTGTAGCAGGTCACCTTACATGAAGCTAACACTAAAGCATGAATGTGTCCCTACGGAGTATAGAGTCACAGTTGTAGCAGGTCATCTTAAAGGAAGCTAACACCTAAGCATGAATGTTTTCTTTAGGTAGTATAGAGTCACAGTTGTAGCAGGTCATCTTATAGGAAGCTAACACTAAAGCATGAATGTGTTCCCTAGGTAGTATAGAGTCACAGTTGTAGCAGGTCATCTTATAGGAAGCTAACACTAAAGCATGAATGTGTTCCCTAGGTAGTATAGAGTCACAGTTGTAGCAGGTCATCTTATAGGAAGCTAACACTAAAGCATGAATGTGTTCCCTAGGTAGTATTGAGTCACAGTTGTAGCAGGTCATCTTTTAGGAAGCTAACACTAAAGCATGAATGTGTTCCCTAGGTAGTATAGAGTAACAGTTGTAGCATGTCACCTTACATGAAGCTAACACTAAAGCATGAATGTGTTCCCTAGGGAGTATGGAGTCACAGTTTTAGCTTGTCAACTTACATGAAGCTAACACTAAAGCATGAATGTGTTCCCTAGGTAGTATAGAGTCACAGTTGTAGCAGGTCATCTTATAGGATGCTAACACTAAAGCATGAATGTGTTCCCTAGGTAGTATAGAGTCACAGTTGTAGCATGTCACCTTACATGAAGCTAACACTAAAGCATGAATGTGTCCCCTAGGGAGTATAGAGTCACAGTTGTAGCAGGTCACCTTACATGAAGCTAACACTAAAGCATGAATGTGTTCCCTAGGTAGTATAGAGTCACAGTTGCAGCATGTCACCTTACATGAAGCTAACACTAAAGCATGAATGTGTTCCCTAGGTAGTATAGAGTCACAGTTGTAGCATGTCACCTTACATGAAGCTAACACTAAAGCATGAATGTGTTCCCTAGGTAGTATAGAGTCACAGTTGTAGCAGATCACCTTACATGAAGCTAACACTAAAGCATGAATGTGTTCTTTAGGTAGTATAGAGTCACAGTTGTAGCATGTCACCTTAAATGAAGCTAACACTAAAGCATGAATGTGTTCCCTAGGGAGTATAGAGTCACAGTTGTAGCAGGTCATCTTACATGAAGGTAACATTAAAGCATGAATGTGTTCCCTAGGTAGTATAGAGTCACAGTTGTAGCATGTCACCTTACATGAAGCTAACACTAAAGCATGAATGTGTTCCCTAGGTAGTATAGAGTCACAGTTGTAGCAGATCACCTTACATGAAGCTAACACTAAAGCATGAATGTGTTCTTTAGGTAGTATAGAGTCACAGTTGTAGCATGTCACCTTAAATGAAGCTAACACTAAAGCATGAATGTGTTCCCTAGGGAGTATAGAGTCACAGTTGTAGCAGGTCATCTTACATGAAGCTAACATTAAAGCATGAATGTGTTCCCTAGGGAGTATAGAGTCACAGTTGTAGCAGGTCATCTTACATGAAGCTAACACTAAAGCATGAATGTGTTCCCTAGGTAGTATAGAGTCACAGTTGTAGCAGGTCACCTTACATGAAGCTAACACTAAAGCATGAATGTGTTCCCTAGGGAGTATAGATTCACAGTTGTAGCAGGTCATCTTACATGTAGCTAACACTAACGCATGAATGTGTCCTCTAGGTAGTATAGAGTCACAGTTGTAGCAGGTCATCATATAAGAAGCTAACACTAAAGCATGAATGTGTTCCCTAGGTAGTATAGAGTCACAGTTATAGCAGGTCATCTTATAGGAAGCTAACACTAAAGCATGAATTTGTTCCCTAGGTAGTATAAAGTCACAGTTGTAGCAGGTCACCTTACATGAAGCTAACACTAAAGCATGAATGTGTTCCCTAGGGAGTATAGATTCACAGTTGTAGCAGGTCACCTTACATGAAGCTAACACTAAAGCATGAATGTGTCCCTACGGAGTATAGAGTCACAGTTGTAGCAGGTCATCTTAAAGGAAGCTAACACCTAAGCATGAATATTTTCTTTAGGTAGTATAGAGTCACAGTTGTAGCAGGTCATCTTATAGGAAGCTAACACAAAAGCATGAATGTGTTCCCTAGGTAGTATAGAGTCACAGTTGTAGCAGGTCATCTTATAGGAAGCTAACACTAAAGCATGAATGTGTTCCCTAGGTAGTATAGAGTCACAGTTGTAGCAGGTCATCTTATAGGAAGCTAACACTAAAGCATGAATGTGTTCCCTAGGTAGTATTGAGTCACAGTTGTAGCAGGTCATCTTTTAGGAAGCTAACACTAAAGCATGAATGTGTTCCCTAGGTAGTATAGAGTCACAGTTGTAGCAGGTCAACTTATAGGAAGCTAACACTAAAGCATGAATGTGTTCCCTAGGTAGTATAGATTCACAGTTGTAGCAGGTCACCTTACATGAAGCTGACAGTAAAGCATGAATGTGTCCCTACGGAGTATAGAGTCACAGTTGTAGCAGGTCATCTTATAGGAAGCTAACACTAAAGCATGAATGTGTTCCCTAGGTAGTATAGAGTCACAGTTGTAGCAGGTCAACTTATAGGAAGCTAACACTAAAGCATGAATGTGTTCCCTAGGTAGTATAGAGTCACAGTTGTAGCAAGTCACCTTACTGGAAGCTAACACTAAAGCATGAATGTGTCCCTACGGAGTATAGAGTCACAGTTGTAGCAGGTCATCTTACAGGAAACTAACACTAAAGCATGAATGTGTCCCATAGGGAGTACAGAGTCACAGTTGTAGCAGGTCATCTTACTTGAAGCTAACAGTAAAGCATGAATTTGTTGTAAAGCATGAATGTGTTCCCTACGGAATATATAGTCACAGTTGTAGCAGGTCATATTACATGAAGCTAACAGTAAAGCATGAATGTGTTCGGTACGGAGTATAGAGTCACAGTTGTAGCTGGCCATCTTACATGAAGCTAACACTAAAGCATGAATGTGTCCCCTAGGGAGTATAGAGTCACAGTTGTAGCAGGTCACCTTACATGAAGCTAACACTAAAGCATGAATGTGTTTCCTAGGGAGTATAGAGTCACATGTGTAGCAGGTCATCTTATAGAAAGCTAACACTAAAGCATGAATGTGTCCCCTAGGGAGTATAGAGTCACAGTTGTAGCAGGTCATCTTACATGAAGCTAACACTAAAGCATGAAAGTGTTCCCTAGGGAGTATAGAGTCACAGTTGTAGCAGGTCATCTTATTGGAAGCTAACACTAAAGCATGAATGTGTTCTCTAGGGAGTATAGAGTCACAGTTGTAGCAGGTCACCTTACATGAAGCTAACACTAAAGCATGAATGTGTTCTCTAGGGAGTATAGAGTCACAGTTGTAGCAGGTCACCTGATAGGAAGCTAACACTAAAGCATGAATGTGTTCTCTAGGGAGTATAGAGTCACAGTTGTAGCGGGTCATCTTATAGGAAGCTAACACTAAAGCATGAATGTGTTCTCTAGGGAGTATAGAGTCACAGTTGTAGCAGGTCAACTTACATGAAGCTAACACTAAAGCATGAATGTGTTCTCTAGGGAGTATAGAGTCACAGTTGTAGCTGGTCATCTTACATGAAGCTAACACTAAAGCATGAATGTGTTCCCTAGGGAGTATAGAGTCACAGATGTAGCAGGTCATCTTACAGGAAGCTAATACTAAGGCATGAATGTGTCCCCTAGGGAGTATAGAGTCACAGTTGTAGCAGGTCATCTTACAGGAAGCTAACACTAAAGCAGGAATGTGTTCTCTAGGAAGTATAGAGTCACAGTTGTAGCAGGTCACCTGACATGAATCTAACACTAAAGCATGAATGTGTTACCTAGGGAGTATAGATTCACAGTTGTAGCATGTCACCTTACGCGAAGCTAACACTAGAGCATGAATGTGTTCCCTAGGGAGTATAGAGTCACTGTTGTAGCAGGTCACCTTACATGAAGCTAACACTAAAGCATGAATGTGTTCTCTAGGGAGTATAGAGTCACAGTTGTAGCAGGTCATCTTATATGAAGCTAATACTAAAGCATGGATGTTGTCCCCTAGGGAGTACAGAGTCACAGTTGTAGCAGGTCATCTTACATGAAGCTAACACTAAAGCATGAATGTGTCCCCTAGGGAGTACAGAGTCACAGTTGTAGCAGGTCATCTTACATGAAGCTAACACTAAAGCATGAATGTGTCCCCTAAGGAGTATAGAGTCACAGTTGTAGCAGGTCATCTTATAGGAAGCTAACACTAAAGCATGAATTTGTTCCCTAGGTAGTAAAGAGTCACAGTTGTAGCAGGTCATCTTATAGGAAGCTAACACTAAAGCATGAAAGTGTTCCCTAGGTAGTATAGAGTCACAGTTGTAGTAGGTCATCTTATAGGAAGCTAACACTAAAGCATGAATTTGTTCCCTAGGTAGTATAGAGTCACAGTTGTAGCAGGTCATCTTATAGGAAGCTAACACTAAAGCATGAATTTGTTCCCTAGGTAGTATAGAGTCACAGTTGTAGCAGCTCATCTTATAGGAAGCTAACACTAAAGCATGAATGTGTTCCCTGGGGCGTATAGAGTCACAGTTGTAGCAGGTCACCTTACATGAAGCTAACACTAAAGCATGAATGTGTCCCTACGGAGTATAGAGTCACAGTTGAAGCAGGTCATCTTAAAGGAAGCTAACACCTAAGCATGAATGTTTTCTTTAGGTAGTATTGAGTCACAGTTGTAGCAGGTCATCTTATAGGAAGCTAACACTAAAGCATGAATGTGTTCCCCAGGTAGTATTGAGTCACAGTTGTAGCAGGTCATCTTATAGGAAGCTAACACTAAAGCATGAATGTGTTCCCTAGGTAGTATTGAGTCACAGTTGTAGCAGGTCATCTTTTAGGAAGCTAACACTAAAGCATGAATGTGTTCCCTAGGTAGTATAGAGTAACAGTTGTAGCATGTCACCTTACATGAAGCTAACACTAAAGCATGAATGTGTTCCCTAGGGAGTATGGAGTCACAGTTTTAGCTTGTCAACTTACATGAAGCTAACACTAAAGCATGAATGTGTTCCCTAGGTAGTATAGAGTCACAGTTGTAGCAGGTCATCTTATAGGATGCTAACACTAAAGCATGAATGTGTTCCCTAGGTAGTATAGAGTCACAGTTGTAGCATGTCACCTTACATGAAGCTAACACTAAAGCATGAATGTGTCCCCTAGGGAGTATAGAGTCACAGTTGTAGCAGGTCACCTTACATGAAGCTAACACTAAAGCATGAATGTGTTCCCTAGGTAGTATAGAGTCACAGTTGCAGCATGTCACCTTACATGAAGCTAACACTAAAGCATGAATGTGTTCCCTAGGTAGTATAGAGTCACAGTTGTAGCATGTCACCTTACATGAAGCTAACACTAAAGCATGAATGTGTTCCCTAGGTAGTATAGAGTCACAGTTGTAGCAGATCACCTTACATGAAGCTAACACTAAAGCATGAATGTGTTCTTTAGGTAGTATAGAGTCACAGTTGTAGCATGTCACCTTACATGAAGCTAACACTAAAGCATGAATGTGTTCCCTAGGTAGTATAGAGTCACAGTTGTAGCAGATCACCTTACATGAAGCTAACACTAAAGCATGAATGTGTTCTTTAGGTAGTATAGAGTCACAGTTGTAGCATGTCACCTTAAATGAAGCTAACACTAAAGCATGAATGTGTTCCCTAGGGAGTATAGAGTCACAGTTGTAGCAGGTCATCTTACATGAAGCTAACATTAAAGCATGAATGTGTTCCCTAGGGAGTATAGAGTCACAGTTGTAGCAGGTCATCTTACATGAAGCTAACACTAAAGCATGAATGTGTTCCCTAGGTAGTATAGAGTCACAGTTGTAGCAGGTCACCTTACATGAAGCTAACACTAAAGCATGAATGTGTTCCCTAGGGAGTATAGATTCACAGTTGTAGCAGGTCATCTTACATGTAGCTAACACTAACGCATGAATGTGTCCTCTAGGTAGTATAGAGTCACAGTTGTAGCAGGTCATCATATAAGAAGCTAACACTAAAGCATGAATGTGTTCCCTAGGTAGTATAGAGTCACAGTTATAGCAGGTCATCTTATAGGAAGCTAACACTAAAGCATGAATTTGTTTCCTAGGTAGTATAGAGTCACAGTTGTAGCAGGTCATCTTATAGAAAGCTAACACTAAAGCATGAATGTGTTCCCTAGGTAGTATAGAGTCACAGTGTTAGCAGGCCATCTTATAGGAAGCTAACACTAAAGCATGAATTTGTTCCCTATGTAGTATAAAGTCACAGTTGTAGCAGGTCACCTTACATGAAGCTAACACTAAAGCATGAATGTGTTCCCTAGGGAGTATAGATTCACAGTTGTAGCAGGTCACCTTACATGAAGCTAACACTAAAGCATGAATGTGTCCCTACGGAATATAGAGTCACAGTTGTAGCAGGTCATCTTAAAGGAAGCTAACACCTAAGCATGAATGTTTTCTTTAGGTAGTATAGAGTCACAGTTGTAGCAGGTCATCTTATTGGAAGCTAACACTAAAGCATGAATGTGTTCCCTAGGTAGTATAGAGTCACAGTTGTAGAAGGTCATCTTATAGGAAGCTAACACTAAAGCATGAATGTGTTCCCTAGGTAGTATAGAGTCACAGTTGTAGCAGGTCATCTTATAGGAAGCTAACACTAAAGCATGAATGTGTTCCCTAGGTAGTATTGAGTCACAGTTGTAGCAGGTCATCTTTTAGGAAGCTAACACTAAAGCATGAATGTGTTCCCTAGGTAGTATAGAGTCACAGTTGTAGCAGGTCAACTTATAGGAAGCTAACACTAAAGCATGAATGTGTTCCCTAGGTAGTATAGAGTCACAGTTGTAGCAGGTCACCTTACATGAAGCTGACAGTAAAGCATGAATGTGTCCCTACGGAGTATAGAGTCACAGTTGTAGCAGGTCATCTTATAGGAAGCTAACACTAAAGCATGAATGTGTTCCCTAGGTAGTATAGAGTCACAGTTGTAGCAGGTCAACTTATAGGAAGCTAACACTAAAGCATGAATGTGTTCCCTAGGTAGTATAGAGTCACAGTTGTAGCAAGTCACCTTACTGGAAGCTAACACTAAAGCATGAATGTGTCCCTACGGAGTATAGAGTCACAGTTGTAGCAGGTCATCTTACAGGAAACTAACACTAAAGCATGAATGTGTCCCATAGGGAGTACAGAGTCACAGTTGTAGCAGGTCATCTTACTTGAAGCTAACAGTAAAGCATGAATTTGTTGTAAAGCATGAATGTGTTCCCTACGGAATATATAGTCACAGTTGTAGCAGGTCATCTTACATGAAGCTAACAGTAAAGCATGAATGTGTTCGGTACGGAGTATAGAGTCACAGTTGTAGCTGGTCATCTTACATGAAGCTAACACTAAAGCATGAATGTGTCCCCTAGGGAGTATAGAGTCACAGTTGTAGCAGGTCACCTTACATGAAGCTAACACTAAAGCATGAATGTGTTTCCTAGGGAGTATAGAGTCACATGTGTAGCAGGTCATCTTATAGAAAGCTAACACTAAAGCATGAATGTGTCCCCTAGGGAGTATAGAGTCACAGTTGTAGCAGGTCATCTTACATGAAGCTAACACTAAAGCATGAAAGTGTTCCCTAGGGAGTATAGAGTCACAGTTGTAGCAGGTCATCTTATTGGAAGCTAACACTAAAACATGAATGTGTTCTCTAGGGAGTATAGAGTCACAGTTGTAGCAGGTCACCTTACATGAAGCTAACACTAAAGCATGAATGTGTTCTCTAGGGAGTATAGAGTCACAGTTGTAGCAGGTCACCTGATAGGAAGCTAACACTAAAGCATGAATGTGTTCTCTAGGGAGTATAGAGTCACAGTTGTAGCGGGTCATCTTATAGGAAGCTAACACTAAAGCATGAATGTGTTCTCTAGGGAGTATAGAGTCACAGTTGTAGCAGGTCAACTTACATGAAGCTAACACTAAAGCATGAATGTGTTCTCTAGGGAGTATAGAGTCACAGTTGTAGCTGGTCATCTTACATGAAGCTAACACTAAAGCATGAATGTGTTCCCTAGGGAGTATAGAGTCACAGATGTAGCAGGTCATCTTACAGGAAGCTAATACTAAGGCATGAATGTGTCCCCTAGGGAGTATAGAGTCACAGTTGTAGCAGGTCATCTTACAGGAAGCTAACACTAAAGCAGGAATGTGTTCTCTAGGAAGTATAGAGTCACAGTTGTAGCAGGTCATCTTATAGGAAGCTAACACTAAAGCATGAATGTGTTCCCTAGGGAGTATAGATTCACAGTTGTAGCATGTCACCTTACGCGAAGCTAACACTAAAGCATGAATGTGTTCCCTAGGGAGTATAGAGTCACTGTTGTAGCAGGTCACCTTACATGAAGCTAACACTAAAGCATGAATGTGTTCTCTAGGGAGTATAGAGTCACAGTTGTAGCAGGTCATCTTATATGAAGCTAATACTAAAGCATGGATGTTGTCCCCTAGGGAGTACAGAGTCACAGTTGTAGCAGGTCATCTTACATGAAGCTAACACTAAAGCATGAATGTGTCCCCTAGGGAGTACAGAGTCACAGTTGTAGCAAGTCATCTTACATGAAGCTAACACTAAAGCATGAATGTGTCCCCTAAGGAGTATAGAGTCACAGTTGTAGCAGGTCATCTTACATGAAGCTAACAGTAAAGCATGAATGTGTTCCCTAGGGAGTACAGAGTCACAGTTGTAGCAGGTCATCTTACATGAAGCTAACACTAAAGCATGAATGTGTCCCCTAGGAAGTACAGAGTCACAGTTGTAGCAGGTCATCTTATAGTAAGCTAACATTAAAGCATGAATGTGTTCCTGTGGTGATAGTTTTTGTAGTACATTATTGTGCATGATAAGGTTGCCAGCCCCATAGATAAACCTCATATTACTCATCGCTTTGAACATGAAAGGGAGAAATAAAAATATTCCGACTTTGTCTTCTCAGAGATCCACGAGAACTGCACGGACAATACAAAATTGCTCCTGATAGTCAACATCGTTTTCACTGTCGCTGTTTGTTTCAATATCAATTTCTGGGCTAATTTAATTGTCACTCAACAATCTTTCACTGCTGTCACTATCTAATAACATATTTCTGGCTTCCTCTAAATTATAAAGTTTGTATACACTGGCACAGTTTCTTTCCGATTTAGACATCTTCACTATTTTACTAACACAAAACGTATGTTCCACTAATTTTCCTTTCACGAAAGAACGAACTACTTCTGAAGCAAATGACTATTTATCGATTCAGACATTACCATCTAGCCCGTCCAGTCTGGTAATAATCACCACCCAATCGTAGCGCAGCTTTATAGCCCGTTTATGGGAATTCAGGCACGTGTGAAAATCCTTTGATGTAAACTGACCGGGACTGCGGGGATTAGGAATTGCTGAAGAAACCGAAATACCGGGACTGCGGGTTCAAAGGGTTAAACACAGTCGGAGTATGGTGGAGAAGTAGACCTTTAGAGATCAGTATATATCTCACTATTCTCCAGAAGTCATATCTCTCCCCATAATTTCATTAGTGACTCTATTTTCTCTACTTTCACATTACTCATTCATATTCTGTCTAAACTCAGATATTCACTATTTCCATACTCGCGACAATTATTAATCGAATCCTACTTGGCTAATCGAGTTCAACGTTGAGTTATAAACTGTTGTCACTCATTCATTTTCGGGGCAATTTACGTGCACACAGTACTGTAACAGATAGATCAGTAACAAGAATTCACCCTTGTGCAAATCAGCATGACACAGCTATTGATATACTCACTGTAACACCAAATCTTGCTAATGCGAAATGACAAGTTATTGACGATACAAATTCAGATCATTTACCCATTCAAATAATACTAAAAGATAACTACAAACTAAACAAATTGGTACAAAAACAAAACAAAATTTCACAATAGTAAAGCTAATTGGGTAGATTTCCAGGTAGTAACGGAAGAGATAAAAATTAGTAAGAAAATGTAAATATAGATGTATTTTCAGATAATCTCACAAGAGAAATATTACCAATAGCCGTTAAACATATACCAAATGAATATATGACAGAACACATAATTCCACACCACATTTAAAATAAAAAAAAGAATGAACACTTGAACAAAAAATGGACAGTTAAATGTACGGAAATTCAAAAACAAAGAAAACAAGATCTACAGGGATACAGAAAGAATAGATCCACATATAATTTAGATATTTATAAGGGAACAAAAAGAAATGAATCAAATAGAATAATACTTAAAGCAAAAGAAAAATCATTGGACAAATTTCTCACAAAAACTAAACCCTACAACTAACTCTGTAACAGATGTGTGGAATAAGTTAAAGGAAATTAAAGGCAGAACAAAGCATATGAAAAAACCTACTATAAAAAGACCTGAAAATGTAGAGACTGACTGGCAGAAAGCAGAGGTGCTGGCCAGATACTATCATAGAGTTATTTCTATGGAAAAACTAGAACAGGCTGAAGCCATCAGAAGAGCAACACTTCTTAAAAAAAACTCGGTAAAGAAATACCTGAGAATACTGAAAATTTGTTATATTTCAATGGAGATATTACAATGGAAGAAACTGAAAATGCAATAACGGAAAAAACAATAATCAGAAGGGCATGACATCTTGTGCTAAGAAATCTTGAAACATATTTAAAAAAAGTACCATCGAAATTATAACATCCATGTTTAAAAAAATGTGGAATACAGGAAAAATTTCCAAGACATGGAAAACAGCAGTAATTATTCCAATACTAAGACCAGAAAAGGTTGCCCATGATGCCAGTTCATACAGACTAATTTCTTTAACTTACCATTTAGGTAAAACATTAGAAACCATAGTAAATAAAAGTTTTGTTTCGAAAAGAATAATTTATATAATCAAACTCAGTCAGGATTTAGGAAGAACAGATAATACCCCAAGCAACAGTAATATCTCTTTCAGTTTTTGGAGTAATGGTAAATAATTTATGTCAAGAATTTAATAATGTCACAAATAAATTGTCACAGTTTGCAGATGATGTTGTTATATGAAGAACTGGGAAAAATCTGCCAAAATTATATAAGGATCTACAAAAGCATATAAATGAAGTATATAAATGAATGACAAAATGGGGATTTCAACTGAAAACAGATAAAACAATGGGGTATGATCTTTAGTGAAGGTAGGGTTGTTAAAAATAAAATTATAGACATAAATATCCAAGGGCAAATAAACTCGATATCTAGGAATGATATTGGACCAACAGCTAATCTGGAATACACACATAGATAAACTAGTGGAGTCATGCAGAGGATTGACTAACTTGTTAAGATATTTGAAGGGCAATAAATGGGGTGCAAGCAATAAGACAATGTTCATTGTTTATAAATGTTTTATTAGAGGAAAACTAGATTATGGAAGTATAATATATGACTCTGCTGCACACGGTAACAAGATTAAAATAGACAGAATTCAGCATCAAGCTTTACGTACAATAGTATGTGCAATCAGATCAACATCAATGGCAGCTCTAGAGGTGACTTTAGGAATTCTACCCTTGGAATTACGGAGAAAGGAGTTAAGACTAAATTACTTCAACAAAGTTATGTTAGGTAAGTCTCACCCAGCATATACAGTTTTTACTAAATGTCACATAACATCTCAGCTCAATCCAATGAATACCAATAAATACACTACAGGATGGAAGTGTATGGAGGAAATTGCCTACATGGGTACTTTAATTACATCAATTAATAACAGTTGTGAATACTAGCCAGTGGTTCCACCCTGGGAGATCAAGAAAGCAGACACGGACTACCACCTAGCAGAAATACTTAAGAAAGCAAATAATATAGAAAAATAAAAAACAACGCCAAAAAATAAATAAGTCCTATATCAAAAGACAGTATTACTGTATAGACAGATGGATCCAAGGGAGAGGATGGCAAATTGGAGATAGGAATATATATTCCAATATGGAAAATGGCAAAAGAGTATAGTCTCACGGACAATACATCCATTTTCACTGCAGAGAAGATGACAATACTAAAATCACTAAAAATATTCTCTAATAACCCTCCCAAGAAACTAACAGTTTTAATTGACCCTTTTTCAACAATTCAAGCACTAAGAAATTAATAAGAATGCAGTTGACCTAATATAGCAGAGAAAATATTTCTGGCTACTTCATACTTATATTCCAGAAGATGGTCAGTCTTAATCGCTTGGATACCTTCACGTGTTGGCATAGAGGGAAATGAAAAGGTAGATAAAGAACCCAAAAAAGGTAGATCTGATAAAAATCTAATAAATGTAGGAATGAGTAAATCAGAAATTAAGAGCTTAATTAAAGAATTAATAACAGATGAATGGAAAGCAGAGTGGGATAAAAATCTGAAAAGAAGACGTGCATATAAGATGTTCAAGGCTCCAACAAGAAAATGTCAGATATCTAGGGAATTAAAAATTCCTAGTAAAAAGAAACTACAGCTGGGAAAAGGCTATCTCATGACATAAGAACATTACTGTACATGATCTCTTCAAGACAATAATATAGAGCATTCCGTGTTAAAATGTAAGAGGTATGAACAAATAAGAATCCCAATATTAGATTATTTGCAGGCATCAAATTTACCTATAAATATAGAAGAAGTGTTGAGAATAAACAGACCTAGGGAAGTGCATAACACAGTCACCGTATTTAACAAGAACAAAAGTTAATATATAGTAATTGGGGAGGTGAAGGTCTAATGCTGTTCTTACAATACATGTGATTTTTGACAGGTGAAAGTCAATTAAATATCTCTTAAAGTCAATTATATAACTGGAAACACAAGACATTTACACCCCTCCCCCTTAATATTATTTTTGTTTGATGTTTTGTTTGGTTTTATCTCATTTTTGTTTGTTTGAGTTGTAATTTTTGGTAGAATAATTGGTAATTGTGGTTTGCCCTACTTACAATGATTTGACAGGCGTGATGCCATTTTCCAATATCGGCAGTTGATCACATTATTAGGAATTGAAAACAATATTTACTATTTATAATCCATCAGAAGTTGAACGGGATATGTTTTATCTTTAAATTTAAAATAAAAATTCTATAATATATTTGAAGTGTGTATGTTTCCTAATTACTTTTTTATAGTTTCAACAGGGCGGCGGCCATATGACCTTCTCTTTACGATTTCCAACTGCCGTCATGGGTGTCATGACCTCTGTCTTCTTTAGACCGATGCTCAAACTCACCTGCTGTCTATACTTATTCAGTCTATCTTGTTTTTCTTGTATGCGTTGATGAGAATGTGCAAGTTGTATAATGTCATCTGCATATTCCATATCTTCCAGTGTAGAAAAGGTTGTTCATCTTATTCCTCTTGGACGCATCACCTAGCTATGACTGTCAAAGATGAAGTGGTTTATAAGGACCATACCTGTCGTACTCTTGTCTTCACCCAAAAAGTTAGGTTGCTCTGTCCAACACTACAAGGTACATGTAAAGTTAGCATAGAGGCTTTTTATGATGGAAACAATGCAGCTGGGAATTCCATAAGCCCTCAGTATTTTCCATAGGCTGCCCCAGTGCATGTTGTCAAATGCCTGTTTCAAAATCAACGAAGTTAATGTATAGCTCGCTCTTCCATTCTGATCACTGCCCTATAATGTTCCTGAGAGTGAATATATTACCTGCAATGTTCTTTCTGAATCCCGCTTGTTCTTTCATCAGTTTATGGTCTACTGCTTTTGAAATTCTCTGGATAATTATCCTGCCTAGTATTTTACTTGGAACTGAGAGCACAGTAATTCCTCTCTAGTGATTGCAGTATACGAGATCTCTCATCTTGGGCAATTTGACAATTATTGCGTTAATTCTGTTGTTGATGTCTTTGCTTGTTCCGCCGTCTGGTGTTACTATGCATCCTAGGTATGTAAATGTGTCTGTCTGTTCCAGCTTCTGGTTATGGGTTCAGGATTACCCACACAGAGTTGTTGTTGTTGTTGTTGAGGAATCAAGCGGCCATGGGAACAAAGTCCTTTGGCACTGTAATGCTGGGGTGTCTGTGGACTTTCCTACCAACCCGGTAAGAAGCTAATCAGCATCATAGCTCCTTCCTATCTACAGAGGGTTCATTTTGCAGAGGGAGTCTCCTAGACTCAGCGACATAATACACCAGGCCCACTATGGCGTGCGTGCCTTGTCAAGAGGTTTGAGTCTCCCAACCCTGCAGAGGAGGTCGTAACTTCGAGACGATCACCGAGACAACCAACGAGACATGCGCCGGCACGAGCAGCCAGGCGTCAGAGATTAACGAACCTGCACCGGGGCTTCAGAGGCGGTCAGTCAACGGCCAGTAATGAGCCTTGTTGTACTGTTTTGGCGTGTGTGCTGTGCCCCGTGCGGGTCAGTTCTCTACCTTGCATGGGACAATAGTGCCACCGCCACCGCCTCTATCCGCCCATGGACGTGCTGCGGTGGCGAAGCCACCGCTTTCACCGTTCTGCCGAAAGGACGTCATCTGGATGGGCACGCAACTCTGCTCCATCTGGACTGGGAGGGCCCGTCACCCGGGACCACGCACAGTCTTCCTGGCGCCACGCTCGCCTGCACGGGGGGAAACGAAACGAAAATTGTTGACGCTTGCCCCCACACCCACACAGAGTGTCATGACCTCTGTCTTCTATAGACTGATGTTCAGACCCACCTGCTGGCTGTACTTATTCAGTCTACCTGATTTTTCTTGGATGTGTTGATGTGAATGTGCGTGTTGTGCAATTTCATCTGCATATTCCAGATCTTCCAGTGTAGAAAACGTTGTCCACCGTATTCCTTTTGGACTGCCCTCTGTTGTCTGGCGCATCACCCGTCTATAACTGTCAACAATAAAGAGATTGATCAGGAGCATCCCTGTCGTACTCCTGTCTTTGCCTCAAAAGTTAGATTGCTCTGCCCAACACTAAATGTAAAGTTAGCATAGAAGCTTTCTATGAAGGAAACGTCATAAGCCCTCAGTATTTCCATACGCTGTCCCAGTGTACGTTGTTAAAAGCCTTTTGAAAATCAACAAAGTTTACGTAAAGCTGTCTCTGTCATTCTGAGTATTGCTCTATAATGCTCCCGATGGTGAATATATGATCTGCACATCTTCTGCCCTTTCTGAATCCCGATTGTTCTTTATTAAGTTTATGGCGTACTGCTTTTGAAAATCTCTGTATAATTATCCTGCCTAGTATTTTACTGAAAACTGAGAGAAGAGTAATTCCTCTCCAGTTGTTGCAGTCTGCAAGGTCGCCCTTCTTGATGAATATGACAACTATTCCTTTATTCTACTCCATTGGTGTATACCTATTTTCCAAACGTGAGCAAATAGTGGTTCTAATAGTTCTGCTGCTAGTTCAGGATCTGTCTTAACTAACTCAGGATTTAAATTTTCGCGACCAAGTGCTTTTCAGTTCTTTAACCCTTTGATAGCTGTGATGATTTCTTCTCCTCGCGGAATGGCTGTATTTACGTCTAGATCATGTTCTGCCTGAGCTGCGTTTCTGGTGGTTCCTTATTCATTGTCTCTCTCTGAAGTGCTCTGCCCATCTTGTTCTCTTCCCCCCCCCCCCCTCCTCGCCTGTGCTGTGGTGATGGGATTTCCTTGCCTGTCTCTTACTAACGTAATATTGTTTGCCTCCTGTTTTTCGCTGATAGTTTTTCTTATTTTATATACTGTGCTTTGTTCATTTCTCAGTGCTGCACTTTCTGCCTGTCTTGCAAGATCGTCTAGGAATTTCCTTTTGTTGGCTTGGGTTTGACGTTTTACTTTCTTGTCCAGCTTACTATACAGCTCGCTATATATTTCCTGTAACCTGAGGGACTTTGCTTCCATTTTCTATTACTTTTTTTTTCATTTCTTATCTCATCGCTATGATGTTTAATGTTTCTCATATTGTCCAATCTCGTCTCTTCTTTTCCTGGAATTCCAAGCATGATTTGATGCTTTCCTTACATATTGTTGAAATTGTGTTGGATTTTTGGTCATCATCACCAGCCGCTGTCTTTTCCTGGCTAATGGCAATTTGGTTACGTCCCTTTATATCAACCACAAAATCTTTTCTGGTAAAGGGGTCCTTCAGTTTGATGATGTCATACCTTTTCCGTTTAGTTACAACTGGTCCAGCAGTTTTGAGTTTCACCTTCAGTCTTGCTACTACTTAGCGGTGATAACTTCCCACATCTGCACCTCTTCTTACTTTCACATCTTGTGATGAATGCCTCTATCTACCATTGATTATAATCTGGTCTATCTGGTTTCTGTCCCGGCCGTTAGGTGGTTTCCATGTTAATTTTACTCCCATTCTTGTTTACTGTTCCGCTGCCGCATTTCCCCATTACTCTTTCATTATATTTATTGTGTGTTCCAACTTTCACATTGAGGTCTCCCATTACTATAATAAGATCGCATCTAGGTGCGGTTTTCATTGGCTTTTGTAGAATTCATCCTTGACCTCTTCATCGCTGTCATTTGTTCGTGCATAACATTGTATTATTGTGGTGTTGGTGAATCTCTCTCAGTCTTGTTCTTATCAGTCTGTTGTTTATGGGTTTCCATTGCAGTAATGACCTTTCTATTTCTTTCTTTAGGATAACAGCTAATAATGTGTTGAAGTCTTATGCTCCTTGTGACGTATAATGGAAATATAGCCTACAGTATCCGACAGCCTTTCATGACCTCGTGGTGTTCTAGGATTCGTTAGCAATGTCGAGCATTTGACAGACTGCATTACTCACCTTTAATCCACGCCTCTTTTTCTTGAGACGTAAACAAACAGACAAATTACCAACTTTTCGCGACTTGCCAGTCCTAACGGGGAGCTAATCTGGTTTGTTTACCTGAGTTTCTCACGCAAGCTGATCTGTCAATCATTAGACACCAGACAGATGCTCGTGGAAACATCGGACCTCTTTTGAAGTAGCCGCACGGGCTAACACAAATTACCCGAGAATCCTTTGATGTTCATACATACAGGGAAAGATAACTCTGTGATCTCGAGAAACGGGGAAAATCTACCAGAGCCCGTTACACGGTTTAAGCCTCTGTTGTCGGTTAGCAACGCCGAACAGAGCGACAGTGGAAACCCTTTATCTGGGAAACGTAGTTTCAGATTTCTCTGCTAGGAAACAGAGTGTGAAAATTAACACCCTCTAGAGATCATAATAACATGATGGTATAAAAGCTGCGTCTTTCCAAAATCTGTTATCAGTGTCGCTCAGAATTTTTCGGAGAGTCTGAACACGGTATCTAGAACCATTGGGAATAGATGTGTTAATAGTTTCGAGGTGATTTCATTCTGGATTTCTGATAACATAAATTTGTGCTTAGCGTATTAAAGTGTTAAAGGTTTATCATCTTAAATTCACTGTGATTTTCTAGGTATTAGAATCAGTGGAAAATAACGCGTAGCTAGTTGTGTACCAGTTGTTCAGTAATGATAATTTTTCGACCCGCTATCACACAGAAAGATACGGTTTAGCTGACTGAATTAAAACTCTAGGTGACTGATAATTGACAGAATAGAATTCACGTTATATTTCATTGTGTGTGATTTTAGCAAGTGACCGTTGTTTAGATATCATGCGACTTAACAAACCAACGCCGACCCTCTAATAGCTATTTAGCGACAGGTGATAATGATTAAAGTGCGCGTATGGATAAATTAAATAATAACTGACATTGTACGCTGATTGTTAGCGCGCGCAGAAGGAGCGGGGAGGGCACTTACCTTCACCTGATCTAGAGACGCCGCGCTAGGAAAAAAAACTGACCGGATACGAATAGGCTAGAGTGCTTATATGCAGAAATATATTAGTAGCATTTTTTCATAATGTTTCTCCATCCTTAGGCATGACCTGATCAACGGCGACCAGCGGTTTTTTATTTGGCTTTATTTGGGTCTATATTTTGGTCCATTGGGGTTTATGTTGGCCTTTTCTCCATTTACTGATTGGATTAAAGTTGTCTTCTTTTGGCTTACGCGTCTCCAAGTTCAGTTGTGAACAGGACCGGCCACAGAGACTAACTGACATTTTAATAGTAAATTTAACTGGACCATAAACACCAGAAATTATTTATGCAATTTTATCAGCCAACTGGGGTGTGAACGATATAACATTTCTCCCGACTTTTGACAGTCGTTTTTCATCGGATTTATCCAGCAAGTTACGCTGTTTCAAAATCGGCACTCACCACAGAGACAGCCGATAGGATTTACCACCATCATCAATTAACAATAATTAACAGTTTTTTAGCAATCAGATGTTTTCCTACTGTTTACTGTGAACACCAGATCTCAGTGAGTCTCGGCATTAACTATTCAAGGTGACATTGTTTATCCATGAATCAACCACCAAATTAGGCGTCCCCCTTATAAAATTTAATTATTACTGGACGGACTGGGGCCCAATTCGGAAGATAAATACGCTGGACCATATATACATATTCATGGATTTTACGTCCAACATTGTTTCACCAAGAATAGGGTAAGAAGCGTGATTGTGCGGCGACGTATGAAAGAGAGAGAGAGAGAGAGAGAGTGAAATATTTCGTTGTTACAGGAAACATTGTATCATCTAAATTCTGTTTAAATATTGTTTACTTTATTGGATAACGTTTAGTAGGAATTTTGTTCTTTCTTTACTGTCTATACTGTAACCTAGTGCTAAACTTTTAACCTTTAGGGTTATTAACTTGTTGGGTTCTTATCTTCTCAATGAGAGGAGGGCACAGGTATTCTGTTATTTTTCTATATATGTAATTCTGATGTGTTTGATCTTTCTCTTTTAGATATTCGATGTTGTAAAGTTTAATGATAATAAACAACAAAAGAACTAAACTTTGTGTGTTGGTCAGGCCCATACCCAAATTTACCATAATTTTTTCACGTTTGTGTATCTTGTTGTCACATAGCTGTGTGTGTGAGTGTTTAGTGTTACTTATAGTTCTCAATATAAGGAGGTGCAAGATTGTCTTATACTAAATTATAGTCGTATAGATAAGCTGGACTAGAGAAACTACTCAGTCCAGAGACAGATCTTCTCCTTAAACTATCCACTCGTGTAAATCTATTTCTTACACATTTACTTCTCACGTATTATTGCCATCCCCTATACTCAGGCGGGACCTTAAATAACTTTAAAACCTATCTAAGCACGACACTCCTTGGGGAGCTAAAGGTTGATGAATGATGAACTCACGCAACACATTGTTCTTGACTATTTTACACTTATTAAGCATGTTAAAGAAATATGTATATTCCCAACTCACAGAAGCTGTATAGTCCTCAAACAGTTTAATAGTGTTAAATAAATGAAGCCAGACCACAAGGTCTTTTATGTATGGACATGCGCTCTATTATAACCTTTGGACCGCGTGTCTAGGCTGAACAAGGCACGCCACGCAAAAAGAAGGCAATTTTTTTTTATAGTATACAGTTTAAAGGTGTATATTACGGCTGTCCATTTAATCAGGTTAAAAAAAAAACCTGCCTCAGCCTGATAAAACAAGTATAATTTTCGAAGAGGCAAAGGATTTGATCAGAAGTAGATACAGGATATTAAAATACTGCTCAAAATCATACAGGAAAGAATAAAAAGTAAGGTAGACAGCGAAATCCAGAAGAACAGTTTTGTTTTAGACAAGAGAGGCAATATTTTGCCTAACAATATTAGCAGAAAAATATACAGAGGTAAAAAAGGTATGTACATGTGCTTCATTGACCATAAGAAGGCTTTTGGCAGGGTCCATCATGAGAAAGTAATTAAATGCCTCGAAGACAGGTATTGATTGAAAAGACACAAGAATACTCAGTAACCTTATTGGGAGCAAATTGCAACAATAAGATCTGGAAGGAATTATTCACCAAAAATAGACATAAAAAGAGGTGTCAGATAATGTTGTGTGCTGTATCCTTACCTATTTAATCTATACACCATAAAAACATTTTCAAACAGTTAAATTAAATGCCAGGGCTGAACATCAGTGGAAGGTCAATAAACAACCTTAGATATGCAGATGATACCGTGTTGTTAGCTGAAAGGGAACAGAATTTACAAGAACTAGTGAAGCAAGTAAACAACAATAAGTCATGAATATGGATTGGACATTAATATTGAGTAAAACAAAAACTATGATAATTAGCAAAACAGACGATAAGCCCACATTAAAGATAAGCATAAATGGGAAAATCCTGGAACAAGTCAAGAGCTACTCATATCTTGATCATATAATAACAGAAGATGGCAGATGTGAAACAGAAATCAAGAAGAAAATTGGAATGGACAAAGCTACATTCAACAACATGAAACAAATGCTGACATCTAAACAGTTAAATCACAAATTAAAACTGAGAATCATAAAATGTTACATATATTATGCACTATTGTATGGTGTAGAAACATGGACGATGTATAAGCAATTGGAAGAACGAATTGAGACTCTTGAGATGTGGATATATAGAAGAATGGGGCGTATCTCATGGAAAGAGAAGAAAACAAATAAGGCAGTCCTACAAAATCTAGGTATGAAAAGAGAACTAATGAGGGAGATCAAAGTTCGGCAGCTAAAATACTTTGGCCACATAAAAAGGCATAACACATTGCAGAAGACCATAATAGAAGAGAGAGGTGAAGGCAAACGTGCAAGGGGAAGACAGCGCTATAAGTGGGAAGACAACATCAAGAGATAGACAGGAAAGAGTCTATTAGAGTGCACCAACAAGACAAGAGACAGAAGACGTTGGAGATCCATTACAGCCAACCTTCGTTGTGGAGATGGCAGCTGATGATGAGATATAGGAGCACGTGGGATGCAGAGCATTCAGGTCACACACAAAAAATGATGCATATTACCAGCTCAGCAGAATAGAACACGTGGTAATTTTCAGACTCCGCCCGGGTCACAACAGATGAGACACCGTCTATCCAACAAGCTAAAAATAGGAACTGCCGATGAGTGTAACTGTATCACTGATAAAATGACTGCTGAACATTTACTTCAAAGATGCCCAACATACTCGTATGTGGAACAGAGAAAGCACACATGACCGTCACCAGTAACATTCCTGGTAAAGCCGTCACCAGTAACATTCCTGGTAAAGCCGTCACCAGTAACATTCCTGGTAAAGCTGACAACTGCTTTCTTTGAAAATATTCAAGTAGAAGTCTGAGAGTGTACGAAGAAGAAGAGGATTAGGTAACACCAGTGGTCCAAGTCACAGACTATCTTTTACCACATAGAAAAAAAAACATAGAGGAGAATTTTCTACGAAGGTTAATTAATACAGAAGTTGAAGTACAGCTTCAGACTGACGGACACAGATGGCTACTGGCTCGTATAAAGTTCCTAGTTTCCCAAAATCTGGTACTAAGTGGTAAATAAAAAACGTCTTGCAGTCAGCGATGAAGCAAACAGTGGACATTTTCTTGCTCTTCTCAGACTTATGGCTCAATTTGATTCTGTCTTAGCGAATCACTTGCAGCATTCCAAAGACAATCAGAGTTCTGTTTCTTATGTCTCTCCAACACTTCAGAACGAATTCATCGGTCTTCTTGCATCCGCAATCAAAAATAAGCTGCTTAGTGACATAAAAGAAACAAGTAATATAATATCATCCTGAATTCAGCTTCCGACCTTGGTCATCGGGGTCAAATGTCGAAAGTAATCAGGTTTGTAGACATTGACTTTGAGACCAAGAAGGTGGTCGTCAGAGAGTTGTTCCTTGGCTTTATTGAACTTCATGCTAAAGATGCAGCAAAACTTGAAAATGTCATACTTGAAAAACTGCAGTCTGACAACTTGTCTCTAGCTGACTGTAGATCACAATGTTATGATAACGTTTCTGTGATGGCCGGACCCACATCGGGAATACAGCAAAGGATGTGTGCTAGACATCATCGGGCAGTGTTTGTTAATTACGATAATCATTTGCTTAAATTTGGTTGAAATACACGCTGACAAACAGGATCATATTGTCATCACGTTTCTTTGGACAATAAATAAGCTTTACTCATTTTTCTCTGCATCAACTCTTACGTGACATCAGATGAAAAGTAGTGTGGGCATCACATTTAAGCGTGAATGTGAACCCCGTTGGAGTTCGATGTTAAAGTAATTTATAAAAGATTTGATGAACTGGCAGATCTACTGGAGAGGCTGTTGGAAGATACACACCAAATACATAATACAAGAAGCGAGGCATACAGTCTTTTTCAGGATGTCTGAAATTTAATTTTATACTTGTAGCTCTGCTTTATTTCTGGCATCAAAGTCTTGAGAAAACTGACCGCGTACAAACACGTTTACAAGATCCATCAATGGGCATTAAAGATGCAGCACTTGATTTGGACTCTCACATTTATGGAAAATGGGGGATCAAAGTGGAAGGTCGAATAAAACAGCAAAGCTTCATGACAGGTAAAGTAGCACAAGACCTTACACTTATGGCAGAAGATGAGATTGCGCGTGTGATGAGGTGCACCGTAGACAGACTACAACAGGAAATGTCAATACGTTTCAGTCGATTGAAAGATATAAACACCAAATTAACATTTCTTCTGAACATTGATAATCTTTTCAAAACAGATAATGCTAATGAAATCCGTAAGTGCATTGCTCAGACAAGATATTATGACACAGACTTTGATGGCAAGGAACTGTTGTCGGAGATATGCGACTTCTGGATGAATCGCGAAAATTATTCTGTTCAACAATTGCTTTCAAATTACTTTCATTCGTGGTGTCTTACGGAAATGATGTATTCTCAAAATTACGCGTAGCACTGTAAATTCTGCTAACGATTTCAACTTCAGTAGCCAGTTGTGAGCGTTCTTTTAGTGACATAAAGCTGATTATTTCGTATTTACCAGCGTCTATGGGACAGGAACGTCTGCGTAATCTGGCGCTTCTTAGTAATGATAGAGAAGCTGTTGAGAACATTGATTTTGATAGAAATTTCTGCAGAAATGAAGGCACAAAAGATAAATCTATAATAAAAATAGATAAATGCAGTGTACTGTTTCAATCAATTCAATACCCTTTAGCTCCCCAAGGAGCACAGGCCTTCAACAAACACATGCCAAGTCTTCCTGTCCTGTGCCATCCGCTTAAGTTCTTTCCATGTTTTCCTCATCATTTTCACCTCTGTTTCCAGTTCTCTTCTCCATGTGTTTTTTGGTCTACCTCTGCCTCTCTGTCCCTGTGGATTCCAGAACAAGGACTGCTTGTAATGCTATCAACAGGTTCCTCAATGTGTGTCCTATCCATCGCCAGCGCCTTCTTCTCAACTCTTGTTCCACTGGCACTTGTCTGGTTCTTGTCATCAGTTCCACATTTGTGACTTTGTCATACCATTTCAGTCCTTCTATTCTACACAAGCACCCGTTTATAAAAGTCTGTAGCTTGTTGGTTGTTGTTTTTGTTGTTCTCCATGTCTCAGAGCCATACAATAGGACTGACTTCACATTTGAGTTGAAGATTATTATCTTCGTGTTGGACCTGATTTCTCTTGTTCTCCATATGCTTCCAAATGCAATGAAAGCTCCTCTTGCTTTTTGTATTCTTATTTTGATCTCACTGTCTGTCCCTCCAACTTTGTCTATATTACTTCTGGTTACCCCATCCCGTAAAAAAACTTTTTACCGCAAAAACTTTAACAAACAGGGACAAGTCAAATAAAGAATATAAATCAACTCAGCTTCCCAAGACAGAAGAATGTCCTCTCGAAAGGAGGCGCATGAAGCAACCTAGAGAAAGCCGAAAGGAGTATGGGTTGCCGACTAACCTTTTTTCGTCTAAGGAAAATCTCCAGGATTGGCACCTGGAATGTTCGCACTCTGTGTGAACAAGGGAAAACTGCACAGGTAGCAGCAGAAATGTAAATTACAGGATTGATATCCTGGGTCTCTGCGAGACACGGTGGAAAGGCATAGAGAAGAGGAGATTGATCACAGGAAAAATGGTGTTGTCCTCAGGACACGAGGAGGAAAGAGCCCACCACATTGAAGGGGTGGCTCCAATGCAGTCCAAGGAAGCACAGAAAGCACTTATAGAATGGGAAGCAATGGGACCCCGAATTATAACAGCAAGGTTTAAATCAGCCAAAAATAAAGTAAATATAAACATCATTCAGTGTTATGCACCAACAATCGATAAAGAAGAATCTGTGAAAGAAGACTTTTACATTAGACTACAAAGTGTCTTGGACAATAAGAAAGGACATCACAATTTTGATGGGGGAACTAAATGCGAAAATAGGAACAGACAACACTGGCTTTGAAGAAATAATGGGAAAGCATGGATTAGGTATGATGAACGAGAATGGGGAACTATTAGCAAACTTCTGTGCTTCAAATCAACTAGTTATAAGAGGAAGCATATTTTCACATAAAAAAATACATAAAGCAACATGGAAATCACCAGACCACAGAACTGAGAATCAGATTGATCACATATGCATAAGAAAGAAGTTTAGGTCATCATTGCATGATGTGAACGTATGTAGAGGAGCAGATTTTGTATCAGACCACCATCTTCTGTTGGCTAAAACAAAATTAAAACTCAAGAAATTTACAACAGTATATAGCTATAGACAACAGTATAATGTGGGATATCTAAGAAATCAGGAAATAAGAGAAAAATTTTCAATCACAGTATCCAACAAATACCAAGTACTCCAACAGCTGGAAGATGAAACAGACACGAAGGACCACTGGCAACAAGTAAAAAATATATGGAACGAAACATGTGAAGAAGTACTGAGAAAAAGAGAACATCAGCACAAAGCATGGATAACAACAGAAACCATTAGTAAGATAGAAGACAGGAAAAACAAGAAAACAGATTTAAACAGAAGCAAAACCAGAAGCTCCAAAGCCAAGGCTCATGAAGTGTACATAGAAGCAAACAAAGAAGTAAGAAGAAACATCAAAAGAGACAAGATGAAATATATTGATGATTTGGCAAGGGAAGCAGAGGAAGCTGCAGCCAAAGGAAATATGAGGGATATGTACAACAACACAAAGAAGCTAACAAGGAAATATAAGCAAGCAAATGGCCTCATAAATGATAAGAATGGAAAATTGCTTAGTAACATACAAGAACAAATGAAGAGATGGACAGAACATTTTGAGGAACTTCTCAATAGACCAGCTCCAAGTAATCCCCCAGACATCCAGCTAGCAGAAGAGAAGCTACAAATCAGCTGTGAACGACCAAGTAGAGAAGAAATAGAGAAAGCCATAAAGCTTCTGAAAGATGGAAAAGCAGCTGGTCCAGATTGCATTCCAGCAGAGGCTATCAAAACAGATATTGATACCTCTACAGAGATATTATACAAACTACTTGACAAAGTCTGGGAGAGAGAATAAATACCAGCAGAATGGAAGAAAGGTTATCTGGTCAGGTTGCCTAAGAGGGGAGATTTGCAGGAGTGCACAGGTTATAGAGGAATAATGTTACTATCAGTGCCAGCAAGGGTATTAGACAGAATCATCCTGGCGAGATTAAAGAGTCCATAGACAAGCAACTGAGAGATGAACAAGCAGGTTTTCGACAAAATAGATCCTGTACAGACCAGATAGCCACATTGAGAATAACAGTTGAACAAAGTCTGGAATGGATTTCACCGCTATACATCGGATTCGTGGACTATGGAAGGGCGTTTGACAGTGTAGACAGAGAATCGCTTTGGAAATTGATGAGGCATTATGGAGTTCCCATGAAGGTCATTAACTTAATAAAGAAGACCTATGAAGACATGACTGTTAAGTCATGTTTATTAAGGGGAGTTAGGTGTTAAAGATTTGTATGTATGGGTCGGATTTGTGTACACACGTTAGTTAGCACGCTTTGGTGATGAGATGATTTTTTAGTTGGGGGCTTTGTGTTCTGTAATTTTTGAACATAGCTCAACTGAGTAGTTGTTAGTCTGGAATGGATTTCACCGCTATACATCGGATTCGTGGACTATGGAAGGGCGTTTGACAGTTTAGACAGAGAATTGCGTTGGAAATTGATGCGGCATTATGGAGTTCCCATGAAGATCATTAACTTAATAAAGAAGACCTATGAAGACATGACTGTTAAGTCATGTTTTATTAATGGGAGTTAGGTGTTAAAGATTTGTGTGTATGGGTCGGATTTGTGTACACACGTTAGTTAGCACGCTTTGGTGATGAGATGATTTTTTAGTTGGGGGCTTTGTGCTCTGTAATTTTTGAACATAGCTCAACTGAGTAGTTGTTAGTTTAATTTTAAAAAATAAGATAAAGAAAGTTTTCGAAAGTTCTTAGTGATAGTTTGGGGAAAGAGACGGGTGAGCTGAGCGATAGTCTCACGCGGTTAGTTCGCGCATGAGCAATTTTTACTGAGCTGTTCTGAGAAGCGGTAATCTCGTGACAGTACGTTCCTGGCAGGGCTTCGAGATGGTTGTTCCATCTCGTTAGTGTGTCCAGAAATTATTATCGAGGGGAATATATTTTTTGAAAGTGAAGGGAAGAGTTTCCTTCCAAGATTTATTCTTTTGAGGCCATGGATTGTACCGGCCATTATTATTATGACGTTACAGTTGTGTGTGATAAAGGTGTTTACAGGTATGCCAGAACCTACTTACGACATTCGCACTTACAGCTATACATATTAACACACCTGTCGGCCATCCGTAAGCCCGACCACAAGCTGCTTGCCTTCATCAGCCGTAATATTAACATTGTCTTATCACACCACTTACGTATCCGTAATATATTTATGGTGAGCCAGTTTCATGGGGTGCTGTACCAACTACAGATGGAGAATTCTACAGAAGAATATTACCTATGCAAGTTTCAAATAGACGTCATCCAGTATCAAGGACCTGAGAAGCCAGGAGATCCTGTGGCCATCAACGTTCTGCTTTAGTGTGATACCTGATGTCCATCTTTGTTGTTGTTGCGGAGGCCGGGAGTTTTTTCTTTTGAAGATAAGTGGTTGTTTCGTCTGTAAACTGTACCACTGTTATATGTTATCGAGTCTTCCTCAGAGCTTGCGCTATTTATTATCTTGAGTGTTCTATGTTCGATGTTTCATGTTTACGCGGGTTTGGTTGGGTTGTGACTTTCGTTAGGATATATCCCAGTTAACCCAGGGCCTACGAAAGCGTTCTGTAGGGACATTCTTACGGATTTCCCGCAGTGGAAATTTTCCAGCGCGTGTTTTGCTGAAGCAGTTTAGTCCACTGTGTTTGGTAATCCGTGACATCTCTGTTTAGGTGTGACGAAACGTTTCATTGTTGTGGTCGTAGTATTTTCTCTGTTCCTTAGTTTTTTGATTAATTTGTTTGTAGGTGTCTCCCTCTCCTTTCTATCGTTTATTTATATACAAATTTTTTGTTTATACACTGTGCTGGTGCTTGTCTTGTCACGCTTTTCGCAGTGTTATTGCATTTTTTGCAATATTTTTTCTTTAGTTTGCTTTATTGATTAGTTGATTCTGCGAACGAGGTCATTTGTTTTTTTTATATCTTGTCTTTGTCACTGTTGTTTACATTGTCTATTTTTCTAATAATCGGATAATATTTGGATGCATATTTTGTAAGTGATTAATAACATTATTAATAGTTGGAAAGGTAATTATACAAGTTCTTAAGCAAGGACTTGCTACCCACTGAGTTGGGATAAAGTGAGTTTCTCCAGTATACTTACATAAGGGACATATCTTATAAAATATGCAAATGGAAGAAAGAAAACTTCAGTTGCAAGCTGAAGAAAACGTTAGACTCCATGAGCAAAAGGTATTATCTATGGAGCTGGAGAGAATAAAGGTAGCGAATGAAAAGGAGCTAGAAGATGAGATGAGCTTATTACAATACGAACAACGTTGTAACGAAAATGCTTTTACCAGTGAGATAAAACAAGTCAAAATGGACTATGAGGAATTAAAAGTTGAGGCCAAGAAACGTGAGGAGTCGAATACAGAAGAGCTTCTTGCTCTAGTGAGTGATAATACAGATCTCAGTCGCCAACTTAAAGAGAAGAATACTGTATTTCCCGAGAAAGTTGATGAGCTTAAGAATAGTCATCATAGTGCTATTGAAGCACTCAAACTTGAACTTGTACAGAAGAGGGCTAAGGCTTTAGAAACTATTCAAACTCTCCAGCAAGAGATTAAGATCCTTAAATTGGAGACTACATCTCAGAAGGAAAAATTGAGAGTAGATCTTAGTGATATAATTGCTAAAGAGAAGACTCTTTCTTCTCAGTTACACGACTGAAAGTTAGATTACAACAGGCTTCAAGTTAAAACCAATGAGAAAATAAAGAAATCTCTTGCTAAAGAAAAAGCTGGTACAGAAGTAGAAATTAAAAAACTTCGTAACAGAGTTGATGGCCTATTAGATATTCTCTTAAACAACAAAGTGTTGTCTACTGTCAAGGTTGACAGTGTTAGACATAAAGTTGATGATCAACACTTCACATATGCAAAGAGTCAGCCATATGACCTCAATGCTAACTATAACATTAAACATGGTGTAAACAAATCTTTTCGTGACAAATACAATTTCCCACGTAATAACGATACTATCTCTAATAGGAGTGATTCTTGGCGTCAGGCCAACAAAAGTAATCCTATTGTAACAGTCAGTCCTTTAGATCACGGTAAAAACTTTGATAAATGTCATGTCAAGGCTCCACAGACAAACCGTGCATCGACTGTTCAAATTTCTGATAAATTCGTAATAGGGAACAAAACTATTAGTACTCGTTCCCAAAATAACATCCATTATGTTCGTAACTATAAGGATTCAATCATTCCTGTGCACAGTGGTTTTGCCGATGCTGTTACTCATCATACTCAGCACAGTCAGTATGATGCACCTGTTAAGCACATTCCCACATGCAAAAATGCAAGCAATTTTGGTAGGAGAGATAATCGTGATTTTAGACAGTACCAAGGGGGTCCATCACGTAGTAGTTTTCCTTCTCCGAGAAATTGGAGACAATTTAACGGACCTCAACATTTTGGTTCGACAATTCTGTAAATTATAGAAGGGATAACTACACCAGGGATTATCAACCTTTCAGTAATTTTTCTCGAAGGCAACGAAATCCATCTAATAGATATTTTGATTCAAGGGGAAATAGTAATCGCAACTATGCTAACTGGGATTCAAATCAGAACAATCGTCTCAATAGAGGAAATAGCAATGGTCCCAGTAGAGATAATAATTGTGATAGATCTCGATATGACGGTAGATCTCCAAATGATAGATCGCATCGCCATGCTAACTCTGCTCAACAGGAGCCCCAAGTTATTGGTAATCAAGGTAACAATAATAATAGTGTCTCTAATGCTACTGCTTGCTCTGCTTTCGATTTCGAGAGGGCATCTCAGTGCCCTGAGTGCACAACTTTGTTCCAGCCTACAGCAATAACTACCTTGAGTTGCGGTCATCCTCTACCCACTCTTCCTGCCTTAGCTGCGCATGACGGAAGAGGGTCTCTTACCCTACACAAGGGATTTGTGAATGATAATCCTGTCTCAGTACTTTTTGATTCGGGATGCACAACTGTTGGGATTAGACAGTCTCTAGTTCATCCATCTTGCGCAACGGGTAAAATGGTGAAATGTGTGACATTTGGTGGGACAGTCGAGACATTTCCGACTGCCATAGTCCACATTGCCACACCGTTTTTCACTGGTTATATACACGGATGTATGCTCAGAGCGCCGATCGCTGACTTTACTGTAGGACAGATACATGGTATAAAGGTGTGTACGCCGGTACAAATTGCTGCTTGGGAAGAACGGGAACATAACCTTACTGCTTCCACACTAACAACTATGCCAAAATCTTTTCACCAGGTACATTCTGCTAACATGATACATTCTGCTAATCTCGTGCAATCTTGTAGTATTGATGATATCGATTGTTCATCATACTAATTTTAGTGATTCTTTTGGCCCAGTTTGACATACCTCAGTACGTTGTTATTCTGACTTTGATTCTTTTGTAAGTACCATTATAGAGGAAGATCCTTCGGTTTTGTCTGACACACACACTAACTTTATCGCTACGACTGAATCTTCATCCAGTCACATTTACTGCAACTTCTTTGCCGCAATGACTAGTGTTTTCTTTGCTACATGTACGAAAATATTGCTAGTACATATCTATACCTTATGAGTTTCTTTACTTTTCTTACTGTGCCGGTTAGCTCAGTATCTTCGTCTTTTACGACTTTTTGTCGTACTTACTGCTTTTCTTTTAAACTTCGACGTAGGTCCAAGTTTACTACTGTCTGTTTTTGCATCTTTATTGTATGCTTCTTGTTTTTTTCTTTGCCCGGTACACAGGCTATGACTTCAGTTCAGCCTTTGAGATGTACGCATTTGTCAACTGCCTTTTCATTTGTCTTGAGCAAAATCTCAGATTGTCAGCCATAATTACACTCTTGGTCATCATTACACTCAACATGACGTTAGTATCATTTGTATATTCGCGACTTTTCTCTACATCATTACATGCTGCTTTTTTTTCAGATACTTTTATGACCCTGTTTAATTCAGGATTCTGGTTTAGTCTATTCTACTTTCTGTGTTACCTTTTCTTCTGTAACGGAGGAAGGTTTGATTAACATACCACAGGGGTCAGAAGTTTACACAGCCACATTTGATAGGTTAAATTTAAAGTTAATTGTTGCCTTTTATAAAATCTTACCGTTATTAAAATAGAAATTTTCATGCATTTTTTTTCACAGCAACGGCCTTCCCATGAGAATCAGAGTTGCTATGTTACGTGATTAAGCTGTTTCTTTTCAACATGTTCTATATGTCGCCTTGCGCCACTTTTCCTGTTCCAGTGAAGTCAGTCTGAATTTTGACGCCACACTAGACGATGTTGTATCTGCATGCTCACAAGAGTTTTCAACATCACTGCAACTATTGATATTTATAGTATATGTTTAATTTAAGACATTGTATTATTTCCTTTTCATGCACCATGTCATGACCATATTATTATTATATGACTGTGTTTTGGATAATCGTTGAATATGTAACAATTATAGTGATAAGGCTATTTAAACTTAAATTATCGTTATGATACATTTCGGTATTGTACATTTAAAAAAAAGGGTGTCTTTTCTGACATTGTGATGTATTTTTTCTTTACCCAGCGCTTGATTGTGCGCCAGGGGTAACTATGTATAGAGGTATTATTAATTTTGATGCCTATAATAAGTTCATCATTTGTACTGCATAAGTTTATTAACTTGGTTATCTCGCATATTATGCTATTTTTAGATGGTATCTAGCTATTTGTTCTTTGATTTAGATATGCATTTACTATAGGTTGTTTTGCCATAATTGTGTTTATTTATACCAGGGGTCGGCAAACTACGGCACGCGTGCCAAGCGTGGCACGTGGAACGATTTTCAATGGCACGATGAGTGAATTAAAATACTGTACAGTATATGATCTCATTTTAAAAAAAAATTGAATTTTTAATTAAATAGAAGCATATAATTCTTTTAAAGCTATACCCGTTTTCACAACCCTTCAAAACGAAAGTTTTTAGACATTGAAGGTAAGAATGTGCCACCTGATGCAAACTAAAGGCCTGATCATACTATACTGCACGCAAGTCTTTGTTTTTACGGACCGTTTCCGAGAACAAACATTCTTCAACGAATTTCAAGGGGAGTGGTTATACTTTGCGGTGCCCGCTAGTCTGGCGTCTACCTGCTACCGTAGTTTGCAGGATGAGATTCTTGAAAAAAATCCCAAGCAAATTTTGACGGGCAAGCGGAGACGTAACATCATAATTACGCAATAGTGTCTGGCTAGCGCCCAGACGAGCGTATTTATTTCGTTTTCGCTCGCAGTTTTTGACTCCCAGTGTGAGTTTAGAGCAACAATGACTGACCTCGACGAAGTTATATTTCCGTCCTATCTTTCCCCTCTCTCCCGACCACCACCACGTCTACAGTTCTCTCGGCTGTCGCATACTCATGCCCGTACAGTCCGATGACCGCAGCACAAAAGTTGGTGTTGTTATTAAGTAATGCGGTGCCGTTAAAATGACTCAAAAAAGAAAAAACTTGATATACGCTCGTTTCAAGACGTTTGGACAAACGAACATGGATTCATACAACAAAAGGATCGTGCTGTTTGTGCTTTATGTTATGAAAGTTTCGTGTGCCGTACGTCAAGTGTACAAAGACACTATCAAACCAAACATCAGTCCATGTTTAAAAACTCTGAGGAGAAAAGTGAAGCCATAAAAATGGCTGTTTGTGGCTACAAAAAATAAAGTAGTATTTTTAGTCAAGTAATTGGAAACAAAAATAAAGCTACCGAATGTAGTTACAAAATTGCACAGTGTGTGGCTTCGAAGGGCAAACCTTTCACAGATGGAGAATACATCAAGGAAACATTTTTGAACAGTGCTGAAATTTTGTTTAGTGATTTACCAAATAAAGAAACAATACTGTCTCGGATTCGAGAAATACCGGCTTCTGCGAGATCAATCGAGAGGCGCATAACTGATATGGCTGAAAATGTAACGGTAAAACAAACAACCGGGTTACAACAAGCTGTTGTATTTAGTGTCGCTCTTGACGAAAGTGTCGATGTGAATGACTTGGCGCGCCTAGCTATAGTTGCGCGATATTGTGACAACGACCGTATTTATGAAGAAATGTGCTGCTTGATACCTTTTGATGGTACAGCCAAGGGAGAGGACATTATAACTGCATTTGTAAGCTATTTCGAAAATCAGAACATTAACATGAATAAAATATTCTGTGTTACTACTGATGCTGCCCCTGCATTTGTCGGAAAGAACAAAGGATTTGTTCAACTTCTTGAGGATCGTATTGGACGTCAAGTATTGAGATTCCATTTCATTATACACCAGGAGAATTCGTGTGCGAAGATTTCGTCACTATCCTTGAACTCAGTAACGGAAACTGTTGTCAAGATCGTTAACTTCGTAGTTTCTCGCTCTTCATTGACCCACAGGCAATTCAAATCTCTTCTACAAGAAATGGAGAGCGCATATGCGGACCTCCCGCTGTACAGCAATGTTCGTTGGCTTAGTCGAGGTAATGTTTTGAACAGATTTGTATCATGTCTAGAAGCAATCAAGGTGTTTCTTGATGAAAAAGAACATTTCCCGGAATTGAATGACGAGGACTGGCTGTGCAAGCTGATGTTTCTGGCTGACATAACTACAAATCAGAATGAATTAAACTTGCGTTTACAAGGGCAGGGTCAAACAGTACTTGATCTTTTTGAGCACTGGAAAGGATTTGCGTCAAAATTAGACACATTTTGCAGAGATATTACCACTAACACATACAAGTACTTTCCAAACGTAAAGACTCATTCAAATCGATTTACTGTCAACAGAGATGAGCTTCAGAAGTACGTTGAAGCGCTCAAAGGAGAGTTTGCTAAACGAGGTCAAGAATTCAAAATTCACGGGCCTATGTTTTCTTACCTCATCAAGCCCGACTTAATTGATCATACTAACATCCCATTTGACCTATCCCTTTTCGAGTGGATGGATGTTGACAATTTTGAAATGCAACACATCGAATTCAAGGCATCAGAGTTATGGACGATAAAATTTGTAGAATTGCGAAAAACTCTTGAAGGAAGTTGCTTGGAAAAGTCAGCTGCCATCCTCAACTGCTGGACATCCCTGCCTGAAGCGTTCACCTGTTTGATGAAAGTTGCATTTGCTCTACTTTCGGCTTTTGGGTCAACTTATACATGTGAACACATTTTCTCACACATGAAAGCTGTTTTGAGTCCACAGAGAAGTCGCCTAACACCTGTGCATTCAGAAGCCTGTGTGAAGCTGAAATTGACAAAATACACACCTGATATTGAAAAATTAACCAAGGAGAAGCAAGGACATGGGTCCCATTAATTGATTAATGACTCAGATCAATAATAATCAATGATTACTCATATTAAAATTTTAATAACGTGTTTTATGTTTGGTTTATTTAATTGTTTTGTTCTTCAAACTATTGGACTTTCTGTCTTAACAAAATATACATATGGCAATTTTATTATAAAATTTCAAACTAATGTGTTCAGAACTTAAATTTTGCAAAACATAATATTTGTATTGATATTTGTTCCTATTTATATTAAAATATTGAATAATCTACAAAGAATAGAATAGTTATTTAATGTAGCGGAAACATGATAATACAAGATCATTTTTAAATTGTTTCAATAATTGTTGTATATAAAAATATGGTGGACTTAGGTTGGCACGCTGAGTGACTTTGCAACATTACTTCGGCACGACACTACTAAAAGTTTGCCGACCCCTGATTTATACGATGCATTGTTTAATCTAATGGTTACCATGTTGTATCATTGTTTTCTTTTCCTATTCTCATTTCATTGCTATCCTTCATTGCTGGTCATTCTTCTTTTACTTCTTCTTTTCTTTTCACTTTCCACTTATTATTTCATACTTAGACTATACTTGATATACTTCATCTTTGTTTGAATTTGATTATCTTTGTATATTTCATTTTCTTACTTTACACATATTTCCATCCCTCTATTGTTGATTTAGTAATATGACTTAACATAGTGTAATCCTTGTGTGCAGATATTGGAATTGCATCGACCTCAAATTTTTTGTTCCATGCAATTTTCAAATAAAATGATGATATCATTTTTTCCCCCCCGTAGGTCGGTGTAGTCTGTTAAGTCATGTTTTATTAATGGGAGTTAGGTGTTAAAGATTTGTATATATGGGTCGGATTTTTGTACACACGTTAGTTAGCACGCTTTGATGATGAGATGATTTTTTAGTTGGGGGCTTTGTGCTCTGTAATTTTTGAACATAGCTCAACTGAGTAGTTGTTAGTTTAATTTTAAAAAATAAGATAAAGAAAGTTTTCGAAAGTTCTTAGTGATAGTTTGGGGAAAGAGACGGGTGAGCTGAGCGATAGTCTCACGCGGTTAGTTCGCGCATGAGTAATTTTTACTGAGCTGTTCTGAGAAGCGGTAATCTCGTGACAGTACGTTCCTGGCAGGGCTTCGAGATGGTTGTTCCATCTCGTTAGTGTGTCCAGAAATTATTATCGAGGGGAATATATTTTTTGAAAGTGAAGGGAAGAGTTTCCTTCCAAGATTTATTCTTTTGAGGCCATGGATTGTACCGGCCATTATTATTATGATTCATATTTCCTATGATGTACTGTTGTAGTGTACACAAAAATGTCTTTAAAAGAACTGTTTATTTATTTTTATTTCTTTATTTTGTGTTTGTTTCATAAATTCTAAAATTTAATATTTGTTCAGTAATTCATATTGTTGTTCTTGATATCAGACTAAATTCATGACAGTGGTTGAGATAGTCCTTTAAACTTCAGTTTTATTTGTCTACAAGATGAGCTGTATTTTATCTAGCGGTGACCGGGGCGTATGTGTTGTGGCTCGCTCCGGCCGCCGAAAAGACTCCGTACGCCACTGCTACTACTGTTGTTTTGGTAAGAGATGAAATTCTAATTCTTTCTCTCCGTCTCTTTTGTTATCTTTTCTCTATATTACCTACCTACCTGTCTGTCTGTCAGTCCGTACGTCTGTCCATCTGTTTGACTATCTATCTATCTATCTATCTATCTATCTATCTATCTATCTATCTATCTATCTATCTATCTATCTATCTATCTATCTATCTATCTATCTATCTATCTATCTATCTATCTATCTATCTATCTATCTATCTATCTATCTATCTATCTATCTATCTATCTATCTATCTATCTATCTATCTATCTATCTATCTATCTATCTATCTATCTATCTATCTATCTATCTATCTATCTATCTATCTATCTATCTATCTATCTATCTATCTATCTATCTATCTACAACGTTTACAACGTTGAATTCCTTGAATTGATGGGTAAAATGTATGTGAGAATAAATGAAATCAGTATAAAAGACGAGAGAAAGGAAGGGCAGAATGTCAGACGGGCCTGCGTGCCCAATTCTCAACCCTTTGAAAATAAAGCTCGTTCGTTCGTTCTATCTATCTAACTGTCCGTCTATCTATCTATCTATCTATCTATCTATCTATCTATCTATCTATCTATCTATCTATCTATCTATCTATCTATCTATCTATCTATCTATCTATCTGTCTGTCTGTCTGTCTGTCTGTCTGTCTGTCTGTCTGTCTGTCTGTCTGTCTGTCTGTCTGTCTGTCTATCTATCTATCTATCTATCTATCTGTCTGTCTGTCTGTCTGTCTGTCTGTCTGTCTGTCTGTCTGTCGGTCGGTCGGTCGGTCGGTCGGTCGGTCGGTCGGTCTGTCTGTCTGTCTGTCTGTCTATCTATCTATCTATATATCTATCTATCTATGACTGACTATGAGAATGCGCCCCTGAGGTGATAGCCCTCAGCGGTTTTTTGTTTGTTTGCTGCTTTTTATTCCTTTAGGCGTGTTTTTTTCTTCTCGTCTACATGTTGTGAGAGCTTTTTTCACCCAATCTGAGGTTAGCTGCTTCATCCTCCCAGATTGCTGGATTTATGCTCATTGCCTTCATGTCTCTCTTACACATACCTTTAAACCTCAGCTGCGGTCGCCCGACTGTTCTTTTGCCATCTACCAGTTGCCCATAGAAAATATCTTTGGGGATACAACCATCTACCTTGCGGCGGACATGGCTGTCGAAGCAGTGTATACATGCTTTGAAGGTCAGCACATGACAGCATCTCGACATTTGTCACTTTGACCTTTCACGAAGTACCAGAGATGTGGCTTAGACACCGTAGATGGAAGGTATTGAACCTTCTTTCTTGCTTAGCATAGGTTGTCCATGTCTCTCTGCCGTACAGAAGAGTGGTGATGACGAACTAACACAGGAAACAATATACATAGTATAGGATCCCGTTACACGCCCCTTCAGGCATGTTGGGAATTTGGTGTTAGGTCCATATTTTTTTGACCATCGGCACACAAGGGGTGATGTGGTCAGCATCACGCCGGCCGCCATATCCTTCCCAGAGTTGCTCTGGTACCAAATTCATGAGGCTGGGTCGACCCCGGAGCCGTTTGAGGTAAAAAAAATCCCGCCTCAACTGAGGATCGAACCATGGGCCATCAATCTAGGAAGCTAGTGCACTAACCACTGCGCTAAGGCGGCTCTACGAAATAATATACATACACTAAACACGAGCGTCGATGAGTTATGTAGCGACGAAACAAATTAATGTTATAAACCAGAATATTCAGGACGAGAAGTGTTATTATTATTATTTATGTTATTATTTATATCTTAAATATGTTGATGATTTACTTATCTTAATCAAAATTAACTGTTAAATGTGTTCTCTTTTGTCTCAAAGATCGACCAAGCGGTTAGATCGCTTTCCTTTTACAGCAAAGTTACCGTGTTTAGGGGTCGCAAACTGGTAGCTTCACGCTCTAATCTACCTAGCTGTAAATGGGTCTTTACTCTGCTATATAAGTTTATAAACTAATAAAACGGTATTGAATCAGTTTTACAAATAACAGTTCACATGAGACAAGGGACGTTTCGGGTTTTACCCTTCGTTTTATTAGTTTATAAACTTATATTCCTCACCAGTTTTACAGCAGCTCCTTAATTTATTTACTTATTCTGCTATTGAGGTTAGGGATGGCAAATGCAGCGAGGATGAGAACTGGTCGCTCAAGCTCATAAAAAGCTGGAACTAGTGTGGGAAATCTCTAACAATTCACTTCCCCAGCAGCAGTTTCTGCTATCGGACTATATTTACCTTTACGGTTTAGTCTCAACGATCCTGGAACTATGAACAACCTATATTCTGAAGATAAAGGTCAGACCTGTACTTAATCATTGATTCACTTAAGTAATTATTAACGTACTTTGCGGTAAGTATTTAACAAGCAATTATACACAGAAATTTCGTTAATTGATAAATATACATTTTTTTTGGTCACACTCAAAACATTTATTTGTTTAAATAATTAACACTTGAAGTTAAAACTGTCTAGTGCAAGTAAATCTTCCAGAAAAAGTAACTAAAATTGTCAAGTCTAATTTGCATTTATGTATTGATTTGTGCATCTTTGGCTTACACCTTTGTACTATAACTAATATTTACACGTAATTAATTTCTTGTGTATGTGTTCGATTTGAACTTGATATTGAGTTTAATAAAATAAAAAAACATGGTTGTCTTAGCGCAACATGAAAGTATTAGTCACCGAATTGTCTAACTGTAACAAAGTAATTATCCTAACTAACGAATTATATAATTGCCACAAAGATTCGAAATTCGGCTTCATGTTATAAATTTCGTTCATCTCTGATACTGTATTAACTTTAGCGCGGACATTTTTTTCTCTACAGCATTGTACCAATTTCTGTACTTGGCTTTACTTATCTGCTAAACCGTGTTAGCGTCTGATATCTGTGACTAATAAATGACGGATTTAACGAGTATTATTTTTAGAACAGACTAAATCGTGAGCCAAGAGAACTAATAATAATAACATTGTGTTACTGACCATATCGCATTTTTTTTACAGGTCCATAAAATTGTTGTTACTGGTCACATGATACATTAGTAAATTTTCTGTAACCTGATCTGTAAAATAATAAGAACAAGTGAGACTTCCCTGGTTATGATTTGGAAAGTTTAACACAGAAATACAACGATCTAAACCAAAGGAACACACAATATACATGTCAAAAAATATACAGTAAAATGAACACTGCAGTATTTTTGTTGTTGTTGATGTTAAAGTATATTTAATTTATTTCTCCTCATTTTACCCATCAATAAGTTTACTGAAGTACTATTAACATTTTATGAACTGAGCAAAACACGTGTGCCCTTCTGTTTCGGCGCAGGTCATTATTGGTCACGTATGATGATTAATCCTAAAATCTTTTAATTGCCAAATTACGGTAACACCGGCAAGCTGAAAATTCTCAGTAGGAATTTCAAAGATTGGAACTTCTAACATTTTATAAATCACCAGCTACTGACACATTCTGAAATAAAACTTTAGTTTTATGAAAACTGATGTAACCCAAATTATCTACGGCTGTCTATTCAGTACAAGGATGTCTTCCATTGTTCGTTACGATCAACACAATATGTCTATAAAGGAATCGGTTGTTGCTATGAAGGATAAAAATGTTGTAAGTGACGATTTACGTCAAATATTCTTATTAGTCAATTTCGTCTTTCTGAGCCAGATCTTTTCCATATTTGGCACCATAACAAACGTTATCAACATGGTTGTCTTTCTTAAACAAGGTCTGACCGATTCTGTAACAATCAGTTTATTTACCTTGGCCATCACAGAATTTCTGTCAGTTGTAACTATGGTGATTCATAACATCTTTTTCATACCCATGGTTCGATATTCAGACACGCCCTACGAGACTATACAAGTTCAGAACTTGATATCAGGGTGGCCACATACCACGTTTTGTAAAATAACATCCTGGATCACAGCGTACATCAGTTTTGAGCGATGTGTCTGTATTATTTTACCGCTCAAAGTTAAATCCATTTTCACACCAACAAGAACGACTATAACAATGGTCTTGCTGTTTATTGTAATTGCGGCTAGTGCAGCCCCCGTGTACATCACTACAAGTTTAGGATGGAAATTCGTCCCGGAAAGAAACAAAACATTAATTGGGCTGGTGTTTATTAACAATGACATACGCTTTACTATAGAAAATATATCTTATGGTATCAATAGTGTCTTTCTTCCCATTGCCTCTTTTTTGTGTGTGACAACATGTAGTTCTGTTTTGATCGTGAAACTTCACCAAAAAGCAAAATGGCGTAGCAAAAACTCGTCGTCACATACTCTGACCCTGCAACCAGTCAAAGGGAAGTCAATACATGGAAAGCCTGCCGCCAGACGTGGTCAAAAAGTGGGCAGAATGGTTGCTGTCATGTCTGTTGTTTTCATAATGTGTCCAAAAAAATAACAATTAAAACTGAATGGAATTGTTATGTATCAGCAAGACATATTTACTTGTGAATCATTGTGTCAATTATAGAAATTATTGAACAGGAAAGTGTTTCGGATTGTCTGTGAGCTGCATTATATCCTAAATCAACCTGAAATATTGTTTGTATTATCTTAATCTACATTTCTGTAGTTAGTAAGTTTCCTTTTATTTTAATTTTTGTCAGGAAATTGGCCGTACGGCCAACTCTTTAGGATTTCCAACTGCCGAGAGATTTTTAACATGCACAACTTGCACGTGGAACCTCCTATTTTTCGCCCTTAAGCGAGAAGGCTAGAAATCTGATCTCACTACCCAGACGATCATGGTGGAGTATGACATCATTAGGAATCACTGGTTCTGCAACAATTTCAATCATCTATAGTCCCTGTGATGGGAGTGAACCTGGGACCTTTAGAATTACAGGCGGTGACCATACATCTGAGCAACTCTAACCCTTATTTGTAGGTGCATTGTGGCGAGTTAATTTGTTTTGTTTAATTGCAAACGTGTCAAACATTAACAGCATTGCAGCAAGAGGCAGCACAGGGTGGTCCAGACGTTTATAGCGAAATAGAATGTTATAAATAAGAAAGAGAGTTGGTGTAACGTAGACCCAATCCTGACTTACAGAAGTGAGGTAGGGAGAATTAGTAAACAAGTAGGAAAAGTACTAGAGACCACAGAGAAGTGGTTTTACAGAAGAATGTTAAAAATACCATGGACAGCTAACAAATAGTAATGAGGATGTCTTGAAAGAAGCCACATCGCAAAGGAAGCTTATCCCTCGTGACAGAAAGAATCAATCCACTTTTTTGGGACATTTTGCGAAAAGAAGGAAGCTGGAGTAATTCGCGACAACAGGAAAGATTGAAAGGAAAAGAGTTAGAGGACAACAAAGAAAGAAGATTCGAGACAGTTTGACATCATGACATTGAAAGAAGTCAACAACAGAAATGATCAATAGAACAGTAGACAGGAAGTTGTGGAGCGACATGAGCACCTACGCCAGCAAGCATTGTACTTGAAGAAGAAGAAGAATATTATATTAAAACACCATTAAAAAAAAAACTACCAGAACTTTAGCACCACGAGTACAGGTAAAACATAAACAACATTACTCGACCCAAGATGGACATAGAAATATCTGGCATGAAATTGCTACATATAAGTTGATGTTAGCTGTATAAACCCATTTTAGGTACCAGGGTGATAGGAATTCTTGACTTCCGGCTCAAACAGAACGTTAGGGAACAGTAGTCACGTGTGCATATCTGTTAGTATGCGTGAGCATACCGGTAGCTACTGGAAACGACGTTCTGTTTCTCTTACCAAAGGTAGTATTAGCATACCCTGGTCATAACTGACAATAGGGATGACGCATCCTTGAGGTGATATCCCTCAACTGTTTTAGTGTGTGTACCTGGTATTCCATTCAGCGTGTTCGTTTCTCTTCTGCTTGTTTTAATAGCTTCTTTTCAACCAATCTGAATTGGAGCCGTAGGGAGCATTTTTACATGGTGCAATGGGCATCTTCGTCACCTAAGGTTGCTGGATTTATGTCATGTGCCTTCACATCTCTTAACCCCAGCCACGGTCGCCTGGCTGTTCCTTCGCCTTCCGCCAGTTGTCTGTAGAAAATATCCCCTGATATGCGACCATTTTCCATACGCTGCACATGACCAAGCCAGCGCAATCTTCGCTATCCAAGCAGTTATCAGCTCTGTTATTCTGTAGCAGTTCATAATACTTTAGCTTTCCTGGGAGCATAGGTCACCAACAAACACATGTAAAGTACTCATAACACGTCTCACGAGTTCAAGCTCTTACCACGTTTTTCTCATCATTTTAACTTCTATCTCCGGTTCCAGACCAAGGACTACTATTTAATGTTATCCACATGGTTCCTCAGTGAATGTTCTATCCATAACCCTCGTCTTCTTCTCATCACTTATTTCACTTCGAGAGACGAATGAGTTTGTATTTCGTTTCTATACCCATTGTGTGCATACCAGACAGTCGTGGGAAACCCACTAATTTTACAAGAAATGTTTACAGAACACTGAGACAGCACGCAACAACATTCACCTGAAATGTTTTCACAACACGCGGACATTGCACCAACAGACTATCGGAATAATTGATACTAAGTTGCGGATATGTTTACACAGGGCCAGTGTTAACCAAGTATTGTTGTGACTAAGGGAGACTTAAAGTCTGCACAAGGACAACATGAAAGCAGTATGAATACGAAATTATAACGAGAAGAACAACACTGTACGTGCCCCAAAGGACGCACACAGACAGTTTGTCTGGGAGAGGAACAACAAGGAAACGATAATAGAAAAATATTACAGGAAATGTACCCAGGAATGAGGACTGAATGTCTGACGAAAGGAAAACAAACGAATTTTCACATGACCCAAGAAGCGACCCGAAAAAATAGCCCTAGGCGATTCAGACAGTATATACTGAACGAAATCTATCGTTCGGGCAATGGTATGAAAAATCATTCCGCCCGCATATACTGGTTCCATATTTCACGAGGAAGATTCAGGCCAAGTGTCAGTGAAATTCATGATATGGACATCAAGGTTAGTGTAATATAGATTTGTACCTTATATCTTATATCTTAACCTCAGTCAGATTATATATACATATTTCCCATATATATAAATAAATATAACACTGTAAATACCAGTCACGTTTATTATAATATTATATCGCATACTCATAAGTACAGATTGCAATAAAACACCATGCAAAGAATTATTATACTTATAAGATCGCACAGTTTCATTAATTATAATGAAGTAAATACAAGACACGTTTATTTTGTCTCTTACATTACCTGTTAACCGTACAGTAAACACCGCACAGTCATTCATTATAAGGATAAGATTTCACAGACACAAACACACCGCATGCGGAGCATAGGTTACGGGGTATTTATACGGGATTATCTTTTTATCCATCGCAGTGGTAGAGACCGGGGACCTTTGAGATAACTCAACCTTTGTCTACTACATTGCGGGCGTTAAATTACGGGACAAGCTTTAGAGTAGGGCCGACCGAGATACTGCGACGACACGCATCTCACACGTAATTAACGGCAACAACCTACCAATACTCCACGGGGGTCAGAAAGGAATTTACCAGGCGGTGAAGGGTCTTTCTATCATCGACTACCCACCCAAAAAGAAAGCAGAAAATACCCAGAAGGATTGCTGCATTTCTAATAGCTGTCCACGTGAAATTTAATGATCTGAAGTGGCAGTCGCCAACGGATGATTTTTACAACAAGTGCCTTTGAGAAATTTAATGATCTGAAGTGGCAGTCGCCAACGGATGATTTTTTTACAACAAGTGCCTTTGAGAAATCTTGAGCGGACGTGACAAGAGCCGACGGAACGATTTTGTAAACCATATGCCTACCAAATTTATCGAGATCCTAAATTACATGCAGTAATGGACAGATTCTCCCTGTACAATTGATGCACCAACAAATACGAATATACAACATATTTCCATCATCACCACCACATGAGCAGACTATCAGCACAACGCAAGGACATCTGCATATCAGACGAAGTCTCACCCGCCTAACATTGCGTTCAACACCACACATGAACAAGACACCGTGGACGCTCGGGACAATGTCAACACTCGCATTGTGAAGGACAAAAGAACAAGCCGTGGACACCCGACGAAACCAAGTGAACCGTCCAGTGTTATTGTAGGCAGACAAAGACTTGTCCATTGTGTACAAACAACCAGAGTTTATTGACAGTTAGCGAGAGACCAAGAAACACAAGATATCCTTTTTGTTAGTATTTAGGAGTTACTTAAATTCATCATCATCATCACATCGTGTAGACTTAAGTTTAGTGAGTGTATTTTTTGCCTAACTATTATCTTCTTTTCCAGGCATAGTTAGGTTAGTTCTTATTACATTTGTATTGTTGTAACTGAATGTTGTTATATTTCAGTATTTTAATAAACGTTGTAGTTGTGGTTACATTACCCACACACGTTATTACATATATAGAGAAGGAACGAAAGTGTGCGAAAGAGACATACTGTTCTTCTTCTCTTTCTCTTCTGTTCACTCAGTGTAATAGGGGAGTGGGGGCTCGTTAGTATTATAATATAGAGAGGGAGATAGAGTGGTAGGAGGTATATGTCACGAGATCCAGAATCACTGGGGCTATATGCTGGGAACTCATCCCAAAGTCTTATATTCACCTTCTCCACTCCTGCTGCTCATCTTCAACCGGGTGCCAGGCGAATCTGAGCCATTGACAAAGCCGGCACCTCACAGATAACTCTCTTTGGTTACCCTCACAGGGGTAACGTTGTGACATAATTGTGGGCTGCAGTCCGGAATATACCTTGGGACTTGCCCTAGACTAAAACATTAAATAATTCTTTTTTGCAAATTTTGTATAAACCTATTCACTGTCTTCTATACTGTTCCTTATTCTACTTAGGTAGAGGGAAAGAACACAGAATAGAGTATTAGATAACTAGATATTCATATTAGATATTAAGATTAGATTAGATTAGATATTCATAGTATATTAAGTAAGACATTGACATATGTTAGAAGATTACACCGTATTAATTTATATGCACTTTATTACTGCATCTAGTTACCTCTATTGATTTGTTGTCATCATTATAAATTTACCTGGATTTTTGGTACATGTATAGTACCACGTGGGTCTTTTAACAAAAGGCATTGTTGAAGTCGAACGCATCGAAACGAGCGAACCGACGTTGTATAGTTCTTTTGTTCACAAGTGAACAATAGCGCTAAGCCACCGAGACGATACATTTTGGCAGTGTTTTCTTGGTAGGCAGACTGTTTAGGGTCAGACTTTTTATGGTCAGGGCTTTTTAAATATTGTCATTTATCTGCACGGGTGTAAAGGTTATAGGGAAGTATTTAGGAAATTTGTTGTGGTTTCCCCCAGTGGTCAAGGGCACGATTGTTATTGTCGCTCTAAATTTTTTTGTTTCTCTCACATACTTTTGAGTAGCAATAGGCAGATTGAAATCTAGCTGGGTAACTTATAATTTTTTTCAGGTAGCAGTTAGAATTCAGACTTGGTGCTAGTCTGAGTTCGGGGTTTTGCGACAGCATATTTCCTAGTAGGTAACAGGTAGTTCCTTCCTTTTGCTTCTTTCTGTCATTTTCGGTAATTTGTGAGTTACAGCAGTTCACAAGTAAGATGGCGGAATTGGTCCAGTTACGAGCTGCTTGGCGTGAGGCAGTCGAAAAGATGGGAATAGATAAGGCCGAGACCAAGGCATACTTGGAGGCAGAGGAACAGGAGCAGGCAGCAGAGAGACAACATGAACTTGCCATGCGTTCTCTGGAACTGAAAACTGGAGCCTCGGAGGACATTTTAAAGAAATGGGAGATAGAGCGACAAGAAAGCGCCAAGAAACGGGAGATGCGTCGACTATCAGACGCGGTGGAGCAACTAGCCAGGGTAAAAGAGCGACAAGAAGAAGACGATGAATCTAACCACTCTATTTCTCAAGTTATGCTGCCCATATTGGACCACCCCTCTGAAAATCTGGCGCCCGTAGAAAACTTGTCGGCTCCAACTGCGCCCCAGCTTCATGAAATGGACTTCCCGTTGGAAATGGACCTGAAGCCCAAACAAGGGAGGGGGTTAAGTAAGGAAAGCAGCCCTTACAACGCTGGGAAGAGTACGAAGCGATCCCAAGCGTGGAAACTAGCAATAGAAGTAGAGCAAACAAGATTGAAATTAGCAGCGGAGAAAGAGGAGAGAAAGACAGAGAGGGAGGCTAAATATAGGAGAATCAAGGCAAAATCCTTCATTCATCCGCACACGTTTGCGGATGAACAGGCCCCTAGGGGCGCCTTTGAACCACAACTGCAGGGTTCACCCGGCCCGCTTTCCTTGGGCGTGATGGATTCAGTGGATTCCAGACACCTCTGCAGAGATAATGGAAAGTTATTAGAAGGCACAGAAGAACCTATTCTAATTGCAAGCGGTACCTTCGATGGATCTTGCAAGGGGGCTTCGAATGAAACAGTTTCACCTGGCATCACAGGGAAGAAGAAAACAGGCACTTGTCTCCTGACATCAGGAGAACAATTATTACCTCACCCCACCGGACCTTCTACGTGGAAAGAAGCGAACGGACAGGAACGGGCATTCGCTATTATCCACGGAAATAGACAGTTGCCCACATCGCCTAAGTCTGCCTTTACCCAGGACGAGGAAAAGTCAGATCCTACCACTTTTAAAACTTACGGAGAGAAATGTGTGCCTTTAGAAGGTATAACAACACATACGATTATCGGGACAGGGTGGACGACGGACACGGAGACACCCCTCGACTCTCTTCAAAAGGAGGTAGAAGAGGATCACGAGGAGAACAGTGTGGTAGAGCCGGCGGGGATACAGCAGCTCAACACCCACGGGACTCCGATTCTTTATGTAGGCGAGACAAAAACTAAGCGGATAGACAGAAGGAAAGACACCAGGCGACACAAGAGGAAACAGCTTGGTGTACGCGCTTTAGGCAAGGCAAGGCGCCGACGCGCGAAATTAACAACACACTGTACCCGATACAAAAGGACAGATGGGTTGCACCGTATCTTGATGTATGACCATTCCACGGGCAAGATACACAAGATACGTAATAAGGACAAACAATGGCCAACTTTGATCCGTCGGCGGATTCAAAGATTGTTTATCAGAAGAAAGAAGTGGGGAAACACTTTTGATTTCAACAGATCGAAGAAAGAAACGAAGAGATATGATGTCAGTAGGAATGGATCACTCAAGAGAAAGAAGTGGGGGAAACACTTTTTTTCAACAGATCAAGAGAAACGAAATTTGATGTCAGGAAACGAAGAGAGATTTTGATGTCAATAGAACGATAGGGCACCCAGACACTCAAGAGAAAGAAGAAGGTTTTAAACCTGGCAACGAATATTACAAGGACCCTAATGCAACGGGGCGGAAAAGGAAAAGTGATATTGTAGGGACGGCGACTAGCGCCCGGATTCCCTCGGAACACAACGTTGTCAATAGAGAAAGAGCGGAAGAGGTATTCGATTCCAGGCTGGAATTCGATTCGAAAATCAGTTCAAGACTGGTTAGACCAGAACAATTGACTGATGGAACTGTGGAAATTCAGGTCACAGGTAACGGCGATCCTCCAATGATGGCGGCTATCGCCCGGACTCCCATTGAAGGCAGATATGTCAAGGGAGAACTACGAACGGCAGTTTTAAATGATCATACATATGAAAGTCATTTTAGGCTACAAATATGTGAGTTTAGGAGACACTCGTCAATCAAGAGTCACAGCTGCAGTGCAGACAAGTGACCAAGCGAAGGAGAAGAGACAAGGAGACGAGGTTGACTTCCATCCGCAAGAGCTGAGACAAGCTCACAACAACGACAAAGCGGTAGAACCTTGTTTTAAGAAGAGACTGAAGGGAGACAATCCATCGCAACCAGGAGACTGCTTTAAACAGCAAGGACAACTCCTTAGGAAAGTAGGAAAGCGCGGATATGAGTATAAGCAACTGGTAGTACCAGCACGATATAGATTTTATATCTTAGGTATGGGACATGCTAGTGAATCTAGTGGTCAGGTCAGACAATACATCACTACGCAAAGAATCACCCACCATTATTATTGGCAGGGAATCGCAAGGGACATGGATCAATTTATCAGATCAGGTCCTGAATGCCAGAGAGGGGCATCAAATCATGGGAAAAGTGAGGAAGCCACTGTTAAGGGAAACAGACTACGTATGAAGAAGAGGAGGCGTCAACATGACGGAGAATATAATACGACTGGTCCTAAGTGTGAGCTAGAGATAGCATATGTTTTACTGTTTATGCATAGCAAACAGAACAGGTTACAGATTGGATGGCACGGGCCATACACAGTGGTCGAGAAGGCATCTCGAACCAATTATAAGATTCCAATGGAGAATCAGCTGGAAATATATAATATTATTCTGCTAAAGAGATACTTAGCCAGACACATAACTGAAGCGGCCAACTTCAGGACACTAGCAGCCACAAAGTATTTGAATAAAGGAAATCCGAACTCAGCACTGCAGCCCAATGCGGCTAGACAGTCATCTGCAGGTGTGCAGAAAATCACAACACACTCTACGAACGTAGTCGAGCAGGGGCGACAACTCTTGACTACGGTCACGATATTGAAACAGGAAAGGGAGCAGCTCTTTATAACTGATGCAGGAGAAGCAACTGAGGAAGATTGCGAGAAGAATGATTTGAACGAGGAGAACGAAGGGTTGAACCAGGAAGAGAAGGAGACCAAAGATAGTGAGAAGATACTAATAGGGGGCAATAAGGAAAGCGAAATACCCCCTAATTCGCAATAGTCCTCCCATGCTCGAACTTGTTGGGGGAAAGCTATGTCGCGAGAGACGAATGAGTTTGTATTTCGTTTCTATACCCATTGTGTGCATACCAGACAGTCGTGGGAAACCCACTAATTTTACAAGAAATGTTTACAGAACACTGAGACAGCACGCAACAACATTCACCTGAAATGTTTTCACAACACGCGGACATTGCACCAACAGACTATCGGAATAATTGATACTAAGTGGCGGATATGTTTACACAGGGCCAGTGTTAACCAAGTATTGTTGTGACTAAGGGAGACTTAAAGTCTGCACAAGGACAACATGAAAGCAGTATGAATACGAAATTATAACGAGAAGAACAACACTGTACGTGCCCCAAAGGACGCACACAGACAGTTTGTCTGGGAGAGGAACAACAAGGAAACGATAATAGAAAAATATTACAGGAAATGTACCCAGGAATGAGGACTGAATGTCTGACGAAAGGAAAACAAACGAATTTTCACATGACCCAAGAAGCGACCGGAAAAATAGCCCTAGGCGATTCAGACAGTATATACTGAACGAAATCTATCGTTCGGGCAATGGTATGAAAAATCATTCCGCCCGCATATACTGGTTCCATATTTCACGAGGAAGATTCAGGCCAAGTGTCAGTGAAATTCATGATATGGACATCAAGGTTAGTGTAATATAGATTTGTACCTTATATCATTATATCTTAACCTCAGTCAGATTATATATACATATTTCCCATATATATAAATAAATATAACACTGTAAATACCAGTCACGTTTATTATAATATTATATCGCATACTCATAAGTACAGATTGCAATAAACACCATGCAAAGAATTATTATACTTATAAGATCGCACAGTTTCATTAATTATAATGAAGTAAATACAAGACACGTTTATTTTGTCTCTTACATTACCTGTTAACCGTACAGTAAACACCATTTATACGGGATTATCTTTTTATCCATCGCAGTGGTAGAGACCGGGGACCTTTGAGATAACTCAACCTTTGTCTACTACATTGCGGGCGTTAAATTACGGGACAAGCTTTAGAGTAGGGCCGACCGAGATACTGCGACGACACGCATCTCACACGTAATTAACGGCAACAACCTACCAATACTCCACGGGGGTCAGAAAGGAATTTACCAGGCGGTGAAGGGTCTTTCTATCATCGACTACCCACCCAAAAAGAAAGCAGAAAATACCCAGAAGGATTGCTGCATTTCTAATAGCTGTCCACGTGAAATTTAATGATCTGAAGTGGCAGTCGCCAACGGATGATTTTTACAACAAGTGCCTTTGAGAAATTTAATGATCTGAAGTGGCAGTCGCCAACGGATGATTTTTTACAACAAGTGCCTTTGAGAAATCTTGAGCGGACGTGACAAGAGCCGACGGAACGATTTTGTAAACCATATGCCTACCAAATTTGTCGAGATCCTAAATTACATGCAGTAATGGACAGATTCTCCCTGTACAATTGATGCACCAACAAATACGAATATACAACATATTTCCATCATCACCACCACATGAGCAGACTATCAGCACAACGCAAGGAAATCTGCATATCAGACGAAGTCTCACCCGCCTAACATTGCGTTCAACACCACACATGAACAAGACACCGTGGACGCTCGGGACAATGTCAACACTCGCATTGTGAAGGACAAAAGAACAAGCCGTGGACACCCGACGAAACCAAGTGAACCGTCCAGTGTTATTTTAGGCAGACAAAGACTTGTCCATTGTGTACAAACAACCAGAGTTTATTGACAGTTAGCGAGAGACCAAGAAACACAAGATATCCTTTTTGTTAGTATTTAGGAGTTACTTAAATTCATCATCATCATCACATCGTGTAGACTTAAGTTTAGTGAGTGTATTTTTTGCCTAACTATTATCTTCTTTTCCAGGCATAGTTAGGTTAGTTCTTATTACATTTGTATTGTTGTAACTGAATGTTGTTATATTTCAGTATTTTAATAAACGTTGTAGTTGTGGTTACATTACCCACACACGTTATTACATATATAGAGAAGGAACGAAAGTGTGCGAAAGAGACATACTGTTCTTCTTCTCTTTCTCTTCTGTTCACTCAGTGTAATAGGGGAGTGGGGGCTCGTTAGTATTATAATATAGAGAGGGAGATAGAGTGGTAGGAGCTATAGTGTCACGAGATCCAGAATCACTGGGGCTATATGCTGGGAACTCATCCCAAAGTCTTATATTCACCTTCTCCACTCCTGCTGCTCATCTTCAACCGGGTGCCAGGCGAATCTGAGCCATTGACAAAGCCGGCACCTCACAGATAACTCTCTTTGGTTACCCTCACAGGGGTAACATTGTGACAACCTGGTAGAATCTAGTGTGGATTTCTGTTCGGGTGAATCAAGGCCAGGATCTGTCCACGAGCCCCTGAAATACCGTGGGACATCGCCATACACCCCTCGGGAAAGCCATCAGTCATTAAGAAGATCCTCTGTAGTACTGCACTGTAGCAGATACGAACTGATAGGTACTGGAGAGACAAACCCAAGACACCAAGGTCGCAAATCATGATAATAGCAGTGACCAATTGACGGTAGATTATTTTTCAAAGGTTTGAAAATTTTCTCACTCACATACATACATACATACATATATATACATATATATAATTAAAATTCTATTGATTTGCATATAAATTACAAATTGCAGTTATCAATTCTAATCTTAATTCTAGTAATAATAATAATAATAAATTCTTTAAGCACCAAACACGGCGCATAAGGCAGAAACCAGTGCTCTCCAGGTTGTTCGTTGTGACGCCACTCCTCTTAGCTCTTGCACATTATTTAGGCCCAACGTTCTTCCTCTCTTATTATTGTTCTTCTGAGTGTTTCTTTTGGTCTTCCTCTTTTCCTCTTACCCTCAGGAACCCAAGTGAGCGCCTGTAGTGGTATTCTGTTGTTTTGCATTCGTAGGACATGACCGATATAAGACCATCGTCTTTTCCTTATATAGTCGGAGACATATTTCTGCCTAGAGTCTTCTCTTATTTGTCGATTAGTCTTGAATTCTTTCCAACTGATGTTCATGAGTTTTCTAAGACATTTGTTCTCGAATGTATTCAGCTTGTTCTCCAATGATTTTGTTATTTTCCAACTCTCACAGCCGTATGTTAACACTGAGATAACATTTGAATTAAACAGACGAAGCTTGGTATGTATATTCAATGATCGTAATTTCCAAATGTTAGATAATCTATTGAAGGCGCTAGCTGCCAAAGCAATTCTAGTATGGATTTCTCTTGTTGTGTCACCATCCTGAGTCATTTTACTGCCTAAATAATTGAAACTTTCAACTTTCTGTAGTTTTTCCCCGTTCAAGATGATATCAAAGGTCTCGTTAGAAAAGTTCATAGCTTTAGTTTTAGAGGCATTTATTTGGAGACCTATTTTAATCGAGAGATGACACAAATTATTTATTGCTTCTTGGGATTGCCTTGGTGTTGAACTTAAGAATGCTACATCATCTGCGAAATCCAAGTCCCCCAGGAATTTTCCATTTGTCCATTTTATACCCAATTGTTCATTGTGGGTATAGTTTCTCATAACCCAATCAATAGCTATTCCAAAAAGTAGTGGTGACATAATACAGCCTTGTTTCACCCCTGTTTCTACTGTAAACCATTCTGTATTCCCTTTATTTGTTCTAACACAACATCTTGCATTGTCATATAGCGCTTTGATTATATTCACATATTTTGTTGGAAAACCATAGATTGTAAGTATCTTCCACAATGATGGGCGGTGTAGACTATCAAAGGCTTTTTGAAAATCGACGAAGGTGATAATAAGTGGCGATTGCCTTTCCACTGATTCTTCTATAATTGTTCTTAGTGTGAATATTTGATCAATACATGATCGTTTCGGCCTGAAACCCGCTTGTTCTTCTCTGATCTTTTCGTCAGCATGCAATTTAAGTCTTTCTAACATCATGCAACATAATAATTTTCCAGGTACTGATAATAGAGATATACCACGCCAGTTATTACAGTCTGATAGATCACCTTTCTTCGGTAACTTTACAATAATACTGTCTTTCCATTGTTGTGGTGGTTGTTCTTCTCTCCATACTTCATTTATAATATCTAAAATTCTCAAGAGGTTGTTGTCATTAACTGCTTTAATCATTTCCCCTGAAATTTCGTCAACTCCAGCAGCTTTAAAATTTTTAAATCTTTTAACGGCTTGTTTGATCTCGTCCAGCGTGAATTCATCGCAAGTTATTGGCAAGGTGGTTGTGGGTGTTTCATTATTAAAATCAGGTGTTACTGTTGGTGGTGGTCTGTTTAGCACCTCCATGAGTGCTCAGCCCATCTCTTCATTTGTTCTTTTTCTGTTGGTATTGAATTCCCTAATTTACCTTTAACAGGTGTTTCCATAGCAGTAGGCTGGTGACATAGTTGTTTTGTAATCTGATAAAGGCACCTACTATTACCAGTTCTTGCAGCATTTTCAGCTTCTACGGCCAGTTCATTGATGAAATGTCTTTTTTCTCTTCGAGTTTTTGTCTTCACTTCTTTATTTAACAAGTTATAAGTTAGTTTGCAAGATTCAACTGCATTATGTGTACTTGCCGCTAGTAGTTTAAGTTTTGCTGTTTTCCTTTCTTGTATTTTATCCCAAGTATCTTCTCTCATCCATTTTTTCTTTTTATGTACTAGGTATCCGGTGGTCGCTACTGCTGCTTCTGTCATTGCTGTTCTCAGTTGTTCCCATTTAGTATTGATTGTCTTGGTGGTGATATCGTTGTCAATTTTGCCTAAAGCATCGAAATAGTTGTTCATTTTGACATTATATTCCCTCCTTTATATCATTTGATTGCAGTCTGTGTACATCTATTCTTCTATTTTTATTCTGTTGGTATAACTTCTTCAGTTTAATTCTCAGTTTAGCTATGCAGAGGTTATGATCGCTTCCGATCTCTGCACCTCTGTATGCTCTGACGTCTTGAACTGATGAGCGAAATTTAGCGCTTATGCAGAAGTGATCTATCTGGTTCTTAGTTCTGCCATCAGGTGAATTCCATGTTATCTTGTGGATATTCTTATGTGGAAAGATGGTGTCTGCCACAACGAGGTTTGATATTTCACAAAGTTCTAGAAGTCTTTCGCCATTTTGATTCATACAGCCTATGCCATGAGTACCGAGATATCTTTGTACTCCATCGTTGTTGTCACCTACTTTGGCGTTAAAATCACCCATGACTGCTATTATGTCATGCTTGGGTATTGTGTTGATGGTACTTAGAAGTGCTTCATAGAAGTCATCTTTTGTGGTATCAAGAGCGTCGTTAGTTGGTGCATAACATTGTACAATTGAGAGCTTGAAAAATCGTGTCTGAAATCTAGCTAATAATAGCCTCTCATTGATAGGTACCCAGCTGATAAGCGATGCTGCTGCTTTCTGTGTCATTAGGATGGCTACTCCCTCTGTGTGACGATTATCATTACTACCAGAGTATATAATTTGCTTTTTTTCTTCTGAAATATATTTTATGCCCTTCCCCGTCCATCTACACTCGCTGACACCCAATAAGTCCAACTGTAGTGGTATTGATGGTATTGTATGATGATGATGGTACTACATGTAAATTGTATGAGGCCAGCTGTGAAGGCTCCTGAGATAAAATGTAGTTGAGAATTATCAGAAGGCCTTTCTTGCTACCACTACGACCTCACACTTAATTTTTTTTTTTCTTAATGAATGTGGCTACGTAAAGTGTCTAGGGTAATGATGTGTAATGTGGTGTGTTAGTTATAAATACACCCACAGACATTTAAGAAGACTAATAAGATTAACAAGTGTTAAAATACACTGAACTAACTCACGTGTATAAAGTTTTTGATATAATTATATTACATTTATTGGTTCTGGATCAAGTTTTATGTGACCAGAACTTGTTTTAAAAGAAGGATTGAAAATTTATAAAAAGAAAATGCATGGAATGTTACATAATAAATGCAAGAGCGTACCTATTTAAGTACTAGACTAGTTAGTTTTATTAAAAAAAGTTCGAGTAGTCATCTCTTTGGGAGGATATTTACTGTTTGTGCTGTTGGGGTGGCCTCATCACACCTGTCTATATTGACTACACAATGTCCAGAAAATGGTGGGAATTTTTACGGGGATATTAGTCACTACCAATAGTTGGTGAATGTCCAGCAGACCAGAGGCTCACTCATCTTTTTGTAGCTCTGGTGCTGAAAACTTGCGGTCCCACCTCTCCGTGCTGGCGGGCAATAATGGTGGTCTCTGTCACAAGAACTGCACAGATACACTCGAGTACAGTCACCCACCGAATAGACTCTGCTTTGTTGTCGATAGAAAACTCACAGCTCTGCAATCAAAGTATGGGCCATGTGTCAAAATCTATTCTCTACCCACGTCTGGACACAACACTGACACAACAACCACATCATACAGACAGGTCAGATCTCTCTGACCAAACAGCACAGTTACCATGGTGGGCCTACATCAGACAGATCCTCCCAGACCATAGATTCTGAAAAATATTTATTAGTTGTCGGCCCTAAAAGAAGATAGGTAACCTGTTTCAACGCTTGATCTATCTTGCATAATCCTTGCTGTAGTTTATGTACCTTGTTGGTCCCTAGACCCTGACTTGGGCGGGGGGTCTAGAGCAAATCCCTACTTGTTTGTAAGGCTAGATTTTGATATGGCAGTATCAAATCACTCGAACATGAAACAATATTCAAAATATATAAAGAAATAATTTCAATCTTACCAGATTATGAATACATAACACAGAATTGCTAGCAAAACTCAGCTGAGCTGCTGGCTATAGTATGGCGTCCCTAAATTTATTCACTGTCTTTCATATGGGAAAACACCACACTTTAAAATCTGTGTCTAACACTGAACAATTATTGAAGAATGACCCCACTTTCGCGTCTGAGCGCTAATGATATGATTGTCTGTGGCCAATCACTGCCTAGTTGTACTTTAAATTTCAAATTTCTACACTAAAGTCATTTCAGTCATGCTTCAGTCAAGTATGGATGGTTATCTGTTAGTCTGTCCGTCTCTACTTGTGTTTCTAAAAAAAATGTGCTTGATTTTTGAAGCAACCTTTCTCTCCCCTTAAAATTTTGTCGTAAAAAGTTATATTTAGACACAGCTACCGCTCAAAAACCCTCTCCTCCATAATAAGTAACTTTGAACACCTGCGTCCCCAAGGTCGTGTTTTGTGTGCAAATAACGACACTTTTTATTCAAGGCAGTCTGTCGATGATGTAAACTACACTGTCTTTTGTCATTATCTTCAATATTATCTATCCGTTTGTAAAATTAAGATCATATTATTTCATTGCTCAGAATAGGCCATCCGGCCAGCTAATTTTTATATTCCTAACATTAATATTAAGAAAAATTACTTTTTAAATTTTTGTAATTTTCCTACCATCCGCGTTCTGCCGCTCAATTCAAATCAAGGCTTGGTATCGCAAAACGTCCAATTCCGTACCTCGTGTCAATTTGGGGGACGTGAATTTTTACTTTCCTCCATCCCCCCCCCCCCCATTGCGTCTCCTTAGCCTTTCCAGTCATATTTTTTTTCTTTTGATCCGCCGTTCCCCTCCTGTCTAGCAAGTCAATTTTATGGAGGGTGATGACCCGCGGTCTAGGCGATCATGTACATCAGCAGCCTACGCATTATGTTTTTATCCTTAAATGTTATCTTTTGAGTATTTTACCGTTGTATCTCTGTCAATTTCACTACACATCTCCCCACTTGAAAACATGCCTATGGCAAGTTCCAAAACCAGCGATACACATAGGTAAAATTACTCCTCACGTCTGCCACTACTCTAATTTTGATCACAGGGGTGCCGACTGAGGAAATCTGCACCGACATTCAATTTGCCTGGGATATATTGGATACTGAACTGATAAGGTTGAAGCAATAAAGACCACCTCAGCAATCTTGCGTTTTCATGCTTAGCCTGAGACAAGAACACGAGAGGCTGATGATCCGTCTCCACCACAAATGTCCTACCATACAGATAGATTTGAAACTTCTTTATTGCCCAGATTAATGCTAAACATTCTTTTTCGCTTGTGGAGTATCCTTGTTCCGCCTTATTCAATTTACGGCTTGCATAAGCGACTGGTTTCAGTTCCCCATCAGGTGAAGATGATCTTTGCAACAAAGCCCCTCCGAGTCCCACATTACTTGCATCGGTTCTTAAGACAAAGTCCTGTGTCAAATCAGGCAGTTTGAGAATAGGCTTGCTAGTGAGTTTTTCCTTTAACTCTTGGAACGCTAGTTCACATTGTGCAGTCCAAATAATTTTATCTGGAAGTCCCTTGCGAGTCAGATCAGTCAGAGGAGCACAAATAGCGTTAAAATTCTTGATGTATTTCTGATAAAATCCGCATAACGACACAAATGATCGCACGTCTTTTTTTGTTTGCGGCCTAGGTGCTCTCTGCAGTTTTTCCAAGTTCTTAGGATCAGGGGTCATATTACCCTGATATACAGTGTGTCCCAAGAATTCCAACTCTTTGCATCCAATACAACATTTTGTTGGCCTAGCAGTTAAGTTCGCCTCCCGAAGTCTATCAAACAACATCTCCAGAGCTTCAATGTGTTCTTCAAAGGTCTCGGTGGCGACGAGAATATCATCCATGAAATTTGTGATACATGGGTTATTCAGGGGGTCCAACAATTTTCGCATCATCCTTGAAAACACACTCGGAGCATTTTTCAGTCCGAATGGTAGCATATTGAATTCATAATGTCCATCCGAAGTGCTAAAAGCCAAATAAGGTCTCACTTCAGGCTTCACTGGGATCTGGTAATAGCCTTTACTAAGATCCACCTTTGAAAAGTATTTTGCCTTGTTCAGTCTGGCAAATAGCTGTTTTGTGTCTGGTAATGGATCCACTTGTCCTTCTGTGACAGCATTCAGTTTCCTGTAATCTATGCACAGTCTGTGTTCCCCAGACGGTTTCCTCAACAAAACGACACTAGAACTAAAAGATGATTCACTGTGCGAAATAATCCCCTCCTTCAATAAATAATCTATTTCTTCCTTTAATGCCTTCTCCTTCGCGAACGGAATAGAATAGGCTCTCATACAGATTGGGTTTGAGTCTACCAGTTTCATGTCATACTGTAGCAAATTTGTATGGCCTGGTTTATCTGTTAATACATCTGTATGTTCCTCCAGAACCTTTTGAACTCTCTCCCTCTGGTTTTTAGTCAGGTGCTTACTGACTTTTACCTGTGCTGCTGTTTCACAAGGATGTAATGGGTATTCATGTGAGGTGAGTGGTCCTTTTGCATCTGGGTTGCAATAGCTAAGGTCAATAAGGGGGTGCTTTCCTGGAGTGGTCTGTCCAGATACTTCTTTAACAGGTTTACATGATAAACTTTTTCCTTCCCCTTTTTGTCAATTTTATAGTTTGTTCTAGACACCTTCTCTAGAACCGTATATGGACCTTGCCAACCAATTTGTAATTTATTCTGGCTTCCGGGTAGTAAAAGCAGCACCTTCTCTCCGACTGCCAGTTCCCTGTCCTTTGCCTTCCTATTAAAGTATGCTGCATGTTTCTTCCTGGCTTGTTTCAAATTATCATTTGCCAGTTTCCATCCAGCTTTCAAACGAGTGGTCAGTTCGTTCACGTATTGATACGATGAGGTAACAGTCTCTTCCGCCTTCTCATCTGTCCAGGTCCTTAATAGAGTTACATCTGGATCTTTAATTTACCATACTTATTTTTCATGGAACCCATCGGGTCCCGTCCCTTAGAAGCTCTATAATGAGGACTTTTCTTCCTAGAATCATCACTCACAAATCGACCACTACCAATTTTTCTCTGGGGTTTGTCTCCCCACTTAAGATTGTTTATGAGAGATCTTCGCTCTCTTGTCTGTTCTTCCAGTTTATATAAGTCTGACCGAGGGATTGTCATCCTATCCTGGGTAAATTTTCTTCTTTGTACTCTTCGCATAGTAGCCATGTTAATCCATTCAAGTGAAGACTGGGTGTGAAAAGGGGGCTCCCATTCCACTTTGTCTACCCGAGTATAATTAGTTTTCCTTTCAGGCCTAAAGTTGCCCCGTGGCGTTTCTAGGTCCTGCACATATTTTCCCTTTGTGGGTGTTCCCTCATGAAATACGCCACATGCTTCTACAAAGTTTTCAACATCGACATTTACGTCGGGCCAATAGTATTTTAGAGCAATCTTTTGGCAGATGGTACCGACTTTCTCATGGTCACCATCTTTTCCAACATGTAAGCTCCTTATCAAATTTGCTCTATATCTCTTGGGTAGAACTAACTGTCCGTGACCAGTGGATCTAGTTCCTGTCTTCCTGTATAAGAGTTTGTTCTTCATGAAATATTCCCCCTTGCTCGGAGGTGTGTGGCATTTGGGTAATTTTTTAAAACAGGGCTTGAGTGTCCTATCCTCAGCCTGCGCCTTCCTCATCTCCTCTGGATGAGCGTTTATAGGTTCACCTTCTTCCTCCTTCTTCTGTGACCTGGTCTGCACTGTCGCCATGATCACAGGTTTCTCGGGATTCCCCAAGAAGACGTATCTACACCCCAATATCAGAGGGTAGATTGGTTCATCTATCACTGCTGCTCTGATTTCTCCTTCCACATAGCGAGTTTTCACCGTTATCCTTGCGATGGGAAGTGTCATGAGTGGTATGTCCTTAGTCGCCCCTTGTATTTCCACTGTTTCTGTGGTATACTGACTTGGGTCCACTAGGCTAGACTTCACAACTGAATCATAATCCAAACCTGTATCATAAAGGCACCTTATGGTGACCCCATTACAAATAACATCCTCACAAACTGGGGGGTGATAAGGTTCCTGTTGTCCCTTAGGATTAACCTTTACTCTTTGCGTCCCCGACTTCATTGCAGCAATGTTTGAAGGTTTCCTTCTACAAAATTCGGTGTTATGGTTATCCTTCTTGCACCATTTGCACCATCTTTTTCCTTGGTTCAACGGTTTTCTTTCATTGAACTTTTGGTCATTGAACTGTGAGTTTCTGTCGCGATAGTCATTTCTTTGCCGCTCAAAGTTTGTCCTACCCTTATTTCCCTGCTCTCTATTATCAAATTTATTAAATTGCTGTGGAGCTTTAAAATTGTCTATGTGCTTCTTCTTAGCACCACTTACCTCTGCCTGAGCTGCCTGATACCTCTCAGCAACATTTAAAATTTCCCCCAACTTCTCTGCACCCTGTTCCATGAGAAATTTTCTCATGTCTGGAGCCATGGACTCTCTCAATTGCTCAATCATGATCATTTCTTTAAGATCTTGGGTCTTCCCCAGAGCCGTCCATTTCTCCAAATAGGTTTCTATTCTGGCAGAAAATTGGTGGTATGTCTCCCCAGACAACAGTTTGGCATTTCTGAATTTCTTACGATAAAATTCACCATTCTTTTCGTACCTTAATAACAAAGCCTGCTTTAACATGTCATAATTGTCTTGGTCTTCCCTGTTCATTTTGGCAAATACTTCGTAAGAAGTACCCCTCAATCCCTGTGATAGCTTTAAGCTCCACCTCTCTCTCTCTAACCCATATGTAGTAGCTAATAACTCAAAACGTCCTAGGTACCCCTCTATGTCATCGTCTTTTTCAACAAAATGGTCTAAATGAAACCCCATAGCTGAGTTTGAGGCTCCCATACTGGGCGTAGCATCTGAGGCAAAAGGGCTGGCACCATTTTCAGGGGCCGGGCCTTGTAATTCCAGCTCCCTTAGTCGTAATTCGTGCTCCCTCTGCAACCTTCTATCTTCTGCCTCCCTTTCGGCAGTCAACCTTTTTTCTTCTGCCTCCCTTTGCTGTCGTTTTTCTTCTGCCTCCCTTTGCTGTCGTTTTTCTTCTGCCTCAATCTGCAGCCTCTTAATTTCTCTATCAGCCTCAATTTGTAACCTCTTCTCTTCAGCTACCTTTCTATCTTCCCTTTCAATATATTTATCACATTCAGTCATTACGTATTGAATTAAAATTTGACCATCCATCCCCATCTCCTTCGCAGTGAGCACAGCAGCTGATCTAAACTTTGCTAGCTCTGCCATACTTTTTGGACAATATAATAATATACAAGATAAATCTCTAACCAGTAAATACACTAAGTACTTCTAATTACTATATGACTATAGTCTAACTAATTCTAACTAACCAGTTAACTAATTAATTATTACTGGCTGTGAAGATTCACCAACTTTTATCTGCAGGGACACTTTTAATTTTAAAGGAAATTTTACAATTTATTTCCCTACTTTTATTTCTCCCACCAGGAGATCCTAATTTTACTGTTGGGCTAATTATCCCTGGACAAGACCCCAATTTATGTAGTGGTATTGATGGTATTGTATGATGATGATGGTACTACATGTAAATTGTATGAGGCCAGCTGTGAAGGCTCCTGAGATAAAATGTAGTTGAGAATTATCAGAAGGCCTTTCTTGCTACCACTACGACCTCACACTTAATTTTTTTTTTTTCTTAATGAATGTGGCTACGTAAAGTGTCTAGGGTAATGATGTGTAATGTGGTGTGTTAGTTATAAATACACCCACAGACATTTAAGAAGACTAATAAGATTAACAAGTGTTAAAATACACTGAACTAACTCACGTGTATAAAGTTTTTGATATAATTATATTACATTTATTGGTTCTGGATCAAGTTTTATGTGACCAGAACTTGTTTTAAAAGAAGGATTGAAAATTTATAAAAAAAAATGCATGGAATGTTACATAATAAATGCAAGAGCGTACCTATTTAAGTACTAGACTAGTTAGTTTTATTAAAAAAAGTTCGAGTAGTCATCTCTTTGGGAGGATATTTACTGTTTGTGCTGTTGGGGTGGCCTCATCACACCTGTCTATATTGACTACACAATGTCCAGAAAATGGTGGGAATTTTTACGGGGATATTAGTCACTACCAATAGTTGGTGAATGTCCAGCAGACCAGAGGCTCACTCATCTTTTTGTAGCTCTGGTGCTGAAAACTTGCGGTCCCACCTCTCCGTGCTGGCGGGCAATAATGGTGGTCTCTGTCACAAGAACTGCACAGATACACTCGAGTACAGTCACCCACCGAATAGACTCTGCTTTGTTGTCGATAGAAACTCACAGCTCTGCAATCAAAGTATGGGCCATGTGTCAAAATCTATTCTCTACCCACGTCTGGACACAACACTGACACAACAACCACATCATACAGACAGGTCAGATCTCTCTGACCAAACAGCACAGTTACCATGGTGGGCCTACATCAGACAGATCCTCCCAGACCATAGATTCTGAAAAATATTTATTAGTTGTCGGCCCTAAAAGAAGATAGGTAACCTGTTTCAACGCTTGATCTATCTTGCATAATCCTTGCTGTAGTTTATGTACCTTGTTGGTCCCTAGACCCTGACTTGGGCGGGGGGTCTAGAGCAAATCCCTACTTGTTTGTAAGGCTAGATTTTTGATATGGCAGTATCAAATCACTCGAACATGAAACAATATTCAAAATATATAAAGAAATAATTTCAATCTTACCAGATTATGAATACATAACACAGAATTGCTAGCAAAACTCAGCTGAGCTGCTGGCTATAGTATGGCGTCCCTAAATTTATTCACTGTCTTTCATATGGGAAAACACCACACTTTAAAATCTGTGTCTAACACTGAACAATTATTGAAGAATGACCCCACTTTCGCGTCTGAGCGCTAATGATATGATTGTCTGTGGCCAATCACTGCCTAGTTGTACTTTAAATTTCAAATTTCTACACTAAAGTCATTTCAGTCATGCTTCAGTCAAGTATGGATGGTTATCTGTTAGTCTGTCCGTCTCTACTTGTGTTTCTAAAAAAAATGTGCTTGATTTTTGAAGCAACCTTTCTCTCCCCTTAAAATTTTGTCGTAAAAAGTTATATTTAGACACAGCTACCGCTCAAAAACCCTCTCCTCCATAATAAGTAACTTTGAACACCTGCGTCCCCAAGGTCGTGTTTTGTGTGTGCAAATAACGACACTTTTTATTCAAGGCAGTCTGTCGATGATGTAAACTACACTGTCTTTTGTCATTATCTTCAATATTATCTATCCGTTTGTAAAATTAAGATCATATTATTTCATTGCTCAGAATAGGCCATCCGGCCAGCTAATTTTTATATTCCTAACATTAATATTAAGAAAAATTACTTTTTAAATTTTTGTAATTTTCCTACCATCCGCGTTCTGCCGCTCAATTCAAATCAAGGCTTGGTATCGCAAAACGTCCAATTCCGTACCTCGTGTCAATTTGGGGGACGTGAATTTTTACTTTCCTCCATCCCCCCCCCCCATTGCGTCTCCTTAGCCTTTCCAGTCATATTTTTTTTCTTTTGATCCGCCGTTCCCCTCCTGTCTAGCAAGTCAATTTTATGGAGGGTGATGACCCGCGGTCTAGGCGATCATGTACATCAGCAGCCTACGCATTATGTTTTTATCCTTAAATGTTATCTTTTGAGTATTTTACCGTTGTATCTCTGTCAATTTCACTACACCAACTTATAATTATCCATTTCTTTAATTACTTCTTCCAATTTTCCGTCTTGATACATAGTTCTTACATTCCAGTATCCAATTTTAAAAATCTCCTTAGCCCCCAAGATATTAGAGTGAGTCATGTTTACTGTCAAGCCTGGTTCTGTTTCGGTAACAATAGCTTGTTTTACGATAGTGAATTGTTAACTCACTGATCAACCCTCCGATCCAACCGACCGATTCGAGGGTTTCGAGGTCAGTTATAGGAAAATATCTACACCACTAGATACTCTGGTGTATCTTTTATTCTATAATTTAACATAACATGGTACTATCCATCGAAATATACACATTCCTGATGTTTTTATTTCGGCGTCTAAGGTGAGAAACGAATTTCACCTCCATCTAGTACCCCTGAAAAAACAAATTAGTTACAGAAACAGAAAAAAATGAAAAGCATTGATGCGGGACGGACATTCGAAATCTGAGGCTCGCATGACTGACAGTAGTGAAAGCCGAAAAGAAGCCATTGCCACGAAAACAGATGCCTTTGATTGCAAAACAAGAAACCAGAATTGGATTATGGAACGTCAGAACAATGAATTAGGCAAAAAACTGAGGCATATCACAACAGAAATGAGAAATTACAGAATACACATCCTGGGAATAAGTGAGAGCAGATGGACTGAGACTGGGAGAAAAAAAAACTGGAGAAATAGTACTTTACGCAGGAAGATATGGTGGACAGCACAATGAAGGTGTAGCAATTAGCCATTATTCCAAGGAAAGGAATAGGAAGGTCATACAATGCTATGCGCCAACAAATGACAGCGATGAAGAGGTCACGGACAGCTACAAACGGAAATTTAAACCGCACCTAGATATGGTTTTATCATAGTCATGGGAGACCACAGTGCAGAAGTTGGAACATTCAATACATATAATGAAAGAGTAATGGGGAAATGCGGCAGCGGAACAGTAAACAAGAGTGGAGATAAAATAATAAGCTGCTGTAGAATTAACAACTTAGTCATTGCAGGAACGTTTTTTCTACACAAAGAAATTCACAAATTAATTTGGGAATCACTAAACGGCCGGAACAGAAACCAGACAGACCAGATTATGATCAACGGTAGATGGAGACATTCATTACAAGGTGTGAAAGGAAGAAGAGGAGCAGATGTGGGAAGCTATCACCATTTAGAAATAGCAAGACTGAAGGTGAAACTCAGAACTGCTGGGCCAGTTGTAACGGAAAAGGTTTGACATCATCAACAAAACAAAAAACTGTATTGGCTGATATAAAGAGACGATAAATTGCCAATAGCCAGGAAAAGACAGCAAATTTCAACATTATATAAGGAAAGCAGGAAATCATGCTTGGGATTTCAGGTAAGGAAAAGACAAGATTGGATAACGCCAGAAACATTAAACACCATAACGATTAGTACAGAAATGAAAAGAAAGAAAAGAGAAGTAAAGTCCAACAGGTTAAAGAAATAAAATTGCGAGAAGTACAGTCAGCTGGACAAGGAAATAAAACGTCGAACCCTAGCCAACAAAAGGAAATTCCTAGACGTTCTCACAAGACAAACACAGAAGAGGCAGCGCTGAGAAAAAAACAAAAACAAAGCAGAGTTTATAAAATAACTAAAACCATCAGCGGAAAACAGAGTGCAAACAGTATTGCATTAGTAACAGACAAGCAAGAAATCTCATCATCACAGCACAGGGGCAGGAAACAAGATGGGCAGAGCACTTCAGAGTTACACTGAATAAGGAACCACCAGAGATGCATTTGAAATGTTCCTGAGGCTGAAAATAATCTAGACGTAAATACAGACATTCCTTGTAGGGAAAGAAATCATCACAGCTATCAAAAGGTTAAGGAAGCCGCGCTGGTGTAATGGTTACCACATTGCGCTGGCGATCAGGTGTTCACGGTTCAAGCCCTGGCATGAGCATTTAAAGATGTGTCGTCGACCGGGATTTTAACTGAATAACATGAACGGCTCCTGAGATAAACCCTAACCTGAACGGCTCCTGAGATAAACCCTCTGTCGATGGGAATGAGCAAAGCTCCTGACCGGGTTGGAAGGAAAGTCAACAGGCTACCCAGCCTCGCAATGACTTGTCATTGGGCCGAAGGGCTGAAAGCACAAGTGCCGCTGGTTAAGAAAAAAAAAACATCAAAGGGTTAAAGAATGGAAAAGCTCCTAGTCACGACAATTTAAATGCTGAGTAATTTAAGACAGATCCTGAACTAGCATCAGAAATTATTAGAACCACTATTTGCGCAAGTCTGGAAACCAGAGACAGCACCAATGGAGTAGAATGAAGGAATAATTGTCAAATCACCCAAGAAGGGTGACCTTGCAGATGTGGCCGTGGAAGATGGTTTGTCTGTTATACACTACTTCTTTCTGGTTGATCGTATAGGTTCAAGTCTCTGCCCTAAACATTAGGGAGCTTGTTTATGGTGATAAGAAAACTTCTTTCTCTCAGACGATAACATTTCTCATACCAACAGTTGATGACTGATTTTACGCTAACTGCAGTAAATTATTCATGTGGAACTTTATTTACATAAGTCAGTGAAAATGTAAAATAGTGTGCCCAACCTTTCACTTGTGGTTGGCAGACTTGTACAACAAGACTCAATCAGTAAAACTCTCTCTCTCTCTCTCTCTCTCTCTCTCTCTCTCTCTCTCTCTCGCTCTATCTCTCTCTCTCTTTGCTTCAATTATTATGACTGTCTCCAGTGGTTATTTGGGGTCATAGCTTGAGAACCACTGTTGTCAGCAATTTTATCTGCCGTCTTATTCTTCATGTTTAAGCATTTTGTCTTTTTATCTCTGACACTTTCTTATATTCTGCTTGGTGTATCTTAAAGAAAATGGCCTCACCGCCAGGGATGAAAATTTACCAAGTCTATTACTATTATTCATTAGGACTGTCAGCTTGTCTACTGTTCTTCATATTTACTTAAAAGTTCATCAATAGTTTGGCAATACTCAACATACATGGTGTCTAGAAAATACACACATTTTCTCTCACTTGGAACACTGGCATCTTGTCCTCAGAATACATAACAAAATGACGTACACAAATGTGTCAAGAAATGCGATTAGGCGTCTGGGCGATAGTCACTATTCTAGCACCGTAGAATCAACCAAAACATTAATTGGCTTATCGACCCGATGTAACTCCCATTCGCTGCCACTTCTAGATACTAATTCTATCACAACTCAAAGCTAAACTTGCTTCTAACGCTAACGCATCTCGGATCTGACTAACTTAATCTAAAACGTCGATTTACAACAACGACTACTTTCGAACATTCTAGAAATCTAGAACAACTTTGTCTGACAAACAACTCACCAGAACATCACAAATCCGTGAATTACGATCACATAGCCGAGTTTACCTTGCCAATGACAGACAAAAACAAAACAAAAGAAAAAACACAACATTAGAATCCTCGGCCATGGGACGTAAGCATAAATAACACATAAGGAAGGGAAACCCGAGGCCTGTAAACAGTAAATTAATATTAGACAAACATAAAGGTATGTTTTCAGGCACTCGTAAGAAATAAAGAAGTAGAACACTTGGACAACAGAAAAACAACAGACGTGAGTGGCTTACCCAGGGTTCGAACCCCGTACCTTCCGTACGACAACTCCGCCTAGCTATCAAGCGAATCACACTGACCCCACGGCCAGCTAGGCATCCCCAAAAAAAGATGCTTTGCTGGCTATTTATCAGTACGAAACACACAAGATAACACCGGAAGTATACAGTGGGCAACTCAGCCCTTAAATGACGCAATCACGTCTGTTGTTCTCCTATTAACAGTATGTGTCAGTCCAAACAAGACAAAGACCTTGATACTGGGTCCAGTAAATAGTAGAAGACTTAGGGACATTAGTATAGAACAGAGGGTAGGTTTCTGGTATTGTATAAACATAAATAACACATAAGGAAGGGAAACACATACTCCAGTATCAAGGTCTTTGTCTTGTTTGGACTGACGAGTTGTCGTACGGAAGGTACGGGGTTCGAACCCTGGGTAAGCCACTCACGTCTGTTGTTTTTCTGTTGTCCAAGTGTTCTACTTCTTTATTTCTTACGAGTGCCTGAAAACATACCTTTATGTTTGTCTAATATTAATTTACATGGGACGTAAGCACTATTCTTGAACCCCTCTTCTTTTTATGGAAGTCCTCTGGAAATTAACGTAAAACTGGTGCGCTTCTGGCCATTGCACTAAATTGCACGACCCTGGAAATAGCGCGTTAGTCTCGCTAAAATTCTTCGGTTTCAACGTAAATGGAACAGTTTTAAAACAGGTCAATAGATTCAAATACCTTGGCATGTAAAAACATTGGATGGATGACGCATCTCATAAGTAAAGCGTAGAATTTTTTTTTTTTAAATTTGATAATGGGAAATATACCGTTCAACCTCTGATCGGTTAAAATTAAGGTTTTCAAATCCAAATAATAAAAATATTTGCAGATACGTGAAAGTGGCTTGGCATCTCCTGTCCAGTCATTGTAAATAGGGCAAATCAAAATACAAATTATGTGTGCACGTAAATAGAAAACAAAAACTAACCACACATACTGTAAAGAAACCGCAAGGAAAAAAACAAAAAACAAAGGCAAAGACAAAACACCAAACACAAGTAATAAAGAGGGGGATGGGTGTAAAGACTTGTGTCGTGGGATTTACTTCCCTTGCCCTGAAGTGATAGTCCATCAGTGGCCAAACTTCAGAGTATCTACTGTAGGTCGTCAAAGGTGCCTACCTTTCGCTCAAGATTGCTCTTGGCAGAGATGTGAATTGAAGAATGGTGCTTCAATTCTAGGGAGCCTCATAGGATTGTAAGACATCAAGTACTACGGCTGATAGGATCCAGGCCGTGTAAACGTTCTATCTTCCCTGACCTTCTATGAGGAGTACGATTTTTGCTCGTTTTTATGCGTTTTTTTGCTCGCCTTCAGCGAGAATAGGCAGAAATTGCTTGAGAATTAGGATTTCGGGAAGAGGCTCGTGTTTAGTGATGAGACGACCTTCTACATGAGCAGCAGAGTCAACAGACACAACGTACGGATCTGGGGTTCAGAACACCCTCATGCAGTCATTGAGCATAAGAGAGTTTCTCCAAAGTTAAACGTTTTTGGTGCCATATCCAGAAGGAAGCTTTGCGGGCCATTTTTCTTTGCGGAAAAAATCGTTACTGGACTCTCGTACCTGGACATGCTCGACAATTGGATGATGCCCCAACTTGATGAGGACTCACGGGATTTCGTTTTCAAACAAGAAAGAGCCCCCCCCCCCTCCCCCCGCACTACCATGGAGCAGTAAGAGGGTACCTAAATGAACATCTCCCACAACGGTGGATCGGTCGCAGTGGTCCTGACGATGCGGTGTTGCTGAGTTCCCCTTCCCCCCCCCCCCCCCCCCCCCCCCCCCCCCCCCCCCCCCCGCCCCCCCCCCCCCGAAGTCCCCAGGCATGACACGATGTGATTTCTTTTTGTGGGGCTTCATCAAGGCCATAATCTATGTCCCATCGTTGCCTCAAGATTCGATGGAGCTGAGAGAGCGGATCATTGGAGCCTTTGCTGCTGTTACAGGAGATATGCTGATTCGAGTGTGGGAAGAAATGGACTATCGACTATCGACTAGATATCTGTCGCGTCACGACAGGTGCACATAAATATGTAATTAGTCGTTGTAAGGTATGCTTAAAAACGTGCAGAGATTATCTTACTTTTGTGATAGAAAGCATCCTCCTACCACATAATGGGGTCGAGAATAAATTTTTTGAAAAGGATACATTATTTTATGCCATCCCTTGTGATGGCATCGAGGTTGCCAGCCTCGTATGACTTTGACATCCATTAGCAATTTTCACATGTTAATAATTGTCGTAGATTTTCGATAGGAGAATTAAGACTAGGTTTGGTCCCTTCTGAATAGGTTTGAATAGGTGATAGACTCAGTGAGAGTTAGTGAAAGGTAATAGAATTTCCACACACGTGAGATGATAGATTTTGATATAGTGGCTGTCTCTGAAAGCGAAAAGAATTCTTCTCTCTCCCACCAATCTTCTACAACAGTTGTTACAGCGTCAGACAGACTACACCAATATACAGATTACGTATATTTCTATCACTCACAGGCACGCACATACACGTGACGACCGGTAAACACACAGACGTGGGAAAACTATAACAATGATATATATATTATCTAGAACGAGCTGACCAAACACGATTATTAAGTTCAAGAGCGATTTTAATATCAGGAAAAATCGGCTCACAACATCAAAGAAAGTACATCAAGGAAAATACATATACACATAGTCACAAAAATTCAAGGAAATGTTGCAAGGATGTTAGCCCCGTTATAGTGTTAACTCTAGGTTTAGCCCGGCCCCGTTAAGAGAACAGATGATGGCGCCCGAGTCACAGACACATAGGGTTTGAGTCTAAGAGTTTTCTATGTTTTATCTCGTAATTATATGCACAGAGTTTGAAAAAAAAAATCTGATTTAACCTAAGACAAAAACACAAGAACTCTAGCCTTAGCAACAAATTATGCAGATTGAAAAAAAAAATTAGGACAGCAACAGGGTGTCAAAGATATAATAGTGAAAATATCACTCAAACCAGCGTACACTCATTCATTCCGCCATGGCCTCTCATACATGTACTCACGACTTTGCTCGCTGCCTCTTGGAACACACTGATTTTAGATTTTCACACAGACTCAAAAAAAATGCAGTCTTCTGCCAAGAAGTCCCCAGTTCCAAAAGACGTATTTAACTCGGAGTCTCCGGGAACGACTACTTGGGTGTGCAGATTTGTTCAAATGTCTGATTAAGTCACCTAACAATTATTCCAGGCGCGGGAGTTAGCAGAGCACAGTGTCAATAGCGTAGGTTTCTAAAAATGATGAATGTCAGGTCGGTGCCTTCCCTCAGTATAGGATTCACTTTAGTCACACCACAGATTTGTCCACAAAAATATATATATATATATATAGTCGGGAAATGTTAGTTAATACTTGAAGTATTTCGCGCCACCAGGCAGAAAAATTACGTAGAGTTTCTAGAAGAAATTAAGATCTGGCTCCAAGGTCCAGTATTTATCATTACAGTCTTTGAAAACCCGTTATTGGGATATAGTATTTCTGGCTAACTCGGGTTGCATATGCACTGTTTAGACCAGTGGTACTTAAGAAACCCACGTGGTTCAAAATAAGGACTGTCTATTTCTTCACAAGTATGGAAACTACTACTAGGTGCTGGTAAAGTTAGGGTCACCCCAAAACTTTCACTGTGTGGAGGAAAAATAACACATATAATATAATAAACAGAATCTGTACTGGTTATAACTTACATTTAAACTTGCAAGCAGAGAGCTTTGCTTATCATTTAAACTTCCCGTGACGTAAGTTATATTTAAAAATCAGCAATCCTCATGAATTAGGAACACGTGCGTATTCCGTCACCATTCATGAGGCTCGATTCTAGAGTTTATACGTTAGTTTAGAAAAATACACTCGACTGAGTATTAGCGGTTAAATAAAATTCATAAATAGCTACAATTGCCGTTATAAGCTAGAAATTTTAATTTTATTCTGCTTTCCACTGAATGCTTCCCTAGAAAATATAATAGCCTACCACTCTATTTCTCTTCTGCGCTAAAGAAATAGATTAAAATGAATTAAGCGATTAAACACTTTAACACTCACAAAATCTATATATCTATCATATTAATTACCTCAACCACAGAATTACAGGTAGTCGCACAACTTAAGAATAAAAATGCTGAAAATATTTCTGGAAGTCTAGAAGTTCGACAAATTGCCGAAACAAACTGAGATCTTCGCTAACAGCTATTCTGTTTACGAGCGACCTATCTACTGTGAGTCTATGAGCGAGAATGAAATTTAAGTTTCAAACTTGGCCAATATCTTTAAAATCGGACACAGGATCCTAATCTTATTTCTCCAAGCGAAATAGTCTCCCCTGTCCGTATAACACCTTCGTCCGCTTATCGCGTGACGTAACAGCCATCAGTGGCCGAGGGCTTGCATGAGTTGCAAATCTCAGACCACCGTCTGCAGTGCGGAGTGGATTTTCACGCTAAGCCGGGTTTTTCCTGACGAAAAAACCTCATGCGTTTACTGAAATGCAGACTCTCTGTCTACTTTCCATGTCCCTCGGGTGAATTTTCACGCCCCAGGCCAGAGACCCTCAGACGAATGTCTAGCGAATGCTGTAAATTCACGCCTATCATCCGACCAGCGCGACTGACATGTACGCAATACCACCCAGGTGCGATTCTCAGTTTTAGAGAAAGGAAAACAGGTAAAATTTGCGAATTATATGAAAATAATATTCGCAAAACGAATGGATGAAAAATATACAGGAAAAAGGAAATACAGAGATAATAAAAGAGAGAATTCGGGTGAAAGAATAGGAAGAAGATGTAGGAAATTAAATGAATATAAACCCTACGTGACAGAGCCTCCCCCCTTTAAGATATGGAAGCACTCAATGTCTACGTTATGGAGTTTAATTTCCTATAACCGTAGCTTCGGGGTGTCTGTCTTCTTCCCTCTCCATCTCTGTCCAATTCCTACTCAAGTCCACTCCTCAAAGTTTCCTTCCCCTGGAATGTCTTATATGCGCGCTTGAAAGAGCGTCGCCGCTTCTGACATTTTTGAAAGATTTCCTGTGATAGCGGTGGAATATCCCTGCCACTATCGTCATCTTCGTCAGTTTTGGCGATCGTCAGGAGATGGTCGGAGGTTGGCACTGGTTTTTCCAAGTATCTCTTTAAGAGATTTAAATGGAAAACCTTCTCCTTTCCTTCAATAGAGATCTGGTAGTTAGCCTTAGAAATCTTTTTCAGGACGGTAAACGGCCCTTGCCATCCGATCTTCAGTTGGTTGTTCTCGGTAGGGAGCAACACCAAAACTTTCTCTCCTGCTTCCAGTTCTCTCTCTTCCGCGACTTTCCTGTATCGGTTAGCGTGCTTGGTGCGTGCTCGCTTAACGTTAGTCGTTGCTAGGTCCCACCCTAGTTTCAACCGTTCCTTTAAAACCGACACATATTTACTGGCTGAGACAACTGTCTCATCAGCCTTCTCGTCTGTCAGAGACTGAAGTAAGGCTTCAAGCGGGCCCTTAATGGGTCTGCCGAATAAGAGTGTAGCTGGCGGAAATCCTGTGGAAGTATGAGGAGATTCTCTGTAGCCAAATAATGCTGCAGGAATACAGAGATCCCAATCTTCAGGTTTCACTTGTGCCAGCTTACTTAGCATCATGGTAAGGTTTCCATTAGCACGTTCCACGAGCCCATTTCCGGCCGGAGTATATGGCTTAGTGTGGATGTGCTGGGTCCTCAAGATCTTAACGATCTCATCCATCAACAGGTTTCGGTATGGAGATCCATTATCCGTCAACACTTGCTGAGGGAATCCCAACCGAGTGAAAATCTGCACGAGGGCTTCTGCGACATGCTTGGCATCTGCGCATGTTAGCGGGATAGCTTCTGCCCATAAAGTGCATGTATCGACTAAGGTCAGGATGAACCTGTTCCTTCTTTTAGTCCTTTCGAAAGGCCCTAAAATGTCGATCACAACCCGTTCGAATGGTGTTCCCATTATTGGCATTTCACCCATGTGGACTGGGGGTATCCGTTTCTTGGGTGGTACACGTTGGCACTGGGCACAGGATTTGACGTACCTGATAATATCAGTGTTTACTCCTGGCCACCAATAATGAGTGGTTATCCGTTGGTTTGTGGCGTTCTGTCCCATATGTCCGCTGAAGGGAAGAGAGTGCCCCATTTCTAGGATTTGGCTTCTGTACTGTTTCGGTACTAGGAGCTGGTTGTAACCTTGGTCAGGCTTGCCCGTTCTCCGATAAAGTACGCCATCCTCAGAAAAAATGTCCCCGTGCTGTTTGGGTTCCTTAGCAATGGGCAGTTTCCTAAAGCAGGGTGCCAAGGTAGGATCCTTTTGTTGCGCTTCTTTAAGTTCCATAGGTAACAAATTAGGCGCAGGCTCCCGTTCCTTCTTGGTTTGCCGTCTTATAGTTACTGCTGCCACAATCGGCTCTTCCGGTTTCCCAATACACACGTATCTCCCGCCAAGTATGACTGGGTAGATGGGATCATCCATAACAGCCGCTTTGATCACACCTCTGACAAAGTCAGAGTGTAACTCCACCAATGCGATGGGAAGCGCTGTAGGTGCATCACTCTTACGAACTCCACAAAGTTTGACGGTCTCTCCTGTCTCTTGACCGGGTTTAACCAGCTTTCTGGCAACAATGCAATCATAAGAAAGCCCGTGTCAAATAAGCAAGAAGTTTGAGAACCGTTCAAAGTAACAGTACCTCGCGTTGAGGGTCTATCCCCAACAGGTTGGGAATCACTGTCAATAATTCCGCCTTGCGAGACTGTCAATAAGCATCCGATGCGTTTTGGCTCGGTGTGCTCGGTCTGATCATATATCCCGTGCTCAGGGGTTCTCCCTTTGCCACCTTGTCCTTTCTGGCTGCGCTGCCATGTAGGGCGGTCGGGTTGATCAGGCTGTTTGGGGTGGTTGGGGTACTTGTTCTTGTAGAACTTGGATTTTTCAGGAGGGGGGTTTTGAGGTCCAATTTCTCTGTGGTTGTTTTGGTTAGAAGCCTGAGAAGATTGCTCTAGGTTATGTTTTCGAAAATGCTCCTCTGTCGGTTTCCGCTTTGTGGCCGGTAGTTCAGCCAGCGCATTATGGTAACGCTCAGACTTTTCCAAAATGTCTTCAAGTTTTTCTGACCCTGCTCAGCGAGAAATCTCCAGGTATCAGCAGACAAAGTGTTCTTTATTTGTTCAGTTAGAACAAGTTCCTCAAGACCTTCATAGGTAGAGGGGAGCTGCGAAAGCTCAAGGCACTTTGTTAGATATCCCTTAAGACGAGATGAGAACTGGTGAAAAGTTTCAGAATTCTCTTTCCGGCTGTTGCGAAACAGTTGCAAAAACTTGCGAGCGTTCATTTCAAAGCGCTCCAGTAACGCTTTCTTCAACACATCGTAGTCGTCTTGTTGGCTACTTTCCAGCTTAGAATAAACATCATAAGCAGAACCTTTTAGGGCCTGGGAAAGTTTCATATTCCAACGCGACCTCTCTAACCCGTACAGAGTTGCAATTTTCTCAAATTTTTCTAACCATGTGTCAATCTTCTCATTTGGACAAGGAAAAGATTCAAGAGTGAAAGACATAGCATTTAGTTGAAGAGATTGAGTGTTAGCAGGGTCAGTTAAGGAAGAATGAGGAGAAGACTCTCCATTGCTGGAGGTAGAGGCAGCCCCACGCCTTTGGAATTCCAGAGTTTTAAGAGCTAACTCATGCTGTCTCTCTTCTCTCTCCTTCTCATGCTGTCTCTCCTTCTCTCGTTCGTTAGCCCTGCGAATTTCCATTTCTTCATCCATCTTCTTCTGCTGTAAAGCTTCAGCTGCTTTCCTCTCCGCATCATATCTCTCCAGTTCGTCTCTGACAAAAGCTTTCGCTTCCTCTCCTTCCAGTCCCTCCTCTCTCGCTTCGTCCCTGAGAAGTTGTCTAAGCTTTGCCCTCTCGGCCATATTATGTCAGTGACTGAGACTAGTGGAGAACGAAAATAGGAAAAAGGATACACTGGTTCCTACCACTTACGAGAAAAAAAAATTTCCAAAAATCAAAAGATGATATCCTTAACCCTGGGATACCTCCTCCAAATTAAAATCTAACTATCGCTGCTATTAATCGGCAATAAAGCACTCAATGCAAAACACGACTACGCCAAATAAATGGTAGTTAAGATTACAACTGAAAAATCCGTTGCTACAGTGGAAAAGCAAAAGAATATTGCAAAAATTAAAGAGAAAAATAATCCCTTAATTTTTAAAAATCCACTATAAGTTCGCCCCTGAAGTCAGATCGGGTAAGGGAGGGAATTAATCTGGACAAAAAGTCCGAAACACACTCCTTAACTTAGTTCAAACGCCGTTCTGCCTCAGTACCCAGTGAATGTTATACACTCACCACTTTACCAGCATTTAGTATTACAATCAGCAGTTAACATATATCCCGACAAAATCAACCTGTAACCAAAATGTATATTATTCAAAGATGCTGTGGAAAAAAAAAAACTTATTAGTTTGTGTGGTCAGCACGCCCGTAAACAGATCGCTAGTCTAGGGGGTAATATTTTTTTTTTTTTTAAAAGATACACAGTCACAAGACATCACACTCTTACTCTATATCAGAATACAGAATCTTAAGTTCAAAATCCAGATAGACGAGTCCACATTTGTCGTACTCGTCTTCCTATTCTAAGTTCAAAAATCCTACGGACGAGAACCCATTTGTCGTATCGCCTTAGGATTTTGGGTTCAATTCCCGGTAACGAGCGACCATTTGTCGTAGATTTTCGATAGGAGAATTAAGACTAGGTTTGGTCCCTTCTGAATAGGTTTGAATAGGTGATAGACTCAGTGAGAGTTAGTGAAAGGTAATAGAATTTCCACACACGTGAGATGATAGATTTTGATATAGTGGCTGTCTCTGAAAGCGAAAAGAATTCTTCTCTCTCTCACCTATCTTCTACAACAGTTGTTACAGCGTCAGACAGACTACACCAATATACAGATTACGTATATTTCTATCACTCACAGGCACGCACATACACGTGACGACCGGTAAACACACAGACGTGGGAAAACTATAACAATGATATATATATTATCTAGAACGAGCTGACCAAACACGATTATTAAGTTCAAGAGCGATTTTAATATCAGGAAAAATCGGCTCACAACATCAAAGAAAGTACATCAAGGAAAATACATATACACATAGTCACAAAAATTCAAGGAAATGTTGCAAGGATGTTAGCCTCGTTTTAGTGTTAACTCTAGGTTTAGCCCGGCCCCGTTAAGAGAACAGATGATGGCGCCCGAGTCACAGACACATAGGGTTTGAGTCTAAGAGTTTTCTATGTTTTATCTCGTAATTATATGCACAGAGTTTGAAAAAAAAAATCTGATTTAACCTAAGACAAAAACACAAGAACTCTAGCCTTAGCAACAAATTATGCAGATTGAAAAAAAAAAAATTAGGACAGCAACAGGGTGTCAAAGATATAATAGTGAAAATATCACTCAAACCAGCGTACACTCATTCATTCCGCCATGGCCTCTCATACATGTACTCACGACTTTGCTCGCTGCCTCTTGGAACACACTGATTTTAGATTTTCACACAGACTCAAAAAATGCAGTCTTCTGCCAAGAAGTCCCCAGTTCCAAAAGACGTATTTAACTCGGAGTCTCCGGGAACGACTACTTGGGTGTGCAGATTTGTTCAAATGTCTGATTAAGTCACCTAACAATTATTCCAGGCGCGGGAGTTAGCAGAGCACAGTGTCAATAGCGTAGGTTTCTAAAAATGATGAATGTCAGGTCGGTGCCTTCCCTCAGTATAGGATTCACTTTAGTCACACCACAGATTTGTCCACAAAAATATATATATATATAGTCGGGAAATGTTAGTTAATACTTGAAGTATTTCGCGCCATAAGGCAGAAAAATTACGTAGAGTTTCTAGAAGAAATTAAGATCTGGCTCCAAGGTCCAGTATTTATCATTACAGTCTTTGAAAACCCGTTATTGGGATATAGTATTTCTGGCTAACTCGGGTTGCATATGCACTGTTTAGACCAGTGGTACTTAAGAAACCCACGTGGTTCAAAATAAGGACTGTCTATTTCTTCACAAGTATGGAAACTACTACTAGGTGCTGGTAAAGTTAGGGTCACCCCAAAACTTTCACTGTGTGGAGGAAAAATAACACATATAATATAATAAACAGAATCTGTACTGGTTATAACTTACATTTAAACTTGCAAGCAGAGAGCTTTGCTTATCATTTAAACTTCCCGTGACGTAAGTTATATTTAAAAATCAGCAATCCTCATGAATTAGGAACACGTGCGTATTCCGTCACCATTCATGAGGCTCGATTCTAGAGTTTATACGTTAGTTTAGAAAAATACACTCGACTGAGTATTAGCGGTTAAATAAAATTCATAAATAGCTACAATTGCCGTTATAAGCTAGAAATTTTAATTTTATTCTGCTTTCCACTGAATGCTTCCCTAGAAAATATAATAGCCTACCACTTTATTTCTCTTCTGCGCTAAAGAAATAGATTAAAATGAATTAAGCGATTAAACACTTTAACACTCACAAAATCTATATATCTATCATATTAATTACCTCAACCACAGAATTACAGGTAGTCGCACAACTTAAGAATAAAAATGCTGAAAATATTTCTGGAAGTCTAGAAGTTCGACAAATTGCCGAAACAAACTGAGATCTTCGCTAACAGCTAGCTATTCTATGTTTACGAGCAGGACCTATTTCTCCAAGCGAAATGTCTCCCCTGAGTCTATGCGTGACGTAGCGAGAATTGAAAAATCTCAGACACACCGTCTTTCCTGCAACGCTAGCGCGCGACTGACATGTACGCAATACCACCCAGGTGCGATTCTCAGTTTTAGAGAAAGGAAAACAGGTAAAGTTTGCGAATTATATGAAAATAATATTCGCAAAACGAATGGATGAAAAATATACAGGAAAAAGGAAATACAGAGATAATAAAAGAGAGAATTCGGGTGAAAGAATAGGAAGAAGATGTAGGAAATTAAATGAATATAAACCCTACGTGACAATAATTCAAAATATAGAATTATAAAATTTACAACTTACCCCAAGTTTTACAACTTACCCCAGGTATCTTGGGCAATATACAGACTAACTTCTGGCTCACAGAAATAGTTTCGGTAACTTGGTTAAAATGCCTCTTACACGTGATATTACTTTGCAGCTAGAATTCCTCTATGACTTAGTGTTCAGGTTCCTAGGATTCCGGGCTTTCCGTATAATTAAAGGAAGAGCTTTTCTTGAGAGTCGAGTAAGTCCACAAGATGCTCAAACACGTTCTCTGGTCCTTTAAATTGGAATTGTGATCCTATTCCTCATTCTGGCTTGTCTTTTTGACGAGCTGAATTATCCGTACTCTTAGCTCAAAAGGCACTAGATTGTAAGAAACATTCGGGCCACGCATCAACATTGCTAGTATATGATAAGTCTCCAATAAGAAATGTTGTATTTTAACATTTCAAATGCCAAACCAAAAGTATTCAATTTGCATATATTGGTAGGAGTATCTCTTCTTTACCCTTCATAGAAAATTCTTGCGTGACACTCAAAATGCGATGTTTACAAGTCACTTCCCATATAAGGTATTCTCTCTTCCATTTATTATCGATCACGTTTACATTCACGACTTAATAGATCCATCACATATAATCTCTTTCAAGATTGATACCTTATTGTAATCATTGCCTACAATAAGTCTGCCCGGAAATGATTGTCAATTTGGCTATCAAGCAAAAACCTGGTCCGACAGAGTATATTGTCAGTGATATGATAATCGACTGTGGCTATCTCAAGGTTGTTTACTTATTAATCGGGCGCTCCCTTGCACTGTTTGGTCGGAAATGTGATACGACTAATACGTAAACAGCATTTCACTCCATAGATTCAGGTGTCAATATGGGTTCAAACGAAAGTCAGTGATGAGCATAATCATTACGGATGATCGATGAAGCTCCGACATGACAAGAATTGAAGGAAGGGAGTGTAAACAATGAATCAAAAATACCAAATATTGTCGGAGGTGGGAACAACGAAAGTGAAGAGCACCGAATGAAACAAGAAACAGAGGTAAATGTGACGCTCGGGGTTATTTTGTCACAATTTAATACATTTACATCACAAATCACCGTCATTAGATCTTTGTAGTAAAAATTGTCTTGATGCATTGGATATGAAGCCAGGGGACAATCTTCAAAAAGTGACATGGGGAGAAGTAATATAGATCTAATGGAATGAAATTTGATAAATTTAGAAGAAGTAAGGTCTTACATGACAGGCAACATGGTGACGAGAGATACATTAAGGAACATGGAAGAGAATACTCCTTATGCACCTCGAGCAGTAGGTAACAACAAATGCCAGAGAATTTACAGGCTAGAAGAGCCAGCACAAGAAAAACAGCAAATGTAATATATTACGTAGAATCAAAACAACACTATATACCTTAATTGCAGCGTACATGGGGGTTGAATCCAGTATTCCAAGCACATAATAAACACCAATTGTTGTGTGCTTTGACCAAAAACAGTTATCTTTAAATGTACTTTAAAACTCACATTGAATCTGACATTCTGGCCAGGCGTATTCTTTCTACACCCCAACACGAACTTCTGTGTGCCAGATACGTTGATGTTCTTAATCTGGTGATCTTTTCTAAGTTCCCATTATCTGTCATATTTTCAGTCATTACATAAAGTTGCAGTCTTTGAGGATAGTTTTCAAAGCGTCTGTAATGAGAAAAAAAGGTTGTTTTTTTTTTCAGAAAAAAAAGAAAAAAAGAAAGAGTTTTATTTCAGCAAGAAGAAAGGTGTTATTCCAGCAAGAAGAAAGGTGTTTTTTCAACAAGAAGAAAGGTGTTATTCCAGCAAGAGGAAAGGTGTTATTCTAGCAAAAAATTTGACTCCAGCATGAAGAAAGAGTTCAATTTCACCAAGAGAAAAATATTTTATTCCAGCAAGAAGTAGGAGTTGTTTTTCACTAAGAAAAAAAAATGTGTGATTCCAGCAAGAAGAAAGAGTTTTATTTCACCAAGAAAAAAACTGTTTTATCCCAGCGAAAAAAAAGCGTTTTATTTCACCATGAAAAAAATATTTATTACAGTTAGAAGAAAGTCTTAATTTCACCCCCAAAAAATTGTTTGATTCCAGCAAGAAGAAATCGTTTATTTCACCAAGAAAAATGTTTTATTCCACCAAGAAAAAATGATTTATTTCACCAAGAAGAACGGGTCTTAATTTCACTAAAACATTTTTCATTCCAACAAGAAGAAAGCGTTTAATTTTACCAAGAGAAAAATATTTCATTCCAGCGAGAAGACAGCGTTTTATTTCATTAAGAAAAATGTTTTATTCCAGCAAGAAGAAAGAGTTTTATTTCACCAAGAAATAGTGTTATTTTAAAAAAACGAGCTTTATTTCAGCTATAAAAAAGAGTTCTAATTCAACAAGAAGAAATGTTGTATTTCTGCAAGAAGAAAGAACTTTATTCCAGTAAGACGAAAGAGTTTTATTTCACCAAGAGGAAAGACTTTTATTCCAGTAAGAACAAAGAACTTTATTCCATCAAGAAGAAAAACTTTTTGGTAGACAAGAAGAAAGAACTATTTCACCAAGAAGTTGTATTTCAGAAAGAAGACAAAAACTTTATTTCACCACGAAGTTGTATTTCAGAAAGAAGAAAAAAACTATTTCACCAAGAAGTTGTATTTCAGAAAGAAGAAAAAAAAAAACTATTTCACCAAGAAGTTGTATTTCAGAAAGAAGACAAAAACTTTATTTCACCAAGAAGTTGTATTTCAGAAAGAAGACAAAAACTTTATTTCACCAAGACGTTTTGATTCAGAAAGAAGACAAAAACTTTATTTCACCAAGTTTTTTTGATTCAGAAAGAAGAAAAAAAACTATGTCACCAAGACGTTTTGATTCAGAAAGAAGAAAAAAACTTTATTTCACCAAGACATTTTCATTCAGAAAGAAGAAAGAACTTTATTTCACCAAGATGAAAAATGTATACTCCCAACTCATAGAAGTTGTGTAGTCCTCAAACAGTTTAAAGCTGTTAAATAAAAGTAGCCAGACCACAAGGTCTTTTATATTTGGACAAGCGCCCTAATATAACCGACGGACACTGTCTAGGCCGAACGGACTCGCCTCGCCAAAACGAGGCAATGTTTGTTTTTTAAATCAGACAGTTTAAAGATTTCTGTTACGGCTGTCTATTTAATTGGGATTAAAACAAAAGAAACCTATCTCAGCCTGATACATGCAACACTTTCGATGAGGCAAAGAGTTTAATCAGAACCAGATACAGGAACAAATGGGATGCTGAGCATTCAGGCCACACACACACAAAATGACGCATACCACCAGCTCAGCAGCAGTGAACAAGTGGTAATTTTCAGACTCCGCACTGGCCACAACATATTGGGATACCATCTGTTCAACCAGCTAAAGATAGGAACTACTTATTGAGTGTAACTGTGGCACTGATAAAATGACAACTGAACATCTGCTTCAAATATGCCCAACATATGTGCAACAGAGAAAGGTCACATAGTACATCACCAGGAGCGGTCCTGGAAAAACTCTGTGGAGATGTAAATAGCCTTAAGATGACCACTCCTTTCTTCTTTTTCTTTTTTTTTTTTTGAGAGTGTACGAAGAAGAAGATTTATTAGGCAAAACACAATTTAAATTTGTCAAAATACCGGCATAAAGTTCCATTGGAGGACAACTCATAAACACTGTTTTTCTTTCTAAACTGTTTGTTACATGTTTCTCTGCATTTTCAACTCATTTTTTAGGAAATCACTGTGCATACGCTTGAATTCAGTGGTTCAGGTACGTAAGATGTAATTAATATTTCTATATACGTCTACTTCTTCTTTGACCCTTAGCCGTCAACTGTCAAAGCAGTCAGTGGCCATCAAGCCTGTTGGCGTCTTGTTGGGCAGCAACAAACTGCTTCCACTTTGCTCTGTATGCTGCCGTCCTTCGTACAGTGCCCCAACGCTGGTTCATTCTTTGCATCTCGGCCTCCACAGTTCGGAGAATGTTCCTTAGGCAGAATGTGTGGAAAGAGGACAATTTCGATATTTCCTTCTCTGTTACTCTCCAGCATTCCGCACCATAGAGAAGCACAGAAAGTAAACATTTCTCATATAATCTTAATTTGGTGTTTGTACTGTACTGAGAGGACTTCCAGATGTTGTTTAGGCTAGCAAAGGCTGTTCTTGCTTTATTCATTCTGTTGTTGATGTCTTTATTGTTTCTTGTTGCCCACATTGAGTGTCATGACCTCTGTCTTCTTTAGATTGATGCTCAAACCCACCTGCTGGCTATACTTATTCAGTCTATCATGGATGTGTTGATGTGAATGTACGAGTAGTGTAATGTCATCTGCATATTCCTGATCTTCCAGTGTAGAAAACGCTGTCCATCTAATTCTTCTTGGACTGCATTCTGTGGTCTGGCGCATCACTGTCAAGCATAAAGTGATTGATAAGGGGCATCTCTGTCGTACTCCTGTCTTTACGATAAAAGTTCGGTTGCTCCGCCCAACACTGCATGTAAAGTTAGCATAGAAGCCTTTTGTGATGGAAACAATGCAGCTGGGAATTCCATAAGCCCTCAGTGTTTTCCATAGGCTGTCCCAGTGTGTGCATTTGTGACCGCTTGGCCTTCCACGCTAGCATTATCCCTACTACTTCCACGCTAAGCATTTATACGTGCTATAATATGCTACATATAAGAATGACAGACCTCAAAAGCAAATAAGACGTTTTTACACAAAATGCAGTATCATTCAAAGTTCAGTTGGCAGTTACTGCTCTGACAGGGCAAACGTAGGTCAGTCCCATATAAAAATAATGAATGGGTTTTATGCGCGGAAAGTGGGAAATGAATGTTTGTGTGATCTGGTTTTAAAAAAAATCCAATTGTTAAGTTGGAAAAGATCACACAGAAATTCGTGTGCAAAAAGTCGAAAACAGAGAGTCGTGTGCAGAAATTGTACCGTGTGGAAAAAAGAACGGGACGTGTGGAAAAAGGCGGGAAAAAAAGAAATAGTATAAATAGAAGAGATGTGGGCGATAGGCAGAGATTTCAGTATTTATGATTCCAATGATACCATGATTTTAGACTAGAGGATTTTTACAGATAGCGTTAGGTGAACTTCGTCTTTGAGGATATCAAGACAAGTTTTTTTTTGAGTAGACAAGTGTGCATATTATTCAGTTGGATTGTATATTTTTCATTTTGGATAAACAACCATCATTTTGTGAAATTTACAGTGTTTGTCTAATGACATCAATAAACTATAATATAATTTTCTACTGAATTGATGTTTGTGGAAATTTACAGTAATTTCTTTTGGATATACGTTGTTGTGCTGAAACTGTTTTGCTTATCACCAAACTCAAAGGGAAGAACCTACCTGGGAAGAAGAAGAAAAAAGAGTAAAGGTCAAGTATTACCATCTCTGGCGGAAGGCCAGTTAGCACTTGAACCACAACAGCATAGAAAAGATTAACTCTGACTAAATGAAAATCAATATATCAACTAGTGCCGTATAACCTACACAGCCTGGCACATATCTTCAAATTGACGCCGTGACCTGAGCACAAGTAACTGACGCTGACACATATCTTCAAAATGTCGCCGTGACTTGCCCTTTTTTCATGGTGAAAGCAGACAGGCATAATCACTATAATGGATCAAAGTCAAAAACAACAGCAGCAACAATAGGAGTTGTATACACTACAGCAACAACAGCAATAATAACATGCGTTATATGCACATCAGCTACAACAGCAACAGGAAATGCAACAGGCTAACATACCCTTACCTGTAGAGGCCGAACCCACAATGACCGCGTTGCAACGGATAACAGACACGCTATCCAATGTAGATCACTATAATAAATATAACCAAATTCGCTCGGTTATAACCCCCTTCACGGGCGATTCTAACACATTTCGGAGATGGCTAATAAACAGACACAGATATGCGAGCAACAATACATATTGCCAGAGAGAACCAGACATCAACAATACATATTGCCAGAGAGAACCAGAGATCAAGAATACATATTATCGGAGAGAACCACAGATCCACAAAACATATTGCCGGAGAGAACCAGAGATCAACAATACATATTACCGGAGAGAACCAGAGAGCAACAATACATATTGCCGGAGAGAATCAGAGAGCACACCACATAACTACAATAGAAGATCCCAGATCAAGTATCGAGACAACAGCAACAACACGGGTCGCATAACCACTGTCGACAGCCACTGGAACAGTCTCAATAAAAGAGATTGTCGCTGTGGTAAAGTGGGATGATATAAATATTTATAGGGGACTTAGTGTACTGACTGAGATCAGCTGTGAAGGTATCTGTATCTAATAGGTGTAGTGTTTTACAGATAACCTTACTTGCTACCACATTTATAACTCAGTCAGAATTATTCTGGAATATTGTGATGACTACGTTAAATGTCTAGGGTATGTATATGATGAAGTGTAAGTCACAACAACAACAGACAGATAAACAATTTAATTTATTCCACCACACTTGACAACACTGTGACACTCACACACATTTAACACTCTATAAGACTATCTTAAATGAGTCACTGGTGAAGTTTCAAATATTTATGTATTAATTACTTTCACTATTATATATCCTGATTCAACTACAAAGTGAACCAGGAATCACATTCAAATGTAATCACAATTTATATGTACAGAATTTATAAATATGAACATTGTAGTGACATATTTTATTAATATTATCCTATGTGTGTCAGTGTGTAGTAGTACTATGAGGTAATACTGGTTTTGTTTTTCAAGCTATGTTGTTATTTGTCATCATGACTTCAAGTGTTTGTTTATCTGAGAAATAGTATGGGGAAAAAGTTCACAGTTCCTGTCAATTTAAACAAGGTATTGTTCCCCTTTTTTTTTCTTCTAAAATGTCAATTTTTGAGGGGACATATAATGTTGAGCTCCACTGGCCACAGAGGCTTAACTTTCGTGATGGCGGCAGGAAAAGACTCCTCTGTTCGATTGCTCCCCTGTGTTCTGGAGACACCTCACTAGTCGCTATCTGGACCCAGGAGTATGCTGTCAGCCTCCAGATTCAGCAAAGCTCAGACCAGGTGCTGCTCAATAACTTTAGGACCACAGTCCCTGAAACAAGAAGGTTGTACCTTCTACTTCATAACTAATTTATAATCTATTTCTAGACTGAACACAATACATGACAAACACTGAGTTCAGAGCGGTAGGCCAACTGTCAGCTTCATCTGAAATAATTTACACCAGTATACTCCTCCCTAATGGTCACTACGCCTCTGCAATTCCAGCATTAGTTCTTCTAGTGAATAAGATAGGTGTCAGTGTACTGTTTGGCCATTCCATGCAGTTTTACTTTTCTCCGACACCTTCTGTTCAGGTTGGAGCACTATATAGGCCTTGCCTCATGTTCGCTACTGAACCACACACATATACAGACATAAATTATCAATTTACATTCAATTTTCATTAAAAAGATATTGAATATATCAAGCTTACCACAATTCATGGAATAATACACAGTTACGTTGACTGGGAATGAATATAGCACAATTTCGATCTGCCGATGTCCCAGGCTTTTATTTAGAAAAATATGCACTGGCGCTCAACGCACTGGTTCTTTAGTAAGTTTATTTGAAAATGTGGTGCTAAACTGACGCTTCTAATTGCCTATATTGGCGGGTCTAACCAATCGAGCCATGTTTACACAGCTTTTCAAAAAAGTACCTCTACTACTGTTTCCCCTAACAACAAAGAAGTAGTATTTATAGTCCGACTAATCGTGTTTAGCCTTACATTTACTTTCCGCCAATCAAATAGGAGGTAACATGTTGGCCTATTTCCCGTACAATGGTGGTGTCAAAATCTGCCACTGAGCGATTCTGATTTTGGGGTTGTCTGACACCCTCACTATTTCTTTTGGCTATATTTTGTTAATTCCTAGACTATTTGCGTAACGTTTAACATATTCTTTGTCAGCAAGTCCTAAGGAACCCAAATGTACTAATTTAAAGGAGCCAAGTGGCTGCGTTCAAAATATGCATTTTCTTCTAGGATAGTCGTGCTGTTGCCACCTCCTCACTTCCAAACTTTATGGTGTCTGGTGTACTGTCATACTAATGTCAGGATTTCAGACATAAAACAGTAGAATGTCATGTTTCCTAATAAGCGTTTTGTAAGTTTTTTAAACCTAACTCTCGTATGGGTAGAGTTTCTTATCACTGTCGATTAGAAAAAAGCTAGTGCTTGTGGCCTTACACGCGTGATGGTAGTAATTGTATAGCGAGACGCTTGTTTAGTGTTGTATGCGTCCCGGCTTTCAGCCCTCCCTTTCTTTCTATCCTAAGTCCATCTGTCCTTTCGTTTATGGTAACTTAGTGTATAAAATGACATGAATGGAATATTAAATATAGGTCAGCTTGCGTATCTCAAGGTTTTTCTTAGAAAGGCAGTACACGTTTTATTGAAGAAAGCGTGTAGTGATGCAGTAGGCTTTTACTATCAACGTGGAACGTTATAATTTGCAGACGAATTAGAAAACAAGGGGGATTTCGAGTACAGTCATTGTGACAGCACTGTTCTTTACCATTCTTCTTTCCTTTTATTGAAGTTATTTGTTAGGCTTTACATTTACTTTTTAATTTATATATGTGGATTAGAATTTCACACGACAGTCGCTCTGCAGTCAGAAATTTTATCAATGGAATAAAACAACGAAAGATATGGGAAGTAAATAATGTTACAACGACTGACCAACAAACGTGTATGATAACAACAGAAGATGGACTAAAGCACATATCAGACCTCTAAAACAATGGAGAAAACTACTTAACAGACATCACCAGGTCGGTTTTATGAAATCAAATGAGACGCAATGGGCCCCCATGATCAATAGTCAACCTAGAGAAATGCACAAACTGCAAGTGAATAAAATAAAGATGATTTCTGTCGCAACATAAACAGATGTTGACAGGTCAAGTCAGGTACATGACCCATTGAACACCCACACATCGTCTAGACACATTCCAACAGCAGTAAGACAGTCGGCCAGGAAAACAAATTCCCAAGATAGCACAGTCACTGAACCACGCACATCCGACAGTGAAGACGATATTCCTCTCGCTGAGTTACGAGAAAGACTGGAATATCGAAATACGAGGTTACAGGCCGAGCAAGTTACTCCAGAACACACTGACACCACGATAGATTCCTGCCAGCCTATTGGACAACAAACATACAATAGAAATGAACAACCTTCAACAAGCAACTACCACTCTGATGAACAGTGGGATTGTGAAGACGAGGCCCCCTGCAAGTGATTCACAGTAGAGCAATTTACAACATCCAGTATACTGAAGATAATGATGAAAACGCAGACAGCGCTACATGCACACTTGCGGAAGATATTATTCTTCCATCACCTCCATTGAGACACAAATCTGACCTAGATACAGCAGATCCCGAGAGTGACCACGAAAGTATGAACAGTCCAGACAACACTGAATTTCACACAGCAACGAAGCGCCCACATTCTGGATCAACTGATGATTCCCCACCGTTAGCAAAATTTGTCCGGTTACCTCAAGAGCAAGTACGTATGAAATTGCGAAGAAAACGCAGACAGCCCCACAACACGCAGCATGAGGTGCACCATTTCAACACTACTTCATCCTTACCCTCGACAACTGCAGCCACCACCCACTCGACAGTGCGAAATACGCCATCCTCTTGTGATCAACGATTGACAAGGAAAAAAGTTATCTTGATGGAAATCGCCAACTTCCTCATGTCAAATTCGTAAACGTCCAGTTCAACGATTATTGGTTTATTGGAGAATCAATCTTCTCTAATAACAAAAAGGTACTCACCCAGCAATAGTACCCAACGAGTACTCTCTCTACAATAGTACTCTCCCTCGTTACCCACCCTCATCTAAAGTCACTAGTATCCATTTTTTTGGTAGGAAATTTTATGTTTTTCAGAAAGATGTCAGCCTCAGTCAAGATCCTGCTGATGATAGTGACAGTTACGACGTCTATAACACCCAGATATACTTACAAATTAATTATGGCGTGACGCCACTGTGTTTGAGTTTTATACACTTATTTCAGATTCTTCGTCAACATGGACTGTCATTATGATTACATATTTTGCACTGCTACGTCATGATATTTAAGAACTTTCGCAAACATTCGCATATCTACAACACTATGTTATCCAGGTTAAACAGAACTTTAAATTATCTCAGTTCTCTAGTTATACAACTTTTTTTTGCAAGTGTTAGGTATGAAATCTTTATGATTAGAAGAGTACTCACTGATCTTAGAGACGTAGTCACCCACAGTACAAATTACACCATTTTTGCCTTTGAAAATCTTTATAATAGAACTTATGCTTTACAACAGTTTTTATTTTTTCCCCCTTCTTGATGAATTTAGTGACAAAAGCAAACACACTATACGCACACACATATTTTTCCACTGTGACACATGAGAGTTTTTTTTTAAATGTGTTAACTCACTGCTTTCCTTTTGCGTTATGGAAAGACCGTTTTATAACGTTCAATCGCATCGAAAATGTATTTTGGCGATTTTTCTTAATGATGCTATTTACAACCTCAATGATCTTATAAGACTACTCACATTATTCAAGCCAATGACCCTTTCTCACAAATAAATGACGAATTTTCATCTCCTGTCACCTTCTTCGACATGCTCCATCACAGACGGATCGTTTCTAAATCGACGCCCTGGTCCGAGCATCCCCCACTATTCAACAGGAATTTACCTATGTTAACGTGTCTATCAAATTCTTTAAATACTTCTTCGTAGTCTGGGAAACCCCTTCTCGCATTCCTGAATCCAGTGAGACACACTAGAGGTAATGACCCGACACACTAGAGTGTCAGGACTATTGATTTTGCCTAGCATAATTGGTGTTTTAAATTTTAAGCTGTTTTGTGTATAACTACCATATGTACAAGAAGATGAGATGTCCACAGCGGACATCGGTAAAAGATAATGAGGACATTGTTACCCCCTTTGACACAGCTAACGCCCCTAAGACCCCCGAGTACATTCCCATGACTGACATTCGTTCCCCTCCCACGGTGATAAACCCTACTTCGTCATTTATCCCAATATACACCCCACTCCACTAAATAACTGAGACAAATATATTTTCCCCTAAAATTTGACTTGATGATATACAAGTATTTTGCAAGTTGGGTAAAACTTATATGCTAATCAACACAGTTCGCGGATTGGCGAAATACTACATTGTTACACGCACACCATGACGATTCCATGCGAAATCGCTAACATGGTAACGGATATGTTCACATGTTGATAAACCTTTAATTGGGAAATAAACATCACATATTGATGTACCTGTATTTTCCTGACCATTTGTCACGTTGTAAGCGGAGTGCTACAGTATATTTTCTTGACAAATTGTTGTCCATTATTATGAACTTGTATTTGTATGCAGATTTTATATTTGATGACGAACCTATAAACAGTTTGGTACTTGATTCATAGTAACTGAGATAGTTCATACTCCAACACCCGATAGTTATTTGTATCGGTATAGTTATCCTCCCTCATAGTAACGACCATTACATAAGTTGGAGATTCGAGACATTTTAAAATAAATACTTTGTAACTCCATGTAACCAGATTAATAAATCTATTATTTATATTGTGCGACAAACACATAGACAGTTCACCAAACTTGTCCAGATTTATGGTGTTTAAGACCCATATACATCCTAGTAAATCACTGACCGCAGTGGCAGGATTGGGGTCGCCTGTATCATATGATTGTATTATATTTACCACGTTCTATATTGACAGTTATGAGAGCGTACAGCTCCAGTTCATATTTAAAAAAAATAAAATTATAGATTAACATTGCCATGTATGTATATTCCCATGTCATAATATATATATATATATATATATATATATATATATATATATATATATATATATATATATATATATATATATATATATATATATATAACATTTTTTGCGTCCCACGGTCTGATGTTTGACCATTAGTTCTATGCTGTTAGGCTTATGTTCGTTGCAGCTACTATATTTAAGATTGTTAAATACTTAATGAATATTAGTCAATTCTGTTAAATATTGCCAAAGTGTTTTTTTTGTTTTGTTTTTATTTGTGTTGTTTGCACAATCGATGAAAATCGTATGCGATTATATATATATTTTTAAAATGTTATCATTATGGTGATGACTAATGCACAGTGTTGTTCATATTGATATTGTTAAGAAGTAGTGTACATCAATACTGTTCAATGGCGAAGTGTATTAACAAATTTTATGTATCCCACGTTTTACGCATTATAAATATACTGGGATCCCTCGTTTCACGAACAAAATATTATTTTTTAATTTTTTTCTTTTTTAGTTTTTTTTTTCTCTGAGAGACTCTACCAATAGGTTAGTCGTTTATAACAGTCACTAGCATGAGGTAGTTAGTTGATAGGACGCAAATGTCTCAATCTGGGATACATTTGTATGGCCAGGTACGTATGTGACCGCTTGGCCTTCCACGCTAGCATTATCCCTACTACTTCCACGCTAAGCATTTATACGTGCTATAATATGCTACATATAAGAATGACAGACCTCAAAAGCAAATAAGACGATTTTACACAAAACGCAGTATCATTCAAAGTTCAGTTGGCAGTTACTGCTCTGACAGGGCAAACGTAGGTCAGTCCCATATAAAAATAATGAATGGGTTTTATGTGCGGAAAGTGGGAAATGAATGTTTGTGTGATCTGGTTTAAAAAAAAAAATCCAATTGTTAAGTTGGAAAAGATCACACATGTGAAAAAAGTCGAAATAACAGAAAGTCGTGTGCAAAAAGTCGAAAACAGAGAGTCGTGTCCAGAAATTGTACCGTGTGGAGAAAAGAACGGGACGTGTGGAAAAAGGCGGGAAAAAAAGAAGAAATAGTATAAATAGAAGAGATGTGGGCGATAGGCAGAGATTTCAGGATTTTTGATTCCAATGATACCATGATTTTAGACTAGAGGATTTTTACAGATAGCGTTAGGCGAACTTCGTCTTTGAGGATATCAAGACAAGTTTTTTGTTTGAGTAGACAAGTGTGTATATTATTCAGTTGGATTATATATTTTTCATTTTGGATAAACAACCATCATTTTGTGAAATTTACAGTGTTTGTCTAATGAGATCAATAAACTCTAATATAATTTTCTACTGAATTGATGTTTGTGGAAATTTACAGTAATTTCTTTTGGATATACGTTGTTGTGCTGAAACTGTTTTGCTTATCACCAAACTCAAAGGGAAAAACCTACCTGGGACGAAGAAGAAAACAGAGTAATGGTCAAGTATTACCATCTCTGGCGGAAGGCCAGTTAGCACTTGAACCACAACAACATAGAAAAGATTAACTCTGACTAAATAAAAATCAATATATCAACTAGTGCCGTATAACCTACACAGCCTGGCACATATCTTCAAATTGATGCTGTGTTCTGCGCACAAGTAACTGACGCTGGCACACTTTCAAAAGCTTTTTTAAAAATCATCAAAGTTAATATATAGCTGTCTCTGCCATTCTGAGCACTGCTGTTTAATATTCCTGAGAGTGAATATATTACCTGAACCTTCTTTTCTGTTCTTTCTGAATCCCGCTTGTTCTTTCCTCAGTTTATGGTCTACTGCTTTTGAAGTTATTTGGATAATTATACTGCCTAGTATTTTACTGAAAACTGAGAGGAGAGTAATTCCTCTCTAGTTGTTACAGTCTACAACCTGGCAATTTGACAATCATTCCATTATTCCACTCCATTGGTGTTGTCTCTGTTTTCCAAACTTGTGCAAATAGTGGTTCTAATAGTTCAGCTGCTAGTTCAGGGTCTGTCTTAAATAACTCAGCAGTTAAATTGTCGTGACCAGGCGCTTTTCCATTCTTTAACCCTTTGATAGCTGTGATGATTTCTTCCTTAGGCGGAAGTCCATATTTACGCTTAGATCATATTCAGCATTAGGAACATTTCAAATGCGTCTCTAGTGTTTCCTTATTCATTGTTTCACTGAATTGCTCAGCCCATCTTGTTTCCTGCCCCTGTGCTGTGGTGATGAGATTTCCTTGTCCAGTTGACTGTAATTCTCGCTATATATTTCCTTTAAGCTGAGGGACTTTGCTACTATTTTCTTTCTTTTCATTTCTTTTCCCATATCTATGGCGTTTAATATTTCTTGTGTGTGTCACAAGTTGGATTTTGGGGCGACCTCTTTCCGATCTCTCTTTCACTACGGCAGTAATCAGTTACATTTTTATACTGATTTTTATTGCGTGCTTTCAATTGCCGCACTTTCTTTCTTTCTCTGCTATGCGTAGCAGATATTTGGTATTTTATTCTTACACTCTTCTAAGCGATATTCGCCATGTCTGTGTGTTTACTTGTCTATCCCTGCGGATAGAGTAGACGGAGAAGCAAGGTTGACCGACAGAAATCCTATTGTACCATAAGGGTGTGACTGTTTTCGCACGTAAATGGCCAAGCGAGTTTACTTTACTCTGATATGGCTCGTGTGACCGACTAATTATTGTCGTGATAAGACACAGCACAGAAGAAAGCAGATCTAAAGAAAAATATTGCAAAGAATGCAATGACACTGCGAGAGCAGTGACAAGACAAGCAACAGCACAGTATATAAACAAAAACTTGTATAGAAATAAATGAAAGTAAGATTGAGAATGACAATCACAAACAAATTAATAAAGAATCTAAGGCACAAAGAAAAAATACCACAATAACGACAATAAAACAGCTCGTCACACCTAAAGAATGGTGTCACATATCAACAAACACAGTGGACTGAAAATCCTTCAGCAAAATGCTGGAATTTCCACTGCGGGAAATTTGCAAGAGTGTCCCTAAAGAACGCTTACGTAGGCCCTGGAATGAAAAACTGGGATGTTTCCTACTGTACGTCACCTCCCAACCAAACCCGCATAAACATGGAACATAGAACACTAAATAGAACAAATAGTACGCGCTACAAGAAAGGCTCGTTTACATATAACGGTGGCACAGTGCACATACAAAAACCACTTATCTTCAAAAAAGAACTCCCGGCCTTCGCGACAACGACAACGATGGGCATCGGGTATCACACGGTCTGTAGACTGGATCTCCTAGCTTCTCAGGTCCTTGAACTGTACTGGTTGACGTCTAGTTGAAAAACATGTACACAAAAACTCGCACTGGCAACACTGTATAACTTGACTTGTACATCACAAAAAAATTCTGTTAGCTGATGTTCTGGGGAATGCTGTCAAACGTCTGTTAGATCCTACTTCTGTTCTTGGTATCGCACCCCATATCACTGGAGACACCACTTCTTTTACTGTGTTATTTTCTTTTACAAGCTGTTCTGTTAGTGGTTTCTGTTATTGTTGATTGTTGGTGGTGGGAGTTGTGGTGTATTATCACTGACAAGGTCGATGTCAGTAATGTCGGGCTTACTGTTAGTGGCCGACAGGTGTATAGATATAATGGGCGAATGTCGTGAGTTCTTTAAATTCGTATGTCTCTGATGTCACCCACACAACTGTAACGCTAGGTTAGGAAATAGACCAACGGGTAATGCGAATAAGGTTTTTCCAACGCATACACCGTTTATTGATCACAGCAACATTGACATCACGAACAGTACATTGTCACAAGTTATAATGGCAAAACATATGCCAAAAATCCATAATGAATCTGATCGCATGAACAGCGAATCGATGAACAGTCAATCGTTGCAAAAGTTACAATGGCAAACATGTGCTAATAATCCATAATGACTCTGATCGCATGAACAGCGAATCAAGGAACAGTCAATCATTGAAAAGTTACAATGGCAAACATGTGCTAATAATCCATAATGAATCTGATCGCATAAACAGCGATACATCATTCATTGTAATAGCCGAAAAATCCATGGCATTTGAATAGTATATATCGAATCTCTTCCCTTCAAAACACACCCTGGACACACTTCTTCTTCTTCTTCTTCCGTCCTTAGCCACCGACCGTCAAAGCAGTCAGTGGCCATTACGCCTAGTGGCGTCTTAGGGCAACAGCAGATAGGTTTTCTTTGCCATTGTTTCCCATCACGCCTATTGGCGTCTTTAGGGCAACGGCAAATCAATCCATTTGCTGTTGTTTCCGTAATCGAAGTGACTGGCAAACGGGTGACTATTTCCGTCTCGAAGCCCTGCCAGATACCTAATGACCGAGATTATAGCTTCTCAGTACAACTCAGTAAATCTTTGCTCAAGCGCGAACTAACAGCTTGAGATGTGAGCCCAGCTCACCCGTATCTCTCCCCCAACTACTACTAAGAAAATTTGAACACTTTCTTTTTATTTAAAAAAAAAAACTAACACATACTCAGTTGAGCTATGTTCAAGCACTGAAAAATAAAAAAATCATCTCATACCTTTAAACGTGCTTACTAGCGCGTCTATAAAAAATCAGACCCGTACATAAAAATCCCTAACACTTAACTCCCACTCGAAAACATGACTTCACAATTGATTATGACTGAAGGGGCTATTATTATTATTATATTATTAAAATAAAACAAAATATTGACTACGCTCAAACGTTATTTACATCTGTTGCTAAAAGTGGCGACAATAACCGTTGATTATTTCTTGCTTTTGATAAACAAGACTGGTTTTCTTTTTAGTTCAAGGATCAACTGATATTGTATATTAATTTTAAATATTTTCATTTTCTGCTCTACTTCTACGAGGGGCGTTCAGAAAGTAATGCACCACATCGTTTTTCTCAGGAGCTGTTTATTCAAAAAGCATGAAATTTATACACAATATACATGGATATGTCATATAAACATCAGCATTATTCAATATAATCCCCATCAACTTGTACGGCTGTATGCCAGCGCGAAACAAGTGCATCTATTCCTAGCCCGTACCAGATTTTGTCTTGATCATGCAGCCATTTCTTCGCTGCATGAATCACTCCTTCATCATCTTCAAACCTTGTTCCACGGAGTGCATCTTTAAGAGGACCAAATAGATGAAAATCAGAGGGTGCCAAATCGGGACTATAGGGTGGATGGGGTAGTACAGTCCAACCCAATTTGGTGATTGCTTCCCGTGTTGCCAGACTTGTGTGAGGGCGCGCATTGTCGTGAAGGAGAAGCAGGTCTGCTGGATTCTTGTGCGGCCGAACTCTGCGAAAACGTTGATTGAGTTTTTTCAATGTCTTAATAAAAGTTCTCTCCATCAGCAATGAAACGCTCCAACAATTCAGAAGAAATTGCTTTCCTTTGCAATCGGTGGTCATTTGTGAGACTTCGAGGAACCCATCTTGCGCAAACCTTAGAAAAATCCGAGAGTTTTTATAACTGCATTTGCACTACCAATGCTGACTGACAGCTGTAAGACCAATTGTTGAGTAGTGATTCGCCTATCAGTAAGAATAATGCCCTCAGCGCATTTCAACATTTCTGCGTTGGTGGCTGTGGCAGGACGTCCACAGCGCGGCCGATCAAGCAGCTCCGTATCTCCACTTCCTGATTCTTTGATTCTCTGAACCCAGTGACTGACTGTACTCCTGTCGACTGCAAAACTTCCATACACATCACATAGACGCTTGTGAATATTCACAACAGTTTCCTTCTCTGCAACGAGAAATTCTATCACAATTCGCTGTTTATAACGCAAGTTGCAGACACGCTCCACTTCAACGGTTTAGGGCAGCCGTATTATTTGGCCGGTTGCGGTGTAATTTGGTGCACACAATTGGCACATGCCATATTTAAAGTGTGCAAAACTTCATACTTCTATCTTTATTATGAGCTGAGAAAAACGATGTGGTGCATTATTTTCTGAACGCCCCTCGTATGTTTATTCTACATTTAATTTACATTTATTTGCAGATCTGGTCTTTAGTATTTGATGAATAGGAGAAGATTTAGGGGATGGGGGACACCCTGTATCAGGCGCCATAAACGTGTAACAGTTTTCAGATTACCCGAGCTGATTGATCACATAAGGTAAAGGCTCTAGATTATAAAACACATGGGATATATCGTGTGAGAGACGGTATATGAATGATGACCTCATCGAAAATATAAACCATGAAGTTTAGAAGTCCACATTTACTTATGCCCCAGCTGTTACAACGCGTATCAAGTTTCCTTCATTGTTTTGTATATATATTTATAGTTCTCATCTCCTATGTTTTTGCGTCTGTCTCAATTGTTTGTGTCTGTCTCTGTTTCTTTATATCTGCCTCTATTTTTATATCTGCCTCTATTTGTGTGTCTGCTTCTGTTTTGTTGTTGTTGTTGTTGTTGTTGTCTGCCTCTATTTTTGTGGATCTACCTGTTTTATTTTAGTCTGCCTCTATTTTTGGGTCAGTTTCCATTGTTTGGGTCTGGTTCTATTTTACTGTATAACGTCATCAGACTTAACGGTCTTTTATATTTGGACATACGCCCTAATATAACCGACTAGGTTGAACGGGACACGCTTCGCCAAATTTTATTAAAAAAAAAAAACATGAAACGAATGCCTAGCAACGCTGTTAACTCGCTTCCAGGTTATGTGGATCCAAGTCACTAGCTCTACTTTTAGAGCCGTAGAGTATTGATAGAACTGATATTTTTTAAACAACATTACTCACAACTTGACCACGATAACGGATAGGGACAAGGCGTTAGGATTTATGATTAGTCTATAACGGGACGCACTAAAAACGACTTATCAGTGGAAATGTACGATTACGTGTGACTTAACTACTGCGGATTATAACGTCATAGTTGTTCCATATGTTTCAGCGCCATACAACGAGACTAAATGTTTGGATTGAGAGACTATTATATATGAGGTGGACTCGATATATTTTAATGCCCATTCAAGTCAATATGCAATGAAAGCTCCTCTTGTCAGCTCGTGTTATAATGTTTGGTGGAGAAGGTTGGTAGGCACTTATGGTCATTTTCGGACTCATAAGGGGTTTTGTCAAACACATCGTCTCAACTTTAGTTTAGGCAGCACTTTGTGCCGGTCAAAAATAGTATTTTCTCATTTATCAACTGTAATGCATTTAGAGAAACTCGTGTTATACATATTTACTGACGTGTATCGAGCCTATTGTGCGGTTATTTATCCCATATAAAATATAACTGCATATTTCTAAAACAGCAACAAACAATAGACAAATTTTCTTCAAAATTTTAAATATACTTTTATTTTCTTGTTTGTTACACAAGAATTACAAACAAAATTATATAAAGTAACTGTTTAATGTTTCTAAAATTATAACTTGTTTTCCCGCACATATTACTCCCCTTGTAATAAATTACGTCCCTTAGATAAAACGCATAAATGTATCAACGTAAGAATGAGGGAAATAGCAATGCGATGGTAATGGAAAATTGAGAAGAGTTCCCAACGTCAATGTCTGGTTAGGTATAGCGAATATAGAAAGTTAGTTAAAAGCCAGTGACTTCACATGCTTATTGTGTATGTGGGAACTGACTTGTTCCGCCCCCCCCCCCCCCCCCCAATTTTACTTCCTTTCTTTTTCTCCAATGCGAATTGAAACAATACTTGCCGAGTTTGTACATGTAACCGGCCAAGCTCTCCAAGAGAAGTAACTAACAATCATTAATGTGACTGCAAAAATAAAAAAGCATAAATGTGTTGCAAGAAAGTGCTAAATATCTTTCTTACTTAGTCATTCCCCTTCTACCGTGAGGTGTAGAGGTTTGGAAGAGAGAGCGCCAGACTATTCTATCAGCGGTCTTCTTCCTGGCCTGGTTCCAATCTAGTCCTCGGTCCTTCAAAGATTGTCTAATGTTGTCCTCCCAGCGGAGCTGGGTCTCTGGGGGTCGTCCTGGGGGCGTGGTAGCTGGATAAACAATCTGGCTGTTTACTTGGGTCTGCAGCGGGTGGCATTTTAGGCCTTGACGTATCGTCTGGTTCTCGTGATATCACCATGGATTTTGTTTTAGAGCTGCTTATGACCATCCCTCTCTTCTCCAGCTCTTCCTTCCAGACTTGCAGATTGGATTGGAGTCGTGTCTCTGATTTAGCAATTAGGACAACATCATCAGCAAATGTTAGCTCTGAAATACAGACCTGTCTCATCTTCCAGTACCCCACTGAATACTTTCTTGTTCTCTCCTTACATGCCTTGATGACATCGTCCATGAGAAGTATGAAAAAATAAGGTGACAGGATATCGCCTTGTCTCACACCAGTGGTGGTCCTTGTAGTAAAACCTGCAAGATAATTGCTCATTTCAGTAAGATTTTAGTCATATAATGATAATAAATAACCCCCGCCCGATTGTGTCTGACGGTGATCCTCTCACACGCCAGCATCGCGCTGAATTTTGTGCCATGGAAAGGCTTAGAACCGATCCCGCCGTTCAAACCTAATCGCTTTCCTTGTGACATACATTTTTAACATTTTGCCCGATCTGATAGAGACTACGGCAAGACTTATAATTAACGATCTTACGGAAGTGTGCCGCCAAGTTACTGTCTGAATTAACGTAATATTTTAACTTTAACGCTTGTAATTAGTAGTAATCCTAACGTAGTGTAACACGAGACAACAGTTATAATTAACGCCAATTCTTACACCCGCCGCGCAAAACCCCGCTTCGCTTGACACGTTGTGTCATGCATATATATACGCTGGGGCAAAGCCATCAGAGGCAAACACGCAGACAATTTTTTATTTCCTCCTCGCGGTAGTATTTCTGACGTCACTAAAACAAGTAGTTATTTGAAAAATACATGCTAGCGAGAGATGAAAAGGAGGAAGATGGCCGTTTTGTGTAAAATTTTTATTTGACGATTTACAGTGACAAAATTGAAAATCTAAACCATACTGAAACTGACCATAAAAATCATATGGTAGTATAGCTTAGAATCCCCTGAGCAAGAATGTGTTTTAAATAATATGGTAGTCCAAGTATTAGCCAAGTTATTGAGAAAATACTAAATGTCTACGGACGCTTGACCAGCCAGACTGTGGTTCCTGCTTGTTTTTTTCATAACGTTAGTGGTGACGCCAGCTTAGAAAAGAGGCACTGAGGTAAATTCAAATTCGATTGGGTAAAAAGAGTATAGGAGGAGAGGGGAGCGGTAGGAAAATGTTAATCAAAACTAAACATCTTTTTGTATTAGCATAACTAAAGCAGACTGGCCAATCGACTACCAGACGCAGAGTTTGTTTGGAATAATTTTTGTTTTTCAAAAACTACATCTGAATTCTGATAATCGCAAGCTTTCCATCGGCCAGTACTAAGAGATATTAGCAAAAAGCTTTCACTGTTCATTGGCAGTTGACAAAACTTTTCATTCAAATACGCTGAGATCAGCTGTGTTAATTTTAAAAAATAAATAAAGAATTAATTCTCAGTCTGGGCAGTGCAGAAGAAACTGAGGCCATTTCTTTGCAAGTCAGCGTCATTTGTTTATATTTCTTGAAATTTGTGGTAAGAATGCTTTATGAATTAATATGTTTATTGCAACTGCCAAAGTTAGATACTGCAATTGGGAAAAGTGAAGGACATGCCGGGAGAAGACATTGTTGAGTCCTCACATTGAACTGTATCTAACTGTTGTATTTTGTCATGATTTTGTTTTACTATTATTGTATTAGAATATGTTAGTAAGCCTCCGTGTTCCATGAACACTGTTCAACATGCCTGAAGCGTTTATATTTAAAAAAAAGAAGAGAAAATCATACAAAAGGAAATGTGGTTACTCCACGTTATATTATGAGGAAAACTATGTAAACGTACAGTGGCGTATCTGCCATAGGGACCTGAGAGGTGGTCACAGCAAGGTGTGTTATATAAAATTAGGGCGAGTGCACCTGTAATGCACGCGAGGCTGACCCCATACCATCGTATGTAAATAATAAATATAATAAGTGATCAGATATAAAAGGCCAGGGTGTCATTTTGTTGCAGAGGTTTTATTTCTTGTTGCCAGCCGGTGACAGAAAACCTGATGAGTAAGAGTAACGCCAACAAGTCTCCGACAATTCATTTGTGCTGTTAAAATATAACGGGAGGAGCTTGTGCTTGTTGAGAGATCTATATTTTCTGCAACTACATAATGAATTATCCTTCTACAACGAATCCCAGGTGATGTGTTAGCATCTGGGTATATCTGACACTTCGTTTTAATAAACTCTGGTATTTCAAATCATACCCAGGAAGTTTATGGGGTGTGATGAAACTACAGCCCCTCCTACCCAGTGACACACTCTCTTAGATAAATAAAGTTGTAAGCTGTGAATATTCCAACCTGAGAGATATATTGACTTTATATTTATTGGACAGTGTCCACATATTTTAGTTGATTCTTTTATGTAAACTATCTTTTCCTCATTTTCAAAGACCTGTACAAAAGAGTTGGCGGGACAGGCAGATTAAATTGTAAAGAAAAAATATTCATTTTAAAGAAAAACTTAACCACTGGGTTTATTCACTTCCTCATAGAGAATTAAAGAGTTTTTGTGTTTATGTACCATCATTTCATTTCTCCCCTAGACACTAGGTACATCATACACCAGACACTAGAGCCAAAATAGTGACCGTGTGAGATCTAGGGAGGTAGCATTAGGTTCCCTGCAAATATTTCATCATCATCTTTTAGAGTCAGAGGCCTACATGTCCTTGACCTCACACGGTTAATACAGACACAGATTTCATTCTTTTAGGATACCCTCATAACCTCCCCAGCAAATCAAACTTTGCTACATATATTGGTAGGCTTGTCCGTGATTTTAATTTCTCCTAGTACTACATACATTTGGGTCTGAGTCTTAGCATAAACAACATTCTATTTTCTCAGGGTATCCCCATAATCAATATTGCCCAAGATTTGGGAAGTTAATGAAGTGTCATAACCCAGAATTAATTAAATAAATTTGTACTTATTTAGAAATTTATTTAGAACATTTTGTATTTATCAGATGGCAGATCTGGCCAAGTTTCGCTCTGCGGCTGTGCAGACTGCCAGGGAAATGAATTTGGAGGGTCAAATCTTGATTGACTATGTCACCTCAGAATGTGATAAATTTATTGCTAGGGAAGAACATAGGTTAGCTGAGGAAAGGAAAATACAGGTAGAAGAGGCTAGGGAGATTAAGAAATTAGAGTTAGATAGAGAGGCTGAGATTAAAAGGTTACAAATTCAGGCTGACAAGGAGGCAAGTGCCTTAGAGGCTGATAGAGAGGCTGAGATCAAGAGGCTCCAATTTGAGGAGAGAGAATTGGAGGCAGAAGAAAAGAGATTGACTGCCGAAAGGGAGGCAGAAGAAAAACGACTGCAAAGTGAGGCAGAAGAAAAGAGATTGACTGCCGAGAGGGAGGCAGAAAAAGAAGATAAAAGATTACAGAGGGAGCATGAGTTGCGACTAAGGGAGTTAGAGTTGCAAGGCCTTGCTCCGGACAATGGTCAGAGCCCCTCTACCTCTGGTGCTACTGCTAGTCAGGGGGCCTCCAACTCAGCCATGGGGTTCCATCTAGACTATTTTGTAGAAAAGGATGATGACATTGAGTCATATTTGAGCAGATATGAAGTATTGGCCACTACTTATGGGTTAGAAAGAGAAAGATGGGGTGTAAAGTTGTCTCAGGGTCTTCGGGGAACAGCTTATGAAGTGTTTTCCAAAATGAGCAGGGATGACCAAGACAACTATGACATGTTGAAGCAGGCTCTTCTGTTAAGATACGAAAAGAACGGAGAGTTTTATAGAAAGAAATTTAGGAACGCCAGGCTACTGTCGGGTGAGACCTATCACCAGTTCTCCGCCCGGTTAGAAACGTATATGGAGAAATGGGCTACTTTGGGGAAAACCCAAGATCTCAAAGAGATGATACTCATAGAACAGATGAGAGAGTCCATGGCTCCAGACATGAGAAAGTTTCTCATGGAACAGGGCTCGGAGAGGCTGGGTGAGATAATTAATGTCACTGAGAGGTATCAGGCAGCCCAGGCAGAGGTAGCTGGCATCAATAAGAAACCAGTAGATCATTATAAGGCTCCTCAAAACAATAATAAATTTTACAACAGAGGTAAGCACAACTTTGATAGGTTTTAAAATGATTATAAAAATAAAACCTCACATTTCAATGACAGAAAGAATAATGAAAGAAAACCTTTTCATCAAGGTAGGTTATATTGTAGATATTGTAGGAAGGGGGGACATGACATTAAATTTTGTAAAAGTAAACCTGCTGGATGTGCTGCTATGAGAAGGGGAACCCAGGAAGTAAAGGACAAACCTGCTGGATAGCAGGAACCTTATCACCCCCAGTTTGTGAGGATGTTGTATGCAATGATGTCACCATTAGGTGCCACTATGATACAGGTTTAGATTTTGATGCTGTCGTGAGCTCGCTTTTGGTGAACCCAGATCAGTATACCACAGAAATAGTGGAGATACAAGGGGCGACCAAGGACCTACCACTCATGAAACTTCCCATTGCAAGGATAACAGTGAAAACTCGCTATGTTGAAGGGATAATCAGAGCAGCAGTGATAGACGCACCCATCTACCCTCTGATATTGGGGTGTCGTTATGTCTACTTAGGGAATCCCAAGAGACCTGTGGTCTTGGCAGCAGTCCAGAACCGATCACAATCCAGAAAGGAAGAAGATGAACCTATAAATACTCATCCAGAGGAGATGAGGAAGGCACAGGCGGAAGATAGGTCACCGAAGCCGTGTTATAAGAAACTCCCAAAGAGCTATACTCCTAATAAAGGAGAATTTTATATGAAGAATAAATTGTTATATAGGAAGGCCGGCACTGGTTCAGCTGGTCACGGACAGCTGGTCCTTCCCAGTTCATATAGAGAAAAGGTGATGGACTTAGGTCATACTATCCCCTTCAGTGGTCACATGGGGATTAGTGCAACAGGACAGCGTATAGCGTGTCCTTATTTCTGGCCAGGGATAACGGAAGACATAAAGAGATATGTAAAATCCTGTCCAGAATGCCAGAGAGTAGCTCCAAAGCATTGGACTGCTCCCGCAACTCTAGGAAAAATGCCCATAGTGGGAACCCCTTTTGAGAGAGTTGCAGTGGATATTGTGGGACCTCTCACTCGGACCAAGAGGAGGAACAGTTGCATCCTTACCCTGGTAGACACTTGTTCTATGTGGGGAGAGGCGGTAGCCCTGTCATCAATCGATTCGAAACATGTGGCAGAGGCATTACTTACGATATTCACAAGGTTAGGATTCCCGCATCAAATCTTGACTGATAATGGCTCTCAGTTCAAGGAGAAACTAACGGAAGAGGTTTTCAGGTTGTTCCAAGCCAAGCACTTTCATTGTAGTCCATATAACCCCCAAGGGAATGGCCAGGTAGAGAGGTTCAATGGGACTCTCATTTCTATCCTGAGAAAGCTGGCACATGAGAAACCTGATACGTGGGACCACTACTTGCCCGCCGCATTGTTTGCGTACCGGGAAGTACGACATAATTCAACCGGAATGGCATCCGCAACCCTGTTATTTGGGAGGCCAATAAAAGGTCCGTTGGAAGGTTTGTTAAGGACCTGGACAGATGAGAAGGCAGAGGAGACTGTTACCTCATCTTATCAATATGTTTCTGCAAGACTTGTAGAAGCTCTGTATAGGACACAGCAGGACAAATAGAGAAATATAGAGAATATGTGACACTCAGAACAGAAGCAAAGAACAAGGTGCTAGCAGCTAAACAAAAGTCCTGGGAAGAATTTGGAGAAAAGCTAGAAAAAGATGCGCAAGAAAACCAGAAATTGTTCTATAAGACCCTAAAGAACACGAGGAAGGAAAAACAATGCCCTCTCACATTTATAAAGGACAAGCAAGGCAAATTGCTTACTGCCCCAAAGGAAGTAATGGAAAGATGGAAAGAATATTTCTCAGAACTCCTTGATGGTGAGCAAGGTCAAGCATCAGAAACGATAAACACTAGCACAGAAGAGAAAACCAATGGTGGTGAAGATGACATAAAGATGGAAGAACTGAAGGCAGCACTGGAGAAAATCAAGATGGGCAAAGCAGCAGGGCATGATGGTATAACACCAGAAATGGTTAAGTACATGGGAGCATCAGGCGACCTATTACTCTAAAGGTCCTACAGGCAGCTTGGTGCAACAAGGCCATACTAAAGGATTGGGAGATTTCCATCAAAACACCGATTTTTAAAAAGGGTGACAATCGACAAAGTGGAAACCACAGAGGCATATCCCTTCTCAGTGTCCCTGGTAAAATCTACTCTAGAATCCTAGAGAAGAGACTCCGATACCTAGCAGAGCAACAATTGAATGAAGTCCAGTGCGGATTCCGAGCAAACAGAAGTACTCAAGACCTAATCTTCACACTCAGGCAGCTGAGTGAAAAGGCCCTTGAGTACAAGAGTGAGATCCATCTGTGTTTCATAGATCTGGAAAAGGCGTTTGATAGGGTCCCCTGGAGCAAACTTTGGGACTGTTTGGCAAGGAAGAACATTCCTGCACCTCTGATTCATGCATGCTAAATATCTCTCAACTGGATTAAACTTAATATTGAACCCAAGCTTGCGGCGCCCCCCCCCCCCCCCCCCCTCCTCTCGGAGGCCGAATAGCCAAGAAAAGGATGTCCCTTGAGAGCCATGATCGAAGGCAGACCGCTGCCATAAAATGTCAAGGTCGATCAAGTGATCACAGTATACGATATAATATTTATACAAAGTGATTGACAAGTCAATTTCTTCTTTTTAAAATGTTATTATCAGCACTTGTACCTACTGGATATACATAATATGCATGACGAAACAAGGAGTAATAACTGCCATATGCCATTTGACAAATACGTTGTATTTTTTATTCCCAGAAACAAAACAAAAGAAACACAATTCTAAAATGACCAATAAACTCAACGTTACAAAAGAGAGCCAAGATTATTGTTACGTGATCTCCCCATGCGATGTAGTGTTAATGTGACACATCATTTATGTCGTAAAATAACAGGTAAGTCGCTGTATTGTGACGTTTGTTTCATATACAGTAAGTGGATAACATAAAGAACTAAGGCAAGAAAAATAACAAATGACTTTACAATTACCCTATATAATCACAGGTCTTGCTACAAATACGTTGTTAGTAATAATCTAAAGAGCATGTCGTAAAGTTCCCAGAGGTCTTTGAAGAGACAAAGAAAGACTAAAACCAGTGCACATTCAGGCATGTCGTTGAAGCGACTAATACCAGGTCGTGAATGAGGATGGTAACTTCATTTCTTCTTCTTCTTTGTTACTTAGCCGCCGACCGTCAAAGCACTCAGTGGCCACCACGCCTGGTGGCGTCTTGTAGGGCAACAACAAATTGATTCCACTTTGCTCGGTCGGTGACCATTCTTCGTACAGTTCCCCATCTCTGGTTCATTCTTTGCATCTCAGCCTCCACAGTCCTTCGCCAAGTTGTTTTTGGTCGGCCTCTCTTTCGTTTTCCTTCATGGGTCCATAGCATAGCTGTTCTTGTGATGGCATCGGGGTCTCTTCTGAAGACATGGCCAACCCAGCTCCAGCGTCTGCCAGCTATGATGGTGTGTATGTCCTCTTGCTTGCTCCAAGTAAGCAGATCTTGGTTGGCGATGGTATTCGGCAAAAAAGATTCGGTGAATTTTTCTTAGGCATGTTGTGTGAAAAGAGGACAATTTCGACATTTCTGTGACGTATAATGGAAATATAGCCACTGTATCCGACAGCCTTTCGTGACCTCGGCTTGGTTCTATAATTTTCTAGCAAAGTCAAACATTTGACAAACTGCATTACTCACGTTTAATCCACGCCTCTTTTTACTTGACCACAACAAACGAGCTTGTTTACCAACTTTCGCAACCTGTCATTCATAGCAGGGGGCGAACCACTTTTGTTTAACTGAGTTTCTCACGCGAGTGATCTGTCAATCATTAGACACCAGACAGATGCACGTGGAAATAACAGATCTCTTTTGAAGTAGCCGCACGGGTTAAATCAAATTCCCCGAGAATCCTGTGATGTTCGTATATACAGGGAAAAGATAACTCTTTGATCTCGAGAAACAGGGAAAATCTCGGAAAGAGGCCCGCTACACAGGTAAAGCTTCTGTTGTCGGTTAGCAGCGGCTGACAGAAGCGACCGAAAACCTTTTATCTAGGAAACGTTGTTTCAGATTTATGTGCTAGGAAAACAGAGTGTGAAAATTCACATCTTCTAGCCATCATAATGACATGATCGTATATAAACTGCGTCTTTCCCAAATCAGTTATCAGTTTAGCTCAGATTTTTCGGAGAGTCTAAACACGTTACCTAAAACCATTGGGAATAGATGTGTTAATAGTTCGTGGTGTTTTCTTTCTGGATTTCTGGTAATATAAATGTGTGCTTAAGCGATTTAATGTGTTAAGTTTACTATTATAATTCACGGTGACTTTCTGGCGTTAAAACTAGCGAATTAAATAACGCGTAGCTATTTTTATTCCAGAAGTTTCAGTTGTAATGTTAATTTTATCACCCTGCATGCCTCAACCAAACTTGCACCCGCTAAGCGACGCGCGATAGGATAGGCTAGAACCAAAGTGCGCCCTTTAAACTTTAATCAGGACTGACGGAGAGGATGAGAGATCGTCTCGTCTCCTTCCGTATATATATATAAATATATAAATATAAATATATATATATATATATATACTTACTTACTTACTTAGGCATTCCCCTTCTACCGTGAGGTGTAGAGGTTTTGAAGAGAGAGCGCCAGACTATCCAACCAGCCGTCCTCCCCCCGACCCGGTTCCACTCCAGTCCCCGGTCCCTCAAAGATTGTCCAATGTTGTCCTCCCAGCGGACCCCGGGTCGTCCCGGGGGTCTGGATCCGCGGCTCTCTGCCTCCCATGCCCGTCGTGGTAGCCGATCTTCTCCCATTCTGCAGACATGGCCAAACCATCCCAGTTGGGACTGTTCTACTTGGGTCTGCAGGGGGTTGCATTTTAGGCCTTGATGTATCATCTGGTTGCGGACCATGTCTCCTCTTGTTACCCCAACCATCTTCCTCAGATACCCCATTTTTGAGGTTTGGATCTGGCTTTTGTGGGCTGCATTCATTGCCCACGACTCGCATCCATATGGCAAGACTGGGACATAGGTGGAGCGGTATACAGCCATCCTCGTTTTCCCACCAACGTCTCTCTTGCTGAGGAATCCTCGACTCATGGCCTGAAAAAGTCTCCCAGCCGCTGATCCTCGAGTGGCTAACTCCTTCCCGATGCCTCCCCCTCGACATACAACAGCTCCGAGATATTTAAAGTGGTCGACCTGCTCCAGGACCTGTTCTCCCAGCTCAATCCGATGTCCTCTCTCCTCTCGTGACATCACCTTGGATTTTGTCTTAGAGCTACCCATGGCCATCCCATCCCCCCTTCCCCAGCCCCCTCCAGACCCGCAGGCCGGACCGGAGACGCTTCTCCGATCTAGCAATCAGGGCAACATCACCAACAAACGCCAGCTCCGAAATACACACCCGCCCCATCATCCAGCACCCTACCGAATACTTTCTTGTCCTCTCCCTACACGACTTGATAACACCGTCCATGAGGAGTATGAAAAGACAAGGTGACAGGATATCACCCCGTCCCACACCAGCAGTGGTCCCGAACTCCCCCGACCCATAGCCCGCCGTCCTCACACAATTCCCGCAAGACATGTAGAAGCTCTGCACAGCATGAACCAGAGGTGCTGGAATGCTCTTCCCCGCCAAACAGTCCCAAAGTCCGCCCCAGGGGACCCCGTCAAACGCCCCCTCTATATCCATGAAACAAAGACGGATCTCACTCCCACACTCAAGGGTCCCCTCACTCAGCCGTCTGAGCGCGAAGACTAGGTCCTGAGCACCTCGGCTCGCTCGGAATCCGCATTCGGCCCTATCCAACTGTGGCCCAGCCAGGCGTCGGAGTCTCCGCCCCAGGACTCAGAGCAGATCTCACCAGATATATATATATATATATATATATATATATATATATATATATATATATATATATATATATATATATATATATATATATATATATATATATATATATATATATACATTGGTTCCAAAGGTTGTTACAGCCGGGAGTTGTAGTGAGGATAAGCTCTCACTGCAGATAAATGCTTCTATGGCACGCGCCTCAAGCAGCCTCTGACAACCAAGTCCAGCTCCCGGCCTTCACGTGTGGCTCAATTTGAGCCTGGCGGAACTGTTTTCACTGACGGGAGAAGGGGCAAAGGCGAGCGACTGGCGCCTTAAAACCAGCAGCTTCGGGCAGATAGGGCTCGTGATCCTTGGTTGGTAGCTTATCTAAGAGAAGGAACTCTGAATTCAAACCACCGCTGCCTTGCGGGAATATCCATTTATGGAATTGGCTTCGGGAGTAAACCCTGAGGATAAATCCGGAGTCGGAGTCCCTAAGGCAGTCTAATGTCGATTCGACATTATTCTGGCAACTCCTGCGACGTGGCTGGTACCAAACTGTATCGGCTACTGCCGTTCCTTTGGATCTACCAGCTGTGTGGAAAGGGAGAACATGCTGCATGGGCAACAGCTTGATCTCCATATAAATGTGCCCAAGCTCGCGCCCTGGAGAGGACACTCCAGCTTCACCCTATAGGTGTCGGCAAAACACGGGAAGTAGCAGTTACCGGTTATAAGCATTTTGCCCACTTGGCGTAGGGCATGGCGCCAGGGGCTACTTCCGACAGTGGGAGAGGTTCTAGGATCTCACTGGACAGCTACTGCCCGCTTCAAGCTGGGCAGCCCCCAGTCAATAAGGTGTTGTCCCGCCACTGTCTGCTTTCCCCATTGGGTGCATGGGGATTAGGGTCAAACCCGAACTGTGGACAGAAAATTTTGCACCAAGCAATTATCAGAATAATAGAAATAAGCAAACTCTCAGATTGGGATGCTGTAACGTCCGGACTATGTTGACTGGACTATCCGAAAACCTACAGGACGTAAACGATGTAAGGAAGACAGCCATAATTAATGATGAGCTTAAACGACTTCAGGTGGATATAGTTGCACTTCAGGAAACGCGCCTGGCGGACTCTGGAACGGTGAGCGAGAAGGACTACACATTTTATTGGCAAGGGAAAGATCTTAATAAAACTAGAGAACGCGGAGTAGGTTTTGCGGTCAAAAAATCGCTAATTTAAATGGTTGAACCAGGCCTGCAAACTAGCACAGGTCCCATCAACCTTGTCAGTGTGTATGCTCCTACTCTGTACTCTGCCTCAGAAGCTAAAGATGAGTTCTACGAGAATCTAGCAGCAGTCATCAAAAGCATACCTAGGCAAGAACAGCTTGTTCTCCTTGGTGACTTTAACGCTAGAGTGGGTGCCGATAATGATTCATGGCCTTCATGTCTGGGCAGGTTTGGTATTGGCAAGATGAATGAAAATGGACAACGGCTCTTAGAGCTGTGTGTCCACTATGACCTATGTGTGACCAACACCTACTTTCAGACAAAACCCCAGCATAAGGTGTCATGGAGACACCCACGATCCAAGCACTGGCACCAACTGGACCTGATTCTAGTCAGAAAGCCACTTCTCAGGTCTGTGCTCTCCGCGCGCTCGTACCATAGTGCAGACTGTGATACAGATCACTCCTTGGTTTTCTGCAAACTCAGAGCACAACCAAGAAAACTATATCGTGTCAGACATGAAGGGAAACCACGCATTGATACCAGCAAGATGTTAGACCCTGTCATGATCGCTCAATTTACTGCTACCTTCAAGAAAGTGCTCAGCAGCCCTCAGCATGGTGATACTATTACAGAGAACTGGGAGCATCTACGGAACACCATTCAAAGTACTGCACTTGCCACCTTCGGTAAGAAAACGGCAAAGTCAAATGACTGGTTTGATGCTTCATCAGATGTGATGGCACCTGTCATTGAAGCTAAGCGCAGTGCTATGAATGAATACAAACGTTCACCGAGTGCTAGAACTCTACAGATCCTGAAGGCTACGAGAAGCAAAGTTCAACAAACTGCTCGACGCTGTGCAAATGACTATTGACTCCAGCTCAGTGAGAGTATCCAGATCGCAGCGCAAACAGGCAACATCAAACAAATGTATGACGGTATAAAGAAAGCCCTTGGCCCCCAAAAAAGTAAGACGGCACCGCTAAAAACCATCAGCGGAGAGAAGCTAACCGATAAGGGTAAGCAGATGGAGAGGAGGCTCGAGCACTACTCTGAGCTTTATGCTAGAGAAAATACCGTTACGCCTGCAGCCCTTGATGCTGTCAAATGTCTGCCAACTATGGAGAAGCTGGATGCCGAACCAACATTAGAGGAACTCAGCAAGGCCATTGATAGCTTGGCCTCTGGCAAAGCACAAGGTAGTGATGGGATTCCTCCTGATTTAATCAAATGCTGTAAGAGCACGCTATTACATCCCCTGCATAGGATGCTGTGCCAGTGCTGGGAAGAGACAACTATTCCTCAAGACATGCGAGATGCCAAGATTGTAACACTGTACAAAAATAAAGGAGACAGAAGTGATTGCTATAACTACAGAGGCATCTCTCTTCTTAGTATTGTTAGTAAGGTTTTTGCCAAAGCCGTCTTAATGCGACTACACAAGTTAGCTGAGCGCATATATCCAGTCACAGTGTGAATTCCGAGCTGGTAGATCAACAACAGACATGATCGTCTCTGTCCGCCAGCTTCAGGAAAAATCAAGGGAGCAGAAAAGGCCTTTATATATCGCCTTTATAGACCTCACAAAAGCATTTGACCTGGTTAGTAGGGATGGACTCTTCAAAATCCTCCTGAAAATAGCCTGCCCTTCTAAAATGCTAGAAATGATAAAGTCATTCCATGACGACATGAAGGGAACAGTCCAATATGCTGGAAGCACGTCACAGCCCTTTGACTTACGAAGTGGCGTTAAACAAGGCTGTGTTCTGGCTCCGACCCTCTTCGGGATCTTCTTTGCCTTACTCTTGAAACATGCACTCAGAGATGCAACTGAAGGAATATGCCTTCACACTAGGTCAGATGGCCGTCTGTTTAATCTTTCAAAGCTGAAGGCAAAAACAAAAATCAGAAGGGTCACTATAAGAGACTTGTTGTTCGCTGATGATGCTGCAGTCGTCACTCAAAGCCAACAGGAGCTTCAGAACTTTATGAATCGCTTCACTAAAGCATGCAAGGACTTTGGCCTCACAATAAGTCTAAAGAAAACGTATGTGCTGAGTCAGGATGTGGGTGCTGCACCAGTTATCACTATCGATAACTATGAATTGGCAGTGGTGCACCACTTCACATACCTAGGGTCTACCATCAATGACAAACTCTTACTGGATACAGAAATCGACAGCCGCATTGGCAAAGCTGCAGCTACCTTTGCCCGCCTCACATCGCGTGTTTGGGGAAACTCCAAACTCACAATGAAGACCAAAGCTGCGGTATATAATGCCTGTGTCACCAGCACACTCCTATATGGCAGCGAGACCTGGACGACCTATGCTAAGCAAGAGAGAAGGCTCAGTACCTTCCATTTACGGTGTCTAAGCCGCATCCTCGGCATCTCGTGGAAAGATAAAGTGACAAATGTCAAGGTGTTGTCACGTGCTGGCCTTCAAAGTATGTATACACTGCTTAGACAGCGCAGTCTTCGCTGGCTTGGCCATGTTCGCCGCATGGAAGACCACAGCTGAGGTTCAAAGATGTGTGCAAGAGAGATATGAGGGCACTGGGCATGGATCCAGCAACATGGGAGGATGAAGCTGCCGATCGCACTAAGTGGCGATGCTATTTACGGTGCCACCTCAGATTTGGCGAAGAGAGGCTCACACAACAAGCAGAGGAGGGGAGAAAACGTCGAAAGGAGCACCAGGAAAATAAGCAGCTGAGGGCTGTCAGCTCAGGGGCGCATTCCCATAGTCAGTTATGACTGAAGGGGCTATTATTATTATTATTATTATGATAGGCCATCGGCACACTTGGGGTGATGTGGTCAGCATCACACCGGTCGCCATAACCTTCCCAGAGTTGCCCTGGTACCCAATTCATGACGCTGGGTCTAAAAAATCCCACCTCCAAACTGGGGATCGAACCAGGACCACTTAGCTGGGAAGCCAGTGCACTAATCACTGCGCTACCGAGGCTCTACCAGATGAAGGACAGAATGCTTGGTGAATATTGTCTTTGGGTTGCTTCATAAGCCTTATTACTAGAGGCCCTTCTTATGTGATCTTTACAAGTTGTGTGTGATTGTTTGCCATTTTTCTTAGTATACTAATTTTAGTATTTATGTTTCATTTAAAACAGTGGTACTCGTAAAGCTCTGACCAGGTGCTGCTCAATAACTTTAAGACCACGGTCCCTGAAACAAGAAGGTTGTACCTCCTACTTCAGAACTATTTATACTGTATGTCTACACTGAGCACAATACATCACAAACATTGAGTTCAGAGCGTTAGGCCAACTGTCAGCTTCATCTGAAATACTTTATACCAGTATTTCCCTCCCTAATGGTTACTACGCCTCTGCAATTCCAGCATTATTTCTTTCTAGTCAATAATCTAGGTGTCAGTGTACTGTTTGGCCATTCCATGCAGTTTTACTTTCCTCCGACACCCTCTGTTCAGGCTGGAGCAATATAGGCTTTACATCATGTTCGCTACTGAACTACACATATATACAGGCATAAATTAACAATTTACATTCAATTTTCATTAAAAGATATTGAATATTTCAAGCTTACCACAATTCATGGAATAATAAACAGTTTCGTTGACTGGCAATGAATATAGCACAACTCCGATCTGCCGATGTCCCAGGCTTTATTTTATATAAAACATACACTGGTGCTCAACGCACTGCTTCTTAGTAGGTTTATTACAAGATGTGGCAATGAACAGACGCTCTGAATTGAGTATATTCGCAGCTCTACCCAATGAAACCATGTTTACACATCTTTTCAAAAAAGTACCCCTTCTATTCGTTTCCCATAACAACACAAGATAGTATTTATAGCCCGACCAATCGTGTTTAGTCTTATATTTGTTGCGCTACAATCAAATAGGAGTTAACATAGTAGGCTATTTCCGTAACGTAATGTTTTTTCAAACACGTTATAAAAAAAATTTTATGAGCAGAAATGATTTCATGCTGTCAGGCATCCCCACTATTTTATTTTGGTTATAATTTATTAATTCCTGGACTATTTGCGTAACACTTAACATATTCGGTGTCAGCAAGCCCTAAGGAACCCAAATATCTCAATCTAAGGGAGCTAGGTGGCTGCGTTCAAAATGTGCATTTTCTACCACCTCCTGTTCACTTCCATCCCCCATGTGGTGTCTGGGTACTGTCATGTTTTCAAACGTAAACCAGTATATTGTCATAATTCCCAATAAGCGTTTTCCAGCTTTTTTAAAACCTAACTCTGGGAAGGTTAGTGTTTTTATCACTGTCCGTCTGAAAAAAAAGTTAGTGCATGTGGCCTTACACGCGTGATGGCAGCAATTGTGTATCGCGCGACGCGTGTTTAGTATTGCATGCTTCCTGCCTTCATTCGCCCCCTCTCTCTCTCCTGCTTTATCTGTCTTTTAGTTACGCCGTGTATGGAATGAATGAAATATTAAATCTAGGTCATTGATCAGCTTGCGTATCTCAAGGTCAGTACACGTTTCATTGAAGAAAGCGGGTAATAATACAGTAGGCTTTTACTATCAACGTGAAAGCGTTACAATTTGCAGACGAAGCAGAAAACAAGGGGGATTTCGAGTACAGTCATTGTGACAGCACTGTTCTTTTACCATTGCTCTTTTCTTTATTAAATTTATTTGTTAGGCTTTACATTTACCTTTTAATTTATATATGTGGATTTGAATAATTCACGACATCTCCCCTCTTAAAACAGACATTATATGTCAGTCCTTTATTCTATATACACATAGATAAATGTAAGTCAACTTGACTTTACTCTGCTGTGGTGCTATCATGGTTTTATGTAGTTGGGTCCATTCAGAGTAGGCACTACTCATGAAATCTGCCTCAGACTTCTACAACCAATAATATATTTCGGTTATGTTACTGAACAGCCGCAAGTGTGACTGCTTGTCTTAATGCTGCTTCGCAACCCGTATTCACCATTTCTCTTCTCTGAGTCTGCGCAATGACATGTCCAGAGAACATTATATTTCCCTCAAAATGTACGTTATGAGGAGATAACATATACCTGGTGATAGCAGAGTTTTCGTAGTGGATCCTATAATCTTCTTATTAGCCTGTATGAAACATTCGGAATATCCTCAATCAAAGAGGCAACTCAGGGATTCATTACGTTCCTCCGAAATGTTTACATCCAACAATTTTGTCTGATCTCAGGTTTTACTGGAATCTGATAGTATCCTTTACTCAGATCCACTTTTGAGAAATATTTAGCTTTATTTAGTCTGGCAAACAGCTGATTTGTATCCGGCAATGGATCCACCTGTCCTTCTGTAATAGCATTCAGTCTCCTGTAATCTATACAGAGTCTATGTTCTCCAGAGGGCTTCCTTAAGAGTACAACACCGGAACTATACGAAGATTCACTGTGCGAAATAATTCCTTCCTTAAACAGATAGTCTATCTCTTCCTTCAAAGCTTTCTCCTTAGCAAACGGAATCGAATATGGTTTCATACAGACAGGTGTGGGGTCTATCAGTTTCATATCATATTCCAATAGGTTTGTATGCCCTGGTCGGTTTGTTAACACCTCTGCATGATTATTTAGAACCTGTTGCACTCTCTCTTTCTGAGTTTTCGTTAAATGGGTACTGATTTTCACCTGTGCTGCTGTCTCACAGGGGTGTAATGGATATTCAAATGATGAAAGTGGTTCCTTTTTCATCTCCATGGCGATGGACAAGGTCAACAAGTGTGTCTCTTCCTGATGTTCTCTTTCCAAATATTTCTTCAGGAGATTCACATAATAGATTTTTTCTTTCCCCTTCTTATCTATCTTATAATTTGTTCTAGACACCTTCTCTAAAACTGTATATGGACCTTGCCATCCAATCTGTAACTTATTCTGACTCCCGGGGAGAAGAAGCAGTACCTTCTCTCCCACAGCCAAATCTCTGTCTTTCGCCTTCCTGTTATAATAGGCAGCATGTTTCTTCCTGGCTTGTTTCAAATTTTCATTGGCAAGTTTCCAGCCAGTTTTTAAACGAGTGGTCAGCTCATTCACATATTGGTATGAAGATGTAATGTTTTCCTCTGCCTTTTCATCAGTCCACGTTCTTAACAAAGCTACATATGGACCTTTAATTTTGTGGACCTATTTGTCCATGCACCGGTATGGTCTCTTCCACTCGAAGCTCTATAGTGATGATTTTTCTTCCCAGAATTATCATGCACAAAACGACCGCTACCAATTTTTCTTTTGGGGCTTTCTCCCCACTTAAAATTCTTGATGAGAGATTTCCTCTCTACATCCTCTTCCTCCAGTTTGTTTAAGTCCGATTGAGGGATTTTCGGCTTATCCTGGGGTAAGACATCTTTTTGCACTCTCCGCATAGTGGCCATTGTAAAACAGTTAAGTGAAGCTTGTCCGTGAAAAGGGGCTTCCCATTCCATTTGGTCCACTTTATCAAATCTATTTTTCTTTTTATTATCAGGCCTAATTTTGCCCCGTGGCGTGTCCAGGTCCTGATCAATGTTCCCACTTGTGGGTGTTCCCTCATGTGCTATGCTACACCTTTCTACAAAATTCTCAATGTCCCATCTTGCTTTGGGCCAATAATAATTGTGAGCCACCTGTTGAATGATGGTACCTATCTTCTCATGGTCCCCATCTGGTTTCACATGTAGGCTCCTTATTAAGTCTGCCCTATATCTTTTAGGAAGTACCAGCTGTCCCTGACCTTTGGATCTAGCTCCAGTCTTCCTATACATCAACTTGTTTTTCATGTAAAAATCTCCCTTGCCTGGAGTTGTATGACAAGTTGACAATTTTCTGAAACAAGGCTTGAGTGTTTTATCCCCAGCCTGTGCCTTCCTCATCTCTTCTGGAGTGGTATCCAACATAATATCCTCCTCCTGTCTTGAGGTCGACCTGACCTGAAGGGTGGCCATATACACAGGTTTCCTTCTGCAACGGTCAGTGTCATGATTGTCCATCTGACAATTTTTACACCACCTTTTTCCTTGGTTAAAAGATTTTCTTTCATCATATTTCCTTTCATCGAATTGTGGGGTTTTTTTTTATTTTCATACCGTGGCCTATCAAACTGGTGCTTACCTTTGTTTTGATCCCTAGGATCAAATTTATTAAAGTTCTGTGGTGCCCTAAAGTTATCCACTTGTTTCTTTTTATTACCTGTTACCTCTGCTTGAGCTGCTTGATACCTTTCAGCAACATTTAGCAACTCACCCAGCCTCTCTGCACCTTGTTCCATGAGAAACTTTCTCAGGTCTGGAGCCATGGACTCTCTTAATTGCTCTATAAGGACCATTTCCTTAAGATCTTGGGTTTTCCCCAGAGAAGTCCATTTCTCCAAGTATGTCTCTATTCGTGCAGAGAACTGGTGATAGGTTTCACCTGACAGTAGTTTAGCATTCCTAAATTTTTTTCTATAAAATTCTGCATTCTTTTCATATCTTAACAAAAGAGCCTGCTTTAGCATGTCATAATTTTCCTGATCACTTCTGCTCATTTTTGCAAAAACTTCATAAGCTGCCCCACGAAGTCCTTGAGATAACTTTAAGCTCCACCTTTCTCTCTCTAACCCATACGTGGTAGCTAATAGTTCATACCTATTTAGATAGCTCTCTATATCATCGTCTTTCTCAACAAAATGATCTAAATGAAAATTCATAGCTGAGGTTGAGGCTCCTTGGCTAGCAGTGGCATCAGAGGCAAAGGGACTGGCACCATTTTCAGGAGCATGGCCTTGAAACTCAAACTCCCTTAGTCTTAACTCATGTTCCCTTTGTAATCTCTTATCTTCTGCTTCCCTTTCTGCAGCTAATCTCTTGTCTTCCCTTTCTGCAGCTAATTTCTTCTCTTCTCTTTCTGCAGCTAATTTCTTCTCTTCTCTTTCTGCAGCCTGTCTTCTTTCCTCGGCTTCCCTTTCTGCAGCTAATCTTTTGTCTTCTCTTTCTGCTTCCAATTTCTTAGCCTTTGCCTCAATCTGCAACCTCTTAGCCTCAGCCTCAATCTGCAACCTCTTAATTTCCTTTACAGCCTCTAACTTTCTTTCGGCCTCTTTTCCTAATCTTCTTTCTTCTCGTTCAATATATTTGTCACATTCAGCAGTGACATAAGAAATCATAATTTGCCCGTCCATTCCTAACTCTTTCGCAGTCTGTACAGCAGCAGATCGAAATTTTGCCAGGTCGGCCATTGTCTAACAGATAAATGTCTAAAATATTTAACTAAACAATTTTATCTATGACTAATTAACTCTGGACAATACAGGCACTGTGAGCTCAACCTTATTTATTTTCACCCAAGGATACCTTTTAATTCTTATTATTCCCTGAAGTGAATTACCCCCAATATTTTTAATAGGGAAAGATTCAAAATCCCGAGAGCGAGACCCCAATATATGTGGTGAAGTGGGATGTTATAAATATTTATAGGGAACTTAGTGTACTGACTGAGATCAGCTGTGAAGGTATCTATATCTAATAAGAGTAGTGTATTATAGATAACCTTACTTGCTGCCACATATGTATACCTCAGTCTGAATTATTCTGGAATAGTGTGATGACTACGTTATATGTCTAGGGTATGTGTATGATGAAGTGTAAGTCATAACAACAACAGACAGATAAACAATTTAATTTATTCCACCACACTTGACAACACAGTGACACTCACATACATAAAACACTCTACGAGGATATCTTAAGTCACTGATAACTTTTCAAATAACAATATGTATTCAGTGCTGTCATGAATGTATATGTGTCCTGATTCAAATACAAAGGGAACCAGGAATCACAATCAATTTTAATTACAAGTTATATGTACAGAATTTATCAATATGAATCTTGTAGTGACATATATTTTTAATAGTATCCTATGTGTGTCAGTTGTGTAGTAGTAATATGAGGTAATACTGGTTTTGTTTTGTTCAAGCTCTGTTGGTATTTGTCATCATGACTTCAATAGTTTGTCTTTATTGGAACTAGTATTGGAGATGTTCTCAGTTCCTGATATTAAAACAATTAAATTCCCCTCTTAATTTTATTTTACACTGTCATTTTAAGATGGGGGTACATAATGTTGAGCTCCATGGCCACACTCTTATCTTTCGTGATGACTGCAGTAAAAGCCTCCTCTGCTCGATTACTTTAATGAGTTCTGGAGCCACCCCACTGGTTGCTATATGGACCAAGGAGTATGCTGTCCACCTCTGGCTTCAGCAAAGCTCTGACCAGGTGCTGCTCAATAACTTTAAGACCACGGTCCCTGAAACAAGAAGGTTGTACCTCCTACTTCAGAACTATTTATACTGTATGTCTACACTGAGCACAATACATCACAAACATTGAGTTCAGAGCGTTAGGCTGTGGTGAAGTGGGATGTTATAAATATTTATAGGGGACTTAGTGTACTGACTGAGATCAGCTGTGAAGGTATCTATATCTAATAAGAGTAGTGTATTATAGATAACCTTACTTGCTGCCACATATATATATATATATATATCTCAGTCAGAATTATTCTGGAATAGTGTGATGACTACGTTGTATGTCTAGGGTATGTGTATGATGAAGTGTAAGTCATAACAACAACAGACAGATATACAATTTAATTTATTCCACCACACTTGACAACACTGTGACACTCACATACATAAAACACTCTACAAGGATATCTTAAAGGAGTCACTGATAACTTTTCAAATAACAATATGTATTCATTGCTGTCATGAATGAATATGTGTCCTGATTCAAATACAAATGGAACCAGGAATCACAATCAATTTTAATTACAAGTTATATGTACAGAATTTATCAATATGAATATTGTAGTGACATATATTATTAAAAGTATCCTATGTGTGTCAGTTGTGTAGTAGTAATATGAGGTAATACTGGTTTTGTTTTGTTCAAGCTCTGTTGGTATTTGTCATCATGACTACAATAGTTTGTCTTTATTGGAACTAGTATTGGAGATGTTCTCAGTTCCTGATATTAAAACAATTTACTTCCCCTCTTAAGTTTATGTTACAAGGTTATTTTAAGATGGGGGTACATAATTTTGAGCTCAGCTGGCCACATCAGCTTATCTTGCGTGATGGCGGCAGGAAAAGACTCCTCTGCTCGATTTCTCCCCTGTGCTCTGGAGACACCTCACTGATAGCTAAATGGACCAAGGAGTATGCTGTCCGACTCTGGATTCAGCAAAGCTCTGACCAGGTGCTGCTCAATAACGTCAAGACCACGGTCCCTGAAAACAAGAAGGATGTACCTTCTACTTCATAACTAATTTATACTCTCTTTTTACACTGAGCACAATACATCACAAACATTGAGTTCAGAGCGTTAGGCCAACTGTCAGCTTCATCTGAAATACTTTATACCAGTATTAACCTCCTTAATGGTTACTACGCCTCTGCACTTCCAGCATTATTTCTTCTAATCAATAATCTAGGTGTCAGTGTACTGTTTGGCCATTCCATGCAGTTTTACTTTCCTCCGACACCTTCTGTTCAGGCTGGAGCATTATAGGCTTTACATCATGTTTGCTACTGAACTACACATATATACAGGCATAAATTAACAATTCACATTCAATTTTCATTAAAAGATACTGAATGTTTCAAGCTTACCACAATTCATGGAAATAAACACAGATACGTTGACTAGCAATGAATTCTGGCACAATTACTGGCACAAATTCCCATCTGCTTATGTTCCAGGCTTTTATTTAGCAAAAATATGAGCTGGCTTCAACGCACTGTTGCTTTATCAAGCTTATTTGAACTAGTGGTCTCGAACTAACGCTCCTAAGTGAGTATATCAGCGAGTCTGGCCAATGGAGCCACGTTTCGACAAGTGTTTGAAAAAAATTTTAACTTCCTACGTCTCCCCTAACAACCAAGGATAGCATTTATAGTCCGACTAATCGTGTTTAGCCTTACATATCATTCCAGCCAATCAGTTCAAATGTAACTTGTGGCCCATTTCCCGTACAATGGTGGTGTAAAAAAAATCTACCACTGAGCGATTCTGATTTTGGGTGTTGTCTGACAGCACCATCATTTTATTTTGGCTATAACTTGTTAATTCCTAGACTATTTGCATAACGTTGTACATATTCTTTGTCAGCAAACCCTAAGGAACCCAAATATATATATTTAATAGAGCTAAAATGCTGCGTTCAAAATATGCAATTCCTTCTACCTCCTGTTTCGAAGATGTGCTGTCTGGGTACTGTAATGTTTTCAAACGTAAACCCATCTATTGTCATCTTTCTAATAAGAGTTTTTCAGGATTTAAAAACCTAACTCTGGGAAGGTTAGTGTTTTTATCACTGTCCGTCCGAAAAAGTTAGTGCATGTGGCCTTACACGCGTGATAGTAGTAATTGTGTATCGCGCGACGCGTGTTTTGTGTTGCACGTGTTCGGCTTTATGCCTCTCCCTTCTCTCTATCCTTTAGTCCATCTGTCTTTAGTTACGCCGTGTATAAAATGGAATGAATGAAATATTAAAATTAGGTCATTGTTCAGCTTGGTATCTCAATGTTTTTGCAAGAAATACAGCACACGTTTCATTGAAGAACGCGGGTAATAATACAGTAGGCTTTTACTATCAGCGTGAAAGCGTTACAATTTGCAGACGAAGCATAAAACAAAGGGGATTTTCGAGTACATTCTTGGTGACAGCACTGTTATTTTACCATTGCTCTTTTCTTTATTAGAATTTATTTGTTAGGCTTTATATTTACCTGATAATTTATATATGTGGATTAGAATATTTCACGACACCTCCCCTCTTAAAACAGACATTATATGTCAGTCCTTTATTCTATATACACATAGATAAATGTAAGTCAACTTGACTTTACTCTGCTGTGGTGCTATCATGGTTTTATGTAGTTGGGTCCATTCAGAGTAGGCACTACTCATGAAATCTGCCTCAGACTTCTACAACCAATAATATATTTCGGTTATGTTACTGAACAGCCGCAAGTGTGAGTGCTTGTCTTAATGCTGCTTCGCAACCCGTATTCACCATTTCTCTTCTCTGAGTCTGCGCAATGACATGTCCAGAGAACATTATATTTCCCTCAAAATGTACGTTATGAGGAGATAACATATACCTGGTGATGGCAGAGTTTTCGTAGTGGATCCCATAATCTTCTTATTATCCTGTATGAAACATTCGGAATATCCTCAATCAAAGAGGCAACTCAGGGATTCATTACGTTCCTCCGAAATGTTTACATCCAACAATTTTTTCTGATCTCAGGTTTTACTGGAATCTGATAGTATCCTTTACTCAGATCCACCCTTGAGAAATATTTAGCTTTATTTAGTCTGGCAAACAGCTGATTTGTATCCGGCAATGGATCCACCTGTCCTTCTGTAATAGCATTCAGTCTCCTGTAATCTATACAGAGTCTATGTTCTCCAGAGGGCTTCCTTTAAAGCTTTCTCCTTAGCAAACGGAATCGAATATGGTTTCATACATACAGGTGTGGGGTCTATCAGTTTCATATCATATTCCAATAGGTTTGTATGCCCTGGTCGGTCTGTTAACACCTCTGCATGATTATTTAGAACCTGTTGCACTCTCTATTTCTGAGTTTTCGTTAAATGTGTACTGATTTTCACCTGTGCTGCTGTCTCACAGGGGTGTAATGGATATTCAAATGATGAAAGTGGTTCCTTTTTCATCTCCGTGGCGATGGACAAGGTCAACAAGTGTGTCTCCTCCTGATGTTCTCTTTCCAAATATTTCTTCAGGAGATTCACATGATAGATTTTTTCTTTCCCCTTCTTATCTATCTTATAATTTGTTCTAGACACCTGCTCTAAAACTGTATATGGACCCTGCCATCCAATTTGTAACTTATTCTGACTCCCGGGCAAAAGAAGCAGTACTTTCTCTCCCACAGCCAAATTTCTGTCTTTCGCCTTCCTGTTATAATAGGCAGCATGTTTCTTCCTGGCTTGTTTCAAATATTCATTGGCAAGTTTCCAGCCAGTTTTTAAACGAGTGGTCAGCTCATTCACATATTGGTATGAAGATGTAATGTTTTCCTCTGCCTTTTCATCAGTCCACGTTCTTAACAAAGCTACATATGGACCTTTAATTGTGTGGACCTCTTTGTCCATGCACCGGTATGGTCTCTTCCACTCGAAGCTTTATAGTGATGATTTTTCCTCCCAGAATTATCATTCACAAAACGACCGCTACCAATTCTTTTCCTGGGGCTTTCTCCCCACTTAAAATTCTTGATGAGAGATTTCCTCTCTACATCCTCTTCCTCCAGTTTGTTTAAGTCCGATTGAGGGATTGTCGGCTTATCCTGGGGTAAGACATCTTTTTCCACTCTCCGCATAGTGGCCATTGTAAAACAGTTAAGTGAAGCTTGTCCGTGAAAAGGGGCTTCCCATTCCATTTGGTCCACTTTATCAAATTTATATCTCTTTTTATTATCAGGCCTAATTTTGCCCCGTGGCGTGTCCAGGTCCTGATCCATGTTCCCACTTGTGGGTGTTCCCTCATGTGCTATGCTACACCTTTCTACAAAATTCTCAATGTCCCATCTTGCTTTGGGCCAATAATAATTGTGAGCCACCTTTTGAATGATGGTACCTATCTTCTCATGGTCCCCATCTGGTTTCACATGTAGGCTCCTTATTAAGTCTGCCCTATATCTTTTAGGAAGTACCAGCTGTCCTTGACCTTTGGATCTAGCTCCAGTCTTCCTATACATCAACTTGATTTTCATGTAAAAATCTCCCTTGCCTGGAGTTGTATGACAAGTTGACAATTTTCTGAAACAAGGCTTGAGTGTTTTATCCCCAGCATGTGCCTTCCTCATCTCTTCTGGAGTGGTATCCAACATAATATCCTCCTCCTGTCTTGAGGTCGACCTGACCTGAAGGGTTGCCATATACACAGGTTTCCTTCTGCAACGGTCAGTGTCATGATTGTCCATCTGACAATTTTTACACCACCTTTTTCCTTGGTTGAAAGATTTTCTTTCATCATATTTCCTTTCATCGAATTGTGGGAATTTATTTTTATTTTCATACCGTGGCCTATCAAACTGGTGCTTACTTTTGTTTTGATCCTAGGATCAAATTGATTAAAGTTCTGTGGTGCCCTAAAGTTATCCACTTGTTTCTTTTTATTACCTGTTACCTCTGCTTGAGCTGCTTGATACCTTTCAGCAACATTTAGCAACTCACCCAGCCTCTCTGCACCTTGTTCCATGAGAAACTTTCTCAGGTCTGGAGCCATGGACTCTCTTAATTGCTCTATAAGGACCATTTCCTTAAGATCTTGGGTTTTCCCCAGAGAAGTCCATTTCTCCAAGTATGTCTCTATTCGTGCAGAAAACTGGTGATAGGTTTCACCTGACAGTAGTTTAGCATTCCTAAATTTTTTCCTATAGAATTCTGCATTCTTTTCATATCTTAACAAAAGAGCCTGCTTTAGCATGTCATAATTTTCCTGATCACCTCTGCTCATTTTTGCAAAAACTTCATAAGCTGCCCCACGAAGTCCCTGAGATAACTTTAAGCTCCACCTTTCTCTCTCTAACCCATATGTGGTAGCTAATAGTTCATACCTATTTAGGTAGCTCTCTATATCATCGTCTTTCTCAACAAAATGATCTAAATGAAAATTCATAGCTGAGGTTCAGGCTCCTTGGCTAGCAGTGGCATCAGAGGCAAAGGGACTGGCACCATTTTCAGGAGCATGGCCTTGAAACTCAAACTCCCTTAGTCGTAACTCATGTTCCCTTTGTAATCTTTTATCTTCTGCTTCCCTTTCTGCAGCTAATTTCTTCTCTTCCCTTTCTGCAGTCAATCTTCTTTCTTCTGCTTCCCTTTCTGCAGCTAATTTCTTCTCTTCCCTTTCTGCAGCCAATCTTCTTTCTTCTGCTTCCCTTTCTGCAGCCAATCTTTTGTCTTCTCTTTCTGCTTCCAATTTCTTAGCCTCAGCCTCAATCTGCAACCTCTTAATTTCTTTTTCAGCCTCTAACTTTCTTTCGGCTTCAAACCTTCTTTCTTCGCGTTCAATAAATTTGTCACATTCCGTAGTGACATAGGCAACCATAACTTGCCCATCTAATCCTAACTCTTTTGCAGTCTGAACAGCAGCAGATCGAAACTTGGCCAGGTCCGCCATTGTCTATCAGGTAAATTTATACAATGTCTAACCAACAATTCAATCTCTAAATATATATCTAATGGACAACACAGGCACCGTGAGCTCAACCTTATTTAATTCCACCCAAGGATACCTTTTAATTCTTATATTCCCTGAAGTGAATTACCCCCAATATTTTTAATAGGTAAAGATTCAAAATCCCAAGAGCGAGCCCCCAATATATGTGGTGAAGTGGGATGTTATAAATATTTATAGGGGACTTAGTGTACTGACTGAGATCAGCTGTGAAGGTATCTATATCTAATAAGAGTAGTGTATTATAGATAACCTTACTTGCTGCCACATATATATATATCTCAGTCAGAATTATTCTGGAATAGTGTGATGACTACGTTGTATGTCTAGGGTATGTGTATGATGAAGTGTAAGTCATAACAACAACAGACAGATAAACAATTTAATTTATTCCACCACACTTGACAACACTGTGACACTCACATACATAAAACACTCTACAAGGATATCTTAAAGGAGTCACTGATAACTTTTCAAATAACAATATGTATTCATTGCTGTCATGAATGAATATGTGTCCTGATTCAAATACAAAGGGAACCAGGAATCACAATCAATTTTAATTACAAGTTATATGTACAGAATTTCTCAATATGAATATTGTAGTGACATATATTATTAAAAGTATCCTATGTGTGTCAGTTGTGTAGTAGTAATATGAGGTAATACTGGTTTTGTTTTGTTCAAGCTCTGTTGGTATTTGTCATCATGACTTCAATAGTTTGTCTTTATTGGAACTAGTATTGGAGATGTTCTCAGTTCCTGATATTAAAACAATTTACTTCCCCTCTTAAGTTTATGTTACAAGGTTATTTTAAGATGGGGGTACATAATTTTGAGCTCAGCTGGCCACATCAGCTTATCTTGCGTGATGGCGGCAGGAAAAGACTCCTCTGCTCGATTTCTCCCCTGTGCTCTGGAGACACCTCACTGATAGCTAAATGGACCAAGGAGTATGCTGTCCGACTCTGGATTCAGCAAAGCTCTGACCAGGTGCTGCTCAATAACGTCAAGACCACGGTCCCTGAAAACAAGAAGGATGTACCTTCTACTTCATAACTAATTTATACTCTCTTTTTACACTGAGCACAATACATCACAAACATTGAGTTCAGAGCGTTAGGCCAACTGTCAGCTTCATCTGAAATACTTTATACCAGTATTAACCTCCTTAATGGTTACTACGCCTCTGCACTTCCAGCATTATTTCTGTCTAATCAATAATCTAGGTGTCAGTGTACTGTTTGGCCATTCCATGCAGTTTTACTTTCCTCCGACACCTTCTGTTCAGGCTGGAGCATTATAGGCTTTACATCATGTTTGCTACTGAACTACACATATATACAGGCATAAATTAACAATTCACATTCAATTTTCATTAAAAGATACTGAATGTTTCAAGCTTACCACAATTCATAGAATAAACACAGATACGTTGACTAGCAATGAATTCTGGCACAAATACTGGCACAAATTCCCATCTGCTTATGTTCCAGGCTTTTATTTAGCAAAAATATGAGCTGGCTTCAACGCACTGTTGCTTTATCAAGCTTATTTGAACTAGTGGTCTCGAACTAACGCTCCTAAGTGAGTATATCAGCGAGTCTGGCCAATGGAGCCACGTTTCGACAAGTGTTTGAAAAAATTTTAACTTCCTACGTCTCCCCTAACAACCAAGGATAGCATTTATAGTCCGACTAATCGTGTTTAGCCTTACATATCATTCCAGCCAATCAGTTCAAATGTAACTTGTGGCCCATTTCCCGTACAATGGTGGTGTAAAAAAATCTACCACTGAGCGATTCTGATTTTGGGTGTTGTCTGACAGCACCATCATTTTATTTTGGCTATAACTTGTTAATTCCTAGACTATTTGCATAACGTTGTACATATTCTTTGTCAGCAAACCCTAAGGAACCCAAATATATATATTTAATAGAGCTAAAATGCTGCGTTCAAAATATGCAATTCCTTCTACCTCCTGTTTCGAAGATGTGCTGTCTGGGTACTGTAATGTTTTCAAACGTAAACCCATCTATTGTCATCTTTCTAATAAGAGTTTTTCAGGATTTAAAAACCTAACTCTGGGAAGGTTAGTGTTTTTATCACTGTCCGTCCGAAAAAGTTAGTGCATGTGGCCTTACACGCGTGATAGTAGTAATTGTGTATCGCGCGACGCGTGTTTTGTGTTGCACGTGTTCGGCTTTATGCCTCTCCCTTCTCTCTATCCTTTAGTCCATCTGTCTTTAGTTACGCCGTGTATAAAATGGAATGAATGAAATATTAAAATTAGGTCATTGTTCAGCTTGGTATCTCAATGTTTTTGCAAGAAATACAGCACACGTTTCATTGAAGAACGCGGGTAATAATACAGTAGGCTTTTACTATCAGCGTGAAAGCGTTACAATTTGCAGACGAAGCATAAAACAAAGGGGATTTTCGAGTACATTCTTGGTGACAGCACTGTTATTTTACCATTGCTCTTTTCTTTATTAGAATTTATTTGTTAGGCTTTATATTTACCTGATAATTTATATATGTGGATTAGAATATTTCACGACATAGGCCAACTGTCAGCTTCATCTGAAATACTTTATACCAGTATTTCCCTCCCTAATGGTTACTACGCCTCTGCAATTCCAGCATTATTTCTTTCTAGTCAATAATCTAGGTGTCAGTGTACTGTTTGGCCATTCCATGCAGTTTTACTTTCCTCCGACACCCTCTGTTCAGGCTGGAGCAATATAGGCTTTACATCATGTTCGCTACTGAACTACACATATATACAGGCATAAATTAACAATTTACATTCAATTTTCATTAAAAGATATTGAATATTTCAAGCTTACCACAATTCATGGAATAATAAACAGTTTCGTTGACTGGCAATGAATATAGCACAACTCCGATCTGTCGATGTCCCAGGCTTTATTTTATATAAAATATACACTGGTGCTCAACGCACTGCTTCTTAGTAGGTTTATTACAAGATGTGGCAATGAACAGACGCTCTGAATTGAGTATATTCGCAGCTCTACCCAATGAAACCATGTTTACACATCTTTTCAAAAAAGTACCCCTTCTATTCGTTTCCCATAACAACACAAGATAGTATTTATAGCCCGACCATTCGTGTTTAGTCTTATATTTGTTGCGCTCCAATCAAATAGGAGTTAACATAGTAGGCTATTTCCGTAACGTGGTTGTTCGTCCATCACGGGTGATGAAGACCACTCTGTTCATCCAATTATTTAAGAATATGTTAGGTTAGTCTATGGGTACGAAGGTGACTGAAGAGCCCGATGCGGGCCTGGAAAGATCTTGGACAGTGTGGGCAGGGAATGTTTGCTTCATGTGAAGGTTTTATTTCACGGTCCTTTCTAGCTTGTCTCCGCTGTTCCGCTGCTGCTCTTCTGGATGATTCACATGCTGCTGCACCTTTACGAAGAGATGTGCGCCAAGCAGTTCGGTCTTGCGCAGCAGCTTCCCATGTGTCTGGGTTTATGTCAAAGGTTTTTAATGACGTCTTTAACGTGTCTTTGAAGCGCTTCTTTTGGCCACCATGGGAGCGTTTACCCTTCTGCATCTCACCATAAAAGAGTATCTTTGGCAGTCGATGGTCTGGCATGCGGACTACATGACCTGCCCAGCGAATTTGTGACTGCATCAGAATAGTATCAATACTAGGGATACCAGCTCCGTCAAGAACGGCGGTATCCGGGATCTTGTCTTGCCATTTGATGTTCATTATCTTCCTGAGTGTAGTGGTGTTTGATGGTATTGTATGATGGTGATATTACTAAATGTAATTGTATGAGGCCAGCTGTGAAGGCTCCTGAGATAAAATGTAGTTGAGAATTGTCAGAAGGCCTTTCTTGCTACCACTACGACCTCACACTTAATTTTTTTTTTGATGAATGTGGCTACGTAAAGTGTCTAGGGTTATGATATGTAGTGTGGTGTAATAGGTTGTAGATATACCCACAGATATTTAACAAGACTAATAATATTAATAACTGTTAAAATACACTGAACTAACTCACGTGTGTAAAATTTTTGATAAAATTATATTACATTTATTTTGTTCTGGATCAATTTTTTAGGTTGACCAGAACTTAAAAGGATTTAGAGATTATGAAAGAAATGCATGGAATATTATATCATAAATGCAATAGTGTACATATATATGTACTATACTAGTTAGTTTTATTAAAATGTTCTAGTAGTCATCTACTTGGGAGGATAGTTACTGTTTGTGCTGTTGGGGTGGCCTCATCACACCTGTCTATATTGACTACACAGTGTCCAGAAAATGGTGGGAATTTTTATGGGGGGTATTAGTAACTACACAGCGTTGGTGAATGTCCAGCAGACCAGAGGCTCACTCATCTGGTAGTTGTAGCTCTGGTGCTGAAATCAGGTGGTCCCACCTCTCCGTGCTGGCGGGCAATAATTGTGGTCTCTGTCACAAGTACTGCACAGATACACTCGAGTAAAGTCACCAACTGAATAGACACTGCTTTGTTGACAACAGAAACTCGCAGCTCAGATTATGAATAAATAACACAGAATTGCTAGCAAAACTCAGCTGAGCTGCTGGCTATAGTATGGCGTCCCTAAATTTATTACACTTTCTTTCATATGGAAATCACCACACTTTAAAATCTGTGTCTATCACTGAACAACTATTGAAGAATGGCCCCACTTTCGCGTCTGAGCGCTAATGATATGATTGTCTGTGGCCAATCACTGCCTAGGTTTATTTTAAATTCAAATTTCCTACCATAAAGTCATTTCAGTCATGCTTCAGTCAAGTATGGATGGTTATCTGTTAGTCTGTCCGTCTCTACTTGTGTTTCTACAAAATGTACTAGATTTTTGAACCAACCTTTCTCTCCCCTCCAAAATTTTGTCGTTAAAAGTTATATTTAGACACAGCTACCACCCAAAAACCCTCTCCTCCATACTAAGTAAATTTGAACACCTGCGTCCCAAAGTCGTGTTTTTTTTTTGTGCAATTAGCGACACTTTTAGATTCAATACAGTCTGTCGATGATGTGAACAACACTGTCTTTTGTCATTATCTTCAATATTATCTATCCGTCTGTAAAATTAAGAACATATTAGTTCACTGCTCAGAATAGGCCATCCGGCCAGCTAATTTTTATATTCCTAACATTAATATTAAGAAAAAAAGTACTTTTTAATTTTTGTAATATTCCTAACATCTGCGTTTAGCCGCTGAATTCAAATCAAGGGCTTGGTATCGCGCAAAAGCGTCCAATAAATGACTGTGGCGTAACATATCTATGGTCCTTTCTGTCGAGTTGCTTACTTTTTATGTCAACTTGGGAAACGTGACTTTTCTCCGTTTCCCCCCCAATTGCGTCTCCTTAGCCTTTCTAGTCTCACGCAATCTTTCCAGTCATATTTTTTTCCTTTTTGATCCGCCGTTCCCCTCCTGTCTAGCAAGTCAGTTATTATGGAGGATGATGACCCGCGGTCTAGGCGATCATGTACTATTCGCAGCCTACGCATTATGTTTTTATCCTTAAATGTTATCTTTGGAGGGATTTTACCGTTGTATCTCTGTCAATTTCACTACACTGAGACAGACTGTATGGAAGTGGTTTAGCTTCTTTACGTGGCGCCTGTATACAGTCCATGTTTCACATGCATATAGCAGCACTGGAAGCACCGCAGCTCTGTACACCTTCAGCTGTGTCTGTAGACTAATGCCACTTCGATGCCAAACGTTGGTGTATAGTCTGCCAAATGTGCTGCTGGCTTTGGAGATCCTGGTGTTCACCTCATCATCAATGACAATGTTCTGGGATAGTGTGCTACCAAGGTATGTGAATCTGTTCACAACATTCAGTTTCTCACCATTAACCTTGATGACTGGCTCAGTATAAACTGTGCCAGGAGCTGGTTGGTACATGATTTCTGTTTTCTTCGTTTTGATGGTAAGCCCAAAGTTGGTGCAGGCTTCGGAGAATCTATCCACACTATGCTGCAGATCAGCCTCTGAGCCAGCATTGAGGGCACAATCATCAGCAAACAGAAGATCTCTGATGGTGTGTGATTTGACCTTGGTTTTTGCTTGAAGCCTCCTAACGTTAAACAATTTTCCATCAATTCGATAACTAATGTCGATTCCTGTGTCCCCGTCTCTAAAAGCATCAGTCAGCATAGCAGAAAACATGATACTGAACAGAGTCGGTGCAAGTACGCACCCTTGTTTAACTCCATTTGAGACGGGGAAAGGCTCTGATAGCTCACCGTTTTCCTGAACTCTAGCCTGCATTCCATCATGCAGTTGCTGCACTACTGTGATAAATTTCTTTGGGCAGCCGTATTTTGCCATGATCTTCCATAGACCCTCTCTACTGACCGTGTCGAACGCCTTTGTCAAGTCGATGAAAGCTGTGTACAGGTCACAGTGCTGTTCTTGGCATTTTTCTTGTAGCTGTCTTGCAGCGAACACCATATCTGTGGTTCCACGTTCTTTCCGGAATCCACACTGACTTTCAGGTAAAAGACCTTTGTCAAGATGAGCCGTAAGGCGATTCAAAAGAATTCTGGCGAATATCTTCCCAGCGATTGATAAAAGAGAGATGCCTCGATGATTGTTGCAGTCTTGGCGATTACCTTTACGTTTATATAGATGTATAATTGAGGCATCTTTAAGATCGTGTGGGATGGTTTCACTCTGCCACATTTGCTGGAAGATCATATGAAGTTTCTCTATCAGAACTGCACCGCCATCTTTATAAACCTCAACAGGAATTGAATCGGAGCCAGGGGCCTTTCCGTAACGTAATGTTTTTTCAAACACGTTATAAAAAAAATTTTATGAGCAGAAATGATTTCATGCTGTCAGGCATCCCCACTATTTTATTTTGGTTATAATTTATTAATTCCTGGACTATTTGCGTAACACTTAACATATTCGGTGTCAGCAAGCCCTAAGGAACCCAAATATCTCAATCTAAGGGAGCTAGGTGGCTGCGTTCAAAATGTGCATTTTCTACCACCTCCTGTTCACTTCCATCCCCCATGTGGTGTCTGGGTACTGTCATGTTTTCAAACGTAAACCAGTATATTGTCATAATTCCCAATAAGCGTTTTCCAGCTTTTTTAAAACCTAACTCTGGGAAGGTTAGTGTTTTTATCACTGTCCGTCTGAAAAAAAAGTTAGTGCATGTGGCCTTACACGCGTGATGGCAGCAATTGTGTATCGCGCGACGCGTGTTTAGTATTGCATGCTTCCTGCCTTCATTCGCCCCTCTCTCTCTCTCCTGCTTTATCTGTCTTTTAGTTACGCCGTGTATGGAATGAATGAAATATTAAATCTAGGTCATTGATCAGCTTGCGTATCTCAAGGTCAGTACACGTTTCATTGAAGAAAGCGGGTAATAATACAGTAGGCTTTTACTATCAACGTGAAAGCGTTACAATTTGCAGACGAAGCAGAAAACAAGGGGGATTTCGAGTACAGTCATTGTGACAGCACTGTTCTTTTACCATTGCTCTTTTCTTTATTAAATTTATTTGTTAGGCTTTACATTTACCTTTTAATTTATATATGTGGATTTGAATAATTCACGACACGTACGTCCAGTAATGTAGTGATAATTACAAGTAATAGTAATGTAATAGTTATAGTACCATTAATAATATGCGTATAGTGAATATAAGTGTATTAATTCGTTCAGTAATATAGCAGTTCTCGTACATCCAGTAATGTAGTCTCACTCGTCTGTCTAGTAATGTGTAAGTACTCATATATTCAGTAATGTAGTAGTTCTTGTGCGTTCAGTAATGTAGTCACACTCGCCAGTGTAGTAATGTAGTAGTACTCATCTGTCCAGTAATGTAGTAGCACTCGTATCTCCAGTAATGTAGTAGTACTCATCTGTCCAGTAATGTAGTAGCACTCGTATGTCCAGTTATGTAGCAGTACTCATCTGTCCAGTAATGTAGTAGCACTCGTATGTCCAGTAATGTAGCAGTACTCGTATATCCAGTAATGTAGAGTACTTGTATGCCCTGTAATGTAATAACAATTGTCTGTCCAATAATGAAGTAGCACTTGATTGTCAGGTAATGTAGTAGTACTCGTTTGTCCAGTAATGTTGTAACACTCGTGTGTCCAGTAATGTAGAGTACTCGTTTGTCCAGTAATGTTGAGTACTTGTATGTCCAGTAATGTAGTAGCACTCGTTTGTTCAGTAGTGTAGTAGCACTCGTTTGTCCAGTAATATAGTAATAATCATATGTCCAGTAATGTAGTAGCACTCGTTTATCCAGTAGTGTAGTAGCACTCGTTTGTCCAGTAATGTAGTAGCTCTCATTTGTCCAGAAATGTAGTAATAATCGCATGTCCATTAATGTAATAGCACTCGTTTGTCCAGTAATGTAGAGTACTCGTTTGTCCATTAATGTAGTAACACTCGTATGTCCAGTAATGAAACAAACACTTGTGTGTCCAGCAATGGAGTATCACTCATCTGCCAAGTACTGTACTACCACTCGAACGTGCAGTAACGTAATAACACTCGTCGGTCCAGTAATGTGGAAGCACTCGTTTGCCCAGCAATGTAGTAATACTATTACGCCCAGCATTGTAACACCACTCGTATGTCCAGTTGTGTAAGAGCACTCATATGTCTAGCAATGTAGATGTATTCTTACGCCATGCAACAGTATCATTTACTCATGTAGTAATACAATATTGCTGCTATGTATATGAGCGTCTGATTAACTGGTCTCCCCAGCTGGATCTAGTAAATTGCTTGCTGAAATCGGAGGTGTCGGGCCGAAAGGCGCAGATATCGTAGCCTAGCTGTAAACTATGTCACAACGTAGTTAACGCTCAAAATGACTTGCACTATAAGAGAGAGATATGGCAGAGAACGAACGCAAACAATAACAACATCTTTTAAATTATCTAGTATTAGTAAATTATCTTTCAGGGCCGTTAATTTCTGAATTCAAGTGTTTTTTGTGTAATCTATCTTCTTATTTTTCTCTTCTTGGATCCTGGGTCACGGACTGACAAAGCAATCAGTGACCATCACGGCTAGTGGTGTGTTATGAAGCAACAACTCTCTCCACTTTTGCTCGGTTTATGGACATTATTCAAGCAGTACCCATCTATTCAATAAGCTAAAGATAGGAACTACTGACGATTGTAACTGCGGCACTAATACAAAGACTACTGAACATCTACTACAAAGATGCCTAACATATGAGGAACATAGAAAGCGTATATGGCCATCATCAGTACTATTCTTGGAAAAGCTCTACGGAGTTACCAATAGCCTCAAACTGACCACTGCTGTCTTTGAACATATTTATGTTGACGTCTGGAAGTGAACGAAGGAGAAGAAGAAGCAGCAGCAGTACCCTAAATCTGGGTCATGGTTTTCATTTTTAGAATCACCAGTCATTCTTTATGTACGTTTTGAGAGAAGCATCTGCTGGTTGGTTAGTGTTAACGGGAATTTTTTTTTAAAGCGCGATTAAAAAAAAAAAGATAACTAAAAAGACTTCTGCATTTTGATTTGCAGATTTAAAAAAAAAAAGCAGGTAAAAATGAAACTAAACATATTTTTTAGCAATTTAAAATTAGCAAAAGTGTCTCTTAAATATTTCAAGTGGAGTGAAATATTCGCTATTATTTTGTAATCATTAAATCATACTGCCATTTGCCATGACAAAAATCATTACAGTTTAACACAAAACAGGGGCAAAGGAAAATCCACTCAGTGAATTATATTTCAAATTACAGCCATATTTTAAATAATACAAGTTTTAATGCATGTATTTACGTACACCAGGGGCACATTTAATTTAAAAAGCAAAAATCGTTTGGGAGAGCATTGACAAAGTTGGCCTCATCTTTCGATTATTTTCTCACCATTTATGTCTATAACAGTTCTTGAATTGTTTCGTATTACACCGGCAAATTGTTAATTTCAAAATTTGACCTTTCGAATTTTTTCTTAACTCAATTGATGGTAAGGTTGCTGTGATAAGTATGCCCACAAAGAATCGATTTAATGTTAATGCATTATCTACGAGTAATTTAATGCCGAGTTCTGTGATCTTAGACTTTAAGATAGTACTATAACAAAGATTTAAACAGGTGTGCTCAGATTTCTTCACCCGTTTATCGATCGCGTTTTATTATCGTTAATACCACTGGTGTTTCCGACTCTTGAGTAAATTACTTTCAAAATTACGTTTATTGCAGTTTTCGACTTTATTTCTTTTTTATGTTTATTGAAGATCGCGTTATTTCAAGTCTAGCTTCATCACGTGTATAAAAGTTTTCGACACGTTTTTTACTTGTCGTGTGTAGCAAAATTAGATCCGTCACTTACTGAGCTTTGGAAACCACTTCAGGTATTTTTTTAAAACTAGTGTAAAAGTCCGTCATGAGACGGGAATTACATTCAAAAGCACCAATACCTAACGGCAATTTTAGTTATTCAAAAGTATGAAAAAAACCAAAATATTTGTTTTACATCTGATGCTAAAAGTCTGAACATGACAGAAGAGCATCTTGATTTTCCGTTGTTTTAATTTGGTACAACTTAAATCAAGGATCTCCGCATCTTCCTGTCTCCAGTTCATGTACTGTTTATCAGTTGTGTTGTTAATTCTTTACATACAGTATAATCAAACTGTTCATGCACACCGTCATTAGCGCATTCTTCTTTGTCGAGTGTTACTATTTTCGGGAGAGTACGAGGGGCGTTCATAAAGTAATGCACCACATCGTTTTTCTCAGGAGCTGTTTATTCAAAAAGCATGAAATTTATACACAATATACATAGATATGTCATGTAAACATCGGTATTATTCAACATAATCCCCATCAACTTGTATGGCGTTATGCCAGCGCGAAACAAGTGCATGTATTCCTAGCCAGTACCAGATTTTGTCTTGATCATGTAGCCATTTCTTCGCCGCATGAATCACTCCTTCATCATCTTCAAACCTTGTCTCACGGAGTGCATCTTTAAGAGGACCAAATAGATGAAAATCAGAGGGTGCCAAATCGGGACTATAGGGTGGATGGGGTAGTACTTCTTCTTCTTCTTCCATCCTTAGCCATCAACCGACAAAGCAGTATGTGGCCAGTACGCCTAGTGGCGTCTTAGGGCAACAACAAATTGATCAATCTATCGCTGTTTCCACCACGCCTAGTGGCGTCTTTGTGGAACAAAAACAGACCAAACAATCTATCATTGTTTCCGTAATCAGATTGGTTGGCAAGCAGGTGATCAGCCCACTGTGCGAAGTTTTTACGGGATGGGGTAAACAGCCCCATGCCCATACCCTCCTTAGTCGCTTTTTACGAAATGCGTGGTAGGGTGCAGTGTTACTATTCTTTGCTCCCCTTTCGGGCCCCGGTAACACACGGGTGATGGGGTAGTACAGTCCAACCCAATTTGGTGATTGCTTCCCGTGTTGCCAGACTTGTGTGAGGTCGCGCATTGTCGTGAAGGAGAAGCAGGTCTGCTGGATTCTTGTGCGGCCGAACTCTGCGAAAACGTTGATTGAATTTATTTTCAATGTCTTAATGTAAGCTTGCGAATTGATTGTCTCTCCTCTTGGCATAACGTCCACAAGAATCACACCTTCAATCTCAAAAAAGACAGTGATCATGACCTGTCCAGCTGAAGGAATTGTCTTGAATTTCTTTCTTCGTGGTGATTGCGGATGATGCCACTCCATTGACTGTCTTTTTGTCTCAGGTTCAAAATGATGTGCCCAGGTTTCGTCACCTGTAACGATCTTAGCCAAAAAGTTATCTCTATCAGCATTGAAACGCTCCAACAATTCAGAAGAAATTGCTTTCCTTTGCAATCGATGGTCATTTGTGAGACTTCGTGGAACCCATCTTGCGCAAACCTTAGAAAATCCGAGAGTTTTTATAACTGTATTTGCACTACCAATGCTGACTGACAGCTGTAAGGCCAATTGTTGAGTAGTGATTCGCCTATCAATAAGAATAATACCCTCAGCACATTTCAACATTTCTGCGTTGGTGACTGAGGCAGGACGTCCACAGCGCGGCCGATCAAGCAGCTCCGTATCTACACTTCCTGATTCTTTGATTCTCTGAACCCAGCGACAGACTGTACTCCTGTCGACTGCAAAACTTCCATACACATCACATGGACGCTTGTGAATGTTCACAACAGTTTCCTTCTCTGCAACGAGAAATTCTATCACAATTCGCTGCTTATAACGCAAGTTGCTAACACGCTCCATTTCAACGGTTTAGGGCAGCCGTATTATTTGGCCGGATGCAGTGCGTTTTATTGCAAACAATTGGCACATGCCATATTTGAAGTGTGCAAAATTTCATGCTTCTATCTTCATTATTAGCTGAGAAAAACGATGTGGTGCATTACTTTCTGAACACCCCTCGTACATATACGGGAAACAATACAATTAATGTCTAACTTTAAACCAAAGTTGCATCCCTTTGCGTTAATGACAGAAAAAGCTGGGATTTTATTTATAGTGATAATTTATACAAATTATTTTCATCTTTGCCACTTATGGGGCATGGATACACAACTGCTGGTTCCCGGGATGTTTGCGCCACAGCATTCATGTGCTCGATGGGTTTCCTAGCAATTTTTTTTAACGGGATGAGATTACTTTCCCCCACTAGTCGCCTCTAGCGACATGCTTCATGAAGTAGCAGCCCTGTTCTTTATTTGTCTCCTTACAGATCTCCTAGAACTACACCAGCTCGCATCTCTTACAATGTATAAATATAAATTTACAGGGCATAAAGGGTTTCAGAGCGAATTGGTTTATAGCAGGATGTCTTAACTGGGGTTCCGCGAGAGGTCGTTAGGGGTTCCGTCGACAGCTCGCTAGGGGTTCCGGGCGAGATCGTGATTGAAAAAAGAAATTAATAAACGTCGTGTTTTAAACTTAGCTCGCTGGGCGATGTTAGCGCTCGCAGTGGTGGGCAGTGACCGAGCAGCCTTGCATGCCGGCGCGCAATAGGACCACGCTCACACAATGCACATACTATATTTCATTAGCATCTTGTAGAGTAGAAATTTGGGATAAGACTTTTAGACCTACTTTGGGACCCAAAGACGCAGCAATAGAGAATGCAGTCAGCGACTCATAGCTTGACTGCTTGCGTCAGGGTCAGCGAACCAGAGCTGACCAAGACCCTACTCCACCTCCACGTGGTGGTCCTGGAAACAGGCTGCATCACTGAAGTCTGGCTGAGAGAGTAGGGATCGAAGAGGGAAGGCAAACCCGGTCCCAAAAAATGCCGGGCTGAAGTCGGATGTGCCGGCCGAAAGGCGCAGATATCGCAGCTCCGGTGTAAACAGAGACAACGCAGGACGAACGAGGAAGAAGAAGAAGACATACTTGGCTAAGGTAAAAAAAAAATGAAGTAGGAAATTAAAAGAATAAAAAGAAGGAAAAACTGAAGTTTCTTTTAACTATGCTTCTGACTTGCATTAGAACTGATATCCTTTGCGGGGAAGGGGAACCACACAAAAAAGAGTAGGCTAATAAGTTGGCTAAAATAAACATCCACAGAAAAAAATCATTCTCTACTCAAAAGAGCATAGACAATTTTTATTGGATAATTATATTTACAACTTGCTGATCGTGCTAAAAGACCTAGGATGCATAGTAACACCAGATGGCGGGGCAGGCAAAGACATCAACATCAGAATGAATAAGGCAAGAACCGCCTTTTTTAGCCTAAACAACATCTGGAAGTCCTCTTAATACAGCACAAGCACAAAATTAAGATTATATCAGAGCTGTGTGCTTTCTGTGCTTCTCTATGGTGCGAAATGCTGGAGAGTTACAGAGAAGGAAATGTCGAGATTGTCCTCTTTTCACACAACATGCCTAAGAAAAATTCACCGAATCTTTTGGCCGAATACCATCACCAACCAAGATCTGCTTACTCGGAGCAAGCAAGAGGACATGCACACCATCATAGCTGCAGACGCTGGAGCTGGGTTGGCCATGTCCTCAGAAGAGACCCCGATGCCATCACAAGAACAGCTATGCTTTGGACCTCTGAAGGAAAACGAAAGAGAGGCCGACCAAAAACAACCTGGCGGAGGACTGTGGAGGCTGAGATGCAAAGAATGAACCAGAGTTGGGGCACTGTACGAAGGATGGCCACCGACCGTGCAAAGTGGAATCAATTTGTTGTTGCCCTACAAGACGCCACTAGGCGTAATGGCCACTGACTGCTTTGACGGTCGGCGACTAAGGATCAAAGAAGAAAGAAGATCATCATCATCATTGTCATCATCGTAATCATCATCACGTTCGTCAACATCATGATTATTTTCATCATTACTTATCATCGTCATCGTCATCATCATCTTCATCATCGTCGTCGTCATAATCATCAACGTCTGCGTCGTCTTCATCTTGACCTATCATTATCACTATCATCATGATCTGCGTCTTCATCATCGTCATCATCATCATAATCAACATCGTCACCATTATCAGCCCTTCAGCTCATACTTCTGTGTTGAACTTGACTTTGTTCAATCTTCATTCATTTCTAATTGTAGCAAGCGCACATGCCATTTTTTTTCAGTTCCTCCAACCTTGTCTTCAGTCCTGCCAAGACATGTGTAATGATCTTACTGGGGCTTGTCTCAAAATGTAGTTGTTCTGTCATTTACACTATTAATCCTCATAGTTTTGATATTTTCCCTATGTATTTTCAAACCCAGTTACTGTGGCTTCTCAACAAGTAATTTCACTTTGTTTTGCATCTGGTTATGTGAGGAGGACAGAAGAGCCAGTCCATCGGCACAAACGAAATTTAACAACCTACACAGAAAAGACATTCCTATGGCAGTAACCAACAACAACATCATCAGTGAGGACGTTATCCAAGTTATCTTTCTTGTCAACATCGTCTGTCTAAGTGCGATATTTTGTCTAGCTGGGATAATAACAAACATTATCAACATGGCCGTCTTTCTCAAACAAGGTCTCTCCGATTCTGTAACTATCAACTTATTCGCATTGGCCATCGGTGAATTTCTTTGTGGAATAACCATGGGGAGTCTTAGTATTTGCTACATACCCATGGTTCAATATTCAGACACGCCCTTCGAGACTACACAACTTCAGTACTTAGTGGCTGGGTGGCCACATATCACGTGCTCTAGAATAACGTTTTGGATTACAGCTCTCGTCAGTTTTGAGCGATGTGTCTGCATTATTTTACCGCTCAAAGTTAAATCCATTGTCACGCCAACAAGAACGACTGTAACACTGGTCTTGCTGTTTATTGTAATGGCCGCTAGTGCAGCCCCGGTGTACATTACTACAAGTTTTGGATGGAGATTCTTCCCGAAAAGAAACAAAACTTTAATTGGGTTGATTTTTATTAACAACGACATACGCTCTACTATTGATAATGTATCATTTGGTATCAATAATGTCTTCTTTCCTATAGCCTCTTTTTTGTGTGTGGCAACATTTAGTTCAGTTTTGATTGTGAAACTTAGCCAAAAAGCAAAATGGCGTAATGAAAACTCGTCATCGCAACCTCTGACCCTGGAACCAGTCAACGGGAAGTCAATACATGGAAAAACTGTCCGAAGACGTGATAAGAAAGTTGCCAGAATGGTTTCTGTCATATCCGTCCTTTTCATCACTTGTCATTTGCCGTCAATAATAATGTTTTCGTCGATTATAGCCGACTCAAGATTCAAAATTAACGACGGCGTTTATGGATCTATTAGCAATATTCTCTTATCGTTTTCTTGCGTCTTTGAACCAATGAACTCAAGCATGAGCGCGGTAATATATTACCGAATGAGCTCAAAGTACAGGGAAATGTTTAAACAAGTTTTCATGAGAAAATATGGATCTAAACAATAACAGTTTTCATGGACTGAAACTCTTATCTGTCGTTACTATATACCGCTCTGTCAGCCATTTTGGTATTCAGTTAGAAAGAAATACATGTACACTAAATAGGTAACTCGTTTTTCGGTTATCCAAAAGGGCAGCAAAGAATAGTAACACTACGTGTAATTTGTATGCCACAGGAAGCGTAAATGAAGGTTGGGCATTGGGCAGGCTACCCTATGCGTTAGAAAATTTAAGGCCCCCCCTTTCTTCCCCCCCCCCCCCCCCCCCCCCCCCCCCCCCCCCCCCCAACAACCTGGACACGACGTGAAGGTAAATGTTTTAAATAATTCCACTTAGCCATCCAAAAAGGAAGAAGGTCTTCTGTTAAAGACGTTTAAGAATTATAAAGAAGATACGGAAAGAAAATGAGCAGATGGTGCAGAACAGAAGGCTTAGAATGAACTTGTTGAAGTCATGTGACCAAGTCACAGTGTTAAGAGACACAACTGCAGTAATCAGAATAGTGTAAGAAGGACGACATGGGTTATCAGAGGAGAGTAGTGTAGCTCTTTTACATAAGTGGTTAGAAGACAGATATGACGTAGACCACAAGAAACTTCTGGAAGACGGTTATGACGTAGATCACTTGAAATGTTTAGAAAGCGGGTACATCATTTATATTAATAATTCTCCAGACCTAAAGGTCTTTTGTATTTGGACATGCGCCCTAATATAACCGACTAGGTTGAACGGAACGCGCCTTGCCAAAACGAGGCAAAATTGTATTTTAAAAAAAAAACCACGCCCTCTCTCTCTGAGTGTAGAAAATTTCATTGGCACTAAGACCCCATTAGAAATACAAAAGTTAATAAAACACTATATTACAAAAACAAAAGCTAACATATAACACAAAATTAATAAGGATGCGAGCCAATAGTCTACACTGGTGAAAGACTCCCCCCAGATAAATACGGATTGACCAAATAACCCTTCAGTGAATATTCAAAACATACCAGCTTAGAAAATATCATATTTTAGAAAATAAAACCATTTTGAACTATAACTACAAAAGGAAAAATACCTACTAGAGATAAGATAGTATAAAATAAATACAAACAAAAACATATTACAATAAATGAAACACGTCCTGATATAACCAACAGCTCTATGTATATGGTATATGGTTGAAAGGGGCGTGCTACAAAGAAAAGTGCAAACACCTTCATAAATAAAAAAACACGCCTTCTCTCGTCATGTAGCTCTTGCCACGTAGTGCGTCGGTGAACAGTTAGCTCAACATGGTTTAAGGCCATGCATTCTGTAGTAAACAGAAGATTAGTAACGACCTAACAACGTTAACAATGATCAAAAACTACAGTGTAGAGCATATATCTTAGCAGAATCAGAAACACAGCGTGAATTTGGTGATTGCCGTTAATTCGACTAGTGAAAGGCTCAGTGGTGACGAATGAGTTTTAGAAATGCAGCATAAAGAATAAAGAAATTTGAAGAAAAGCTTGGAGGAATCAAGAATGGAATGTGATGTGACGTAGTCTTAGAAAAAAGAACACTTCTGGTAGTTTAACCAGTTTAATAAATCAAGCGGGCACTTAGACATTATCAAGGGACAAGTAGGACATTCTAAAAGATTATGGTAGAACTTTCAACGTAAATATCATAAACTTTAAATAATTATAACCAGCCAAAAATTGTCAGACGAAATATGTTGAAAATTTGAGAAATTGTCATCTATTGTATATGAGAAAACAGATGATGTTACCCTGTACTGTTTTGTTATTCAAATCATATACATTGTGTTCAACAAAAGTCAAACTTGAAATACCGTACCACTGTGTTCAAGAGGTTCATTAACTCGGTGTTTCTTAGGAATGGAGAGACTGGTCAGCGTTGAGTCAGTAATAGAAAGAACGTGTGTAGTAGAAGGATTTAAAAACCTGGGTACACTGTTCTCACGAGACAGCTAGACTGCCGTGTGTGACCACGTGGTTACACCTCTCGGAGAGAAGTAAGACAATAAAGGAATGAAATATGTAAGAGTAGGCTTAAAGGGCTATCACCACAATGGCGCATCATCCCCACAGTCAGTTATGACTATAGGAGTCCACTACTATTTCTACAGGGTAGTGGAATATTTCTAATTGCGCGTGTGTTACGGAGACTAAAATGGAACCAGGCCAGGAGGAAGACAGCCGATAGGATAGTATGGCGCTCTCTCATCCAAACCTCTACACCTCACGGTAGAAGAAGAACGACTAAGTAAGTAAGTAAGTTTGAGTTACTTTTCTGTGTCTATATTATTACAATTTTCATACTTTACTTCATTAAATGAAACGTGTGGGTTGAAGTCACGTGTTATTTATTTTACATGTCGTACTTTTGATTTATATATTCAGTTATGTTAAATTATTTTATCCGTTTTAGTGGATTTATTATCTTTTTTTAATTCTGATCTATTTTCAAATTGTATTTCCTAATTATCAAATGCTGATTTCTGCTAATAAAAAGCTGAAATGATTTATGCTATTATTCATTCGTCATTATCAATTTCCTTTGCTTTCTTTATGGAGCATGGGGCCTTCATTTCAACTGTTCTGCTAAGAGGAGGCCTGCACCAAGCATTCACCTGCTTTTGCTGCAGTGTTTCTGTTGCAATTTGTTTTTCATGATGAGGTTGCCATCAGCCTGCACAACATCATATTAATCGCCGTGTGTCACATTCCTGGATACCCTTATTATGATGCTGTTAATACTCACACGTATGCATGGAGGCATAACTGGAGTCATCCTTATATGACTGTCAAGTGCTTTGCTATGTTTGCAAAATGACAAATGTATATTGCATTACACATGGAGCGAGAAACATTGCTCGTTATTGTGACAGAGGAACCCAGCTGACCCCGAATGACCCTGAAGTGTTGGATGATATAGTACGACCCTTTGTAACGACCCCTTCGTATAGCATCAGTGCCCCCGAATATTGTGGTAACTTTTCGTCAAACGGGATTTTTTTTCACCTGGATGGTCAACACGTTTGCTGATTAATATGTGGACAGTTTATCTACCGTTCATTCTGGTCATCGCATTGATTTAAGGAGAGATTAAATCACGCCCACGGACATCTCTTGAGCAATCATATGCAGTATTTTCATTAACGTGGCCCAGTGGGGGCGGTGCCAGAATTAAACAGATAGTAGCGGCACACGATCAAACAGATTGAGGGATCTCAGGAAAGACTATCGGCGCTATCAAAGGCAGTGGTGGTCCCTGAAACGAGCGACGCAAGTTTCCTGCCGGTATTTCGCATCTCGGTGTTAAACACGAAACCGATCGCAGTGGGAGCGAACGGGAAAGCCGACGCAAAAGCAGCGAGCGGAGATACGTCAGACCAGGGGTGGCTTCTCTATTTAGTCTGGCGGTCAGATCCCCAAAAGTCTCCTGAGATCTAAAAAGGTGTCAATCTTCTCATGCTCCACTCATCTTGCATTTCAGCTAGATATATACAGACCACGTAGAAAGCCATGTTATCATTCGGTCGCCAGAGATTTAAGATTCACTAGCTATAGTACGAGAAATTCTGCTAGATTTCCATCTGAATTAATGGCTACATTGGAGTGATTTCTGTTTCTGTGCACGGTATAATATATTTGTTAAAGTGATCAGTGGTCTAGTGCTTTCATTTTATTTCACTGGATTTTGTGTTTATTTAAATCTATTAAATTAAACTCATCCCAAAAATTCCAGTGGCAAAGTTAATGATATATCTATTATAATATTTCCAAAAAATAATAGATGCTTTAATGTTAAAGTAACTTTTAAAGTCGCGAAGGAATTTATAATTAATAAATTTAGTTAAGTCCTATATATATAGATGTGTATTTTAATCATTAGACTCGTGACGTGTTTTCTTAAATACATAATTAAATACGCGAGTGTATATAATAGCCTTAACGGTAAATTTATCGCGCGTTAGAATATTATTTGGTTTTTGAGGTATGATTATGTTGTCATGGGTTTTCTATCTTTTTCTATAGAATGATCACCTTTGCAATCCCAGCATAAAGAAATCATACAGAGAGTTTCAGACTCGGTTCTTAAACTTCCAGACATATTGATGAAACATTTTTTTAAATTTAATCTTGTGGCGGTCCGATGCGACCTAGCTATCATAATTACATGAAAGAAAGCCTACCCAAGAACATTTAAAGAAATCATCAAATTAAATTTCAATCTGTGAGATAAACTGGAAGATGAACAGTGCCAGTAGCGATATTTTATTTACTGCTCTACTGTGAGAGAGTACCGATTTATCTGACTGTGACTGAGCCTAGTTTTTCCTCACTGGATTAAAAACTTTACCGGTCAGTTGCTATCATCACGCATTGAAGGAATTTTACCACCACTTCATTTTCACCCCTGTGTCGAACTGTGTCAGTGCCATCCCATAGACTCCTTTTTATATAATAAAACACAAGAACTCTTAGGCTTCAAGTCCAGCGATAAGTGGGAATATTTGCTATCAGCAAACCTCGCAACATCTGGGGCGGGATATCGAAGTACTAGACAGTTTCACATGTCTAGAGTGTAATTTATGTTTATATAATTCTAAGGATTGTCTGATGCTGCAATCGGTAAGTGTGAGTGAATATATGAGTGTGGATCCTCACGCGCGTGCATGAATAACAGGAGATTTTAATTTGTTTGAACAACCATTTGTTAATTTGCCTACCGGGTAATACATTTTCAGTATACCCTGCATTGTTCCTTTAATTGGGTGTTACCAACAGATTACTGGTGGCAATGTATGTAGTTATTATAATAATTATTTGTCTGAGGGAAAGTATTTGTTTTTAGAATCAAAATGCTTTCCTGGTCAAAGGTATATCACCCATGATTGATTGATACTTTTGTTATATGGGTTATCTCCCCTGGATATCGAATTTGGCGTATGAATCTAGATTTTGTTCGTCTGTTCCTTGTTGGGCCAGAAACAGATTGTGCTTGCTTAGGTTTATGCAGGAATGTTTATGGTCCGAGTCTATGTTTACTCCGTGTCTATTTCAGACGATTCGGTCTTATATCGTGATATCTTTGTATGTCTATGTGGGACTATTTTTCCTTGTACTGAACTATGGGGTCAGGCAGTTTCTGCGCAAGCGGATACGAAAAGGGGGTCTTCCGTGATGATGAAGGCTGGTGAAGGCCATGTCAGAGACGAGTCCTCAGTTTGTTGATCACTGTGATTTGTTATGGGGAAGAAGATAATTTCTGATATGATTATTAAGTCTATGAGTTCCCCAGTGTTTATTCTATAACGCCAGGAGAGGGCGTATGTGTTCTGTTAGTGTATTTCCCATGCCCAGGTAAAAGAACTTTTGCTGAACTTTTTCTTCCTAGGCTTAGATGGGCAGACGTCTACATGATGATTATCTATATCAATATGTCGGGATGACATGTTACCTAGCAGCACTGAATATGATTGTATGCAGCAGTTATGATGAAAGAATATGCTGATTCTTGTAGAAACATTTGTGTTCATGAACAAAGCTTATATTGAAGCTTTACTATGCATCTGTATAGTGAGCGATGCTCAAAGGGAACAAGAAGCCATTTTGGATCCTATTTTTTGTCGATCATCGATCAGAGAACAGGGAACCCCCATTATTATCAGGTGATGATTAAGAGATCACAGTTATAAAGAAAACCCAATACTGGTAGGTTAACATTGTCTTCAGAAATATTTGCTGAACTTTACTTAAAGGAATCTTCGCTAGAAAAGAGGTTCTGTCTAGGAGTCATGCTTGAACATTATTTATTAACTGACATGATCGGTCAGTAAGGCCTGATGATTACATTTATAAACAGTGGAAATCTAAGTGCTTGTCTACGGACGTTCCATTGTAATGTTCTTCAACATGAATGCCAACTTAAGATTGGAGACCATTGATCAACCGTATGCTGATATATGTCAACCTGTTTTCCTGTAACTATACTCGTACTGTCCAAGTGTGTGCGTCCCATTAAACAGTATGAAACGACCATAATAGTTCCAGTAGTCTGCATCATTAACTTCTAGCTACGTGTGAGTGAGTGTTTGATCTTCTAGTCAACTCTTCAGAACAATCCATGCATTCGCGTATTGACACTCACAGTAACACTCATAGTCAATATTACATCCTTGTCGGGGCCTCATTACGTTTTTGGACAAGGTGACCTGTATGCCCAACACTGTGCCGGGTCTTGAGTTGACCATATACACCAGAATCAGCTTTATCATTGGGATATTTTGTTAACGCTATTTACCCCCCCCCTCCTTTTTTCATTTGCTTAGTAAAGGGAAGAACAATTTGGGATAACATGATTTTTTCTACCACCCATACCTAAGATTTGTAACCCCTCTTTCAGAGTAATTAACTTCACTGTTAGGTTACGTTACCTATGTTCTTGATAACTATCTATCTTTGGACTGGGTTTATCTTTGTCTAATACAAGCGGGAAGGGCTTAGTCGATACCAATCTTCTTCCCCCCCCCCCCCCCCCCCACCTTGTTATTTGCATTTTCTGTACTTATGATATTTTTTATGTAACACTTGATATTTGTTTGTGATTTGATTTTTAAGGTTAATAAACATCATAAACTTATTTAGTACTGTGTTGGAATACCCAAAGCTCAACATTTCCCCTATTTGTTTAATATAGTTTGTATACACGTGCGTCTGTGTGTTTGAAGCACTAAATCGGTGTGAGCGCAGATGTGTGTCTGGAAACTGGCAAATAATTGTTTGACCAGGAGAGTCTGAAGAGAAGATTGAGAGAAACGATTTGTCGTAAATAAGTCTGTCTTTACTCTCCCCAGCACTCTGTGAAGCAACTATTTACTCTCTACATTTCTATCACTGAGCTTTTCACCACCATTCTCCACTCTAAACTGGACCACTATTTCTAAGACTCTTTCTCTCAAAATAAATTTACGACAATATTTGTGGGCTGGTCCTAGGATCTTGAGCTACATTTGAGGCAATCGCATAGCCGGGATAAAGATATTTTTGAGTCTGATTAAGTCTGGGTCTAACTAGATAGAGTGTGAATGATCTGTCTTTGTAATTTACGGAAATAAATAAATAACTAATTACACCCCTAGACAACGCCTTTTAGTATTTGGGTCGTCCACACAGCATATTTACAGGTTGTTTTCTTTCCACAGCAGTAGAAAGTACGGATAATCATAAATTCGGTTAGGTAAATTATCCTCTGGCAGAGAAAATTAAATTTTTTCTTTATAAGATTTGCTGGGATTGCGTGATTGTTTTTACAGTCACTAAAGGTTTTTTGAAGTTAAAAAGAGCTGAGCTTAGCCAAAGACGCCTTGTTCTGACTTTTAAGTCTAGTTAACATCGTCTCTTCTCATAAACTGACTTCAGGGGCGGAGTTTTGTTGACGGAGAATTAAAATTTCAGGGAAAATATTTTTTTCCTTTTAAATTGTTTAATATAAATCTTTCTCTACTGTTAGTAATAGTAGATTTGTTTCTAGTGTAACTTACCATTTTAACGTGGCATAGTCGCTTGCGTTAAGAGTCTTAAGTGACAATAATAGCGGCGATAAGTTTGCACACTACAGAGTAGGAGGTACCAAAAGTAAATTTATACTTTGTGGTTTTTTTCTCGTAGCGGCTTTGAGTTTTTTCTCTCCTTGGTTTTTCTTACTATTCTCTAGTCTTAGAAGCATCCAGTTCGTTGGCATGGCAGAGAGAATTACGATAAGATCCATTTTGAGACAGGAGGCGAAGGACTCAGAGTTAGAAGGAGAAGCCGCGAACCTGTTTGTCAACAGGGAACTTGAAAGGTATGACGTGGAGCAACAGAGAGAAGAAGCTAAGAAGAAAGAAGCGGAAGAGAGGGCAGAAGCTAGGAAGAAAGAAGCGGACGATCGTCAATTGGAGCAGAAGAAAATTGAGGCAGAGATAGAAGCTCGCAGGGAGAGAGAGAGACAGGGAAAGACAGCATGAACTGGCGCTTAAGGCTTTAGAGAGTCTGGGCGCCTCTACTTCGAATAACGGAGAGCCGTCTTCGCCCCAGTCTCATTCAATGGATCTCTCCTGCACTCAATCTGCCCAATTAACGGCGATGTCTTTTGCTTTAGAGACTTTTTCCAGGCCAATGAAAAAATAGACACCTTCCTAGAGAAATTCGAGAGGCTCGCAAATCTGTATGGGTTAGAGAGTTCCCGTTGGGCACTTAAACTCTCAACTGCGTTGAAAGGTAATGCGTATGACGTGTACACAAAGCTGGGACCCAACCAACATGATTACGACATGCTGAAGAAGGCCTTGCTAGAACGGTTTGAGATGACCTCCCGAAAATTTCTGCAAATGTTCAGAAACAGCCGGAAAGAGAGCACGGAAACTTTCCCGCAGTTCTCTTCACGTCTCACGGGCTATTTGACAAAGTGCGTTGAATTATCTGACCTACCTCTTACATATGAGGGACTACGTGAACTTGTTCTCGTGGAACAGATAAAGTCTACTTTGTCAAACGAAACCCGTAGATTTTTGGCTGAACAGGGCGTAGTCAGGCTTGAGGACATCCTCAATAAGGCAGAACGCTATACCAATGCAATGGTCGAACTTCCCAGCACGAAATGTAAACCCACAGATGAGCCATCTCGTAAACAAAATCTAGAGCAGTCATCCTATTCCTCAAATTCCTCTCAGAATTATAACCAACGAGAAAATAATACCCAGAGACCTCCCCGGGAAAAATCGAAATTCTACAAAACCCGATTTTCCCCAAATAATAATTCTGATCAACCCACCAAGCCTACGTGGCAGCCGCGGCCACCAAGGTCAAGGAAAAGGGAAGACCCCTACACCAGAAACGTCTGATCAGGGCAAGCAAACCGGGCCTAACCGCATCGGATGTTTGCATACAGCCTCGAAAGGTAGAGTCAATGTCAGTGATTCTTAATCTGAGGGGGACCGACCCTCAACGCGAGGAACTGTAATTTTGAATGGTACCTCAACTACTTGTCTCTTTGACACTGGACTAAGCTTTAGTTGTATTGTCGCTAGGCACCTAGTCAAACAAGGTCAGGAGACAGAGGAAACCGTCAAACTTAGTGGAGTTTTCAGGAGTGATGCACCCATGACGCTTCCTATCGCACTGGTAGAGATACACTCTGATTTTTTCAGAGGTGTTATTAAAGCGGCCATAATGGATGATCCGATCTACCCAGTTATCCTGGGATGTAGATACGTGTTTATTGGGAGACCTAAGGAGGCGATTGTGGCAGCGGTAACCACAAGAGGGCAAACCAAGAAGGAGAGGGAGCCTGCGCCAAATTTGTTGCGGAATGAACTAAAGCAGGTGCAACAAAAGGACCCTACTCTGGAGCTCTGCTTTAGAAAACTGCCCATGACTAAGGACCCAAGACACAACGGAGACATCTTTTATAAGGATGGCGTATTGTATCGTAGAACGGGCAACCCGGACACGGGGAATAACCAGCTCCTAATACCGACGCAGTACCCAAGCCAGATCTTAGAAATGGGGCACTCTCTTCTCTTTAGCGGACATATGGGACAAAACGCCACTATTCAGCGAATAAAAACCCACTATTGGTGGCCAGGAATGAACTCTGACATTATCAGGTACGTGAAATCCTGCGCCCAGTGCCAACGGGTAGCACCCAAGCACTTGACACCCCCAGTACCCATGGGGCAAATGCCAATAGTAGGGACTCCATTTGAACGGGTTGCTGTCGACATCATTGGACCCCTGGAAAGGACCAAAAGAAGGAACAGGTTCATCTTGACCTTAGTCGACATTTGCACAATGTTGGCCGAAGCTGTACCGCTAACATGTATAAATTCCAAGCATGTCGCAGAAGCCCTCGTGCAAATCTTTACACGGTTGGGACTCCCTCAACAAGTTTTGACGGACAATGGATCCCAATTCCGTAGCTTGTTAATGGAGGAGATCTTTAAGATCTTGAGGGCTAAACATATCCACACAAGTCCCTACCATCCGGACGGAAATGGGCTCGTGGAACGTTTTAATGGCAGCCTCACCACCACGTTACGTAAGCTGGGTCAGGAGAAACCGAAAGACTGAGACCTATAAATATGGGCTGCCTTGTTCGCCTACCGAGAGGTTCCCCAAGCGTCTACGGGATTCCCGCCTGCTACACTTTTATTTGGCAGACCTATAAAGGGGCCATTAGAAGCCTTACTTCGGTCCCTGACAGACCAAAATGCTGACGAGACCGTCGTCTCTGCAAGCAAGTATGTATCTGAGCTCAAGGAAAGGTTAAAGCTAGGATGGGATCTAGCTACTACCAACCTTAAGAAAGCCCGCGCTAAACATGCTAAAAGATACAACAAAGCTGCAAAAGAGAGAGAACTACAGCCAGGGGAGAAAGTTTTGTTGCTACTTCCAACCGGAAGCAATAAACTTCGCATCGGATGGCAAGGGCCGTTTACCGTCCTTAAAAAGATCTCACGTACCAATTACGAGATCTCCATCAAAGGAAAGGAGAAGGTCTTCCACATAAATCTGCTTACGAAATATTTGGAAAGACCGGTGCCATCCTCCGAGCATCTCCTGGCTGTCGCCATAGCAACGGAAGACGAGGAAGATGATGATTTTTGCATGGAGTACCCATTGCAACCCACAGAATCCTTTAAAGATGTCAAGTTCGGCGACAATCTTTCACCAGAACAACAAACAGAAACCAGGACTCTACTAAAACAGTACAGTGCAGTCTTAACGGATGTACTTGGCCGAACAAATCTCATTGAATTCGATATGAAATTAACAAACGAGACCCCTGTTCGAACCAGAGTTTACCCCATCCCGTACGCTAAAGCTGATGCACTTCGCGGAGAAATAGACAAGCTGCGTCAGGCAGGAATTATCAGTGAGTCTACATCTCCTAACAGTTCGAGTGTAGTGCTGTTGCAGAAGCCCAATAAGGAAGTTCGGCTGTGTATAGATTACCGGCTGCTAAACGCTGTAACGGAATTCCAGCCCGAACCTCTCCAAACTGTTTCGGAGTTGTTCACCAAGCTCAGCAAAGCAAAGATTTTCTCCAAAATTGACCTCAGTAAAGGTTATTATCAAATACCAGTCAAGGAGGAAATTAAACCTTTGTTAGCTTTCAGCACTAGTGAAGGACATTACACATTTAATGTGATGCCGTTCGGATTGCATAAAGCACCAGGAGTGTTCACCAGGACGATGTGTAAGCTTCTAGAACCTTTGCAAAGTCCCCATATCCATAATTTCATGGATGACATATTAATTGCATCGGAAACCTACGAAGAACATATTGCTACGGTTGCTATGCTCCTGAGGAGACTACTGGAAACCGGTCTCACAGCCAGACCTAGCAAATGTCTCATCGGGTTTGAACAATTAGACTTCCTGGGGCATACTATTTCTCACGGATGCAGTTGGCCTATTAAGAAGAACGTGGAGAAAATAGTGGCAGCAAAAAGACCCCGAACGAAGAAAGACGTATGTTCCTTCCTATCACTATGTGCATACTATCAGAAGTACATCCAGAACTTCAACGGACTGACGGCACCTCTGACTGACCTCACAAAGAAAGGTTGTCCTGATAAGGTCATTTAGGATCAAAAGTGCGAACACGCGTACAGCACTTTGAAAGGACAGTTGTCTGCATACCCCATTTTGAGGTTTCCTGACCTCAAGAAACCTTTTGTACTGCGGGTCGACGCGTCAGGTCAGGGCATCGGGTCAACACTGCTTCAAGCCGATGACAGTAACCCGAACATGCTATTTCCAGTTGACTATGGCAGTCGGAAATTAAATAAAGCTGAACGGAACTACAGCGTAGTTGAAAGAGAATGCCTCGCTCTGATTGACGGTATCAGACGCCATCATGAGTTTCTCTATGCTATATCTTTCAAGGTGCAAACAGACCACGCTCCGTTAGCCTTTCTCGGTGCCAATAAAGAATTTAACACAAGGATCATGCGTTGGGCCCTTCTTTTAAGCGTTTATTCTTTCAAAGTGGAATACATTCCGGGAAGACAGAATGTCGGGGCTGATTTCCTGAGTAGAAACTGGACTACGGAGGAAGAGGAGGAAGTTGAAGATACCAATCATCCTAAAGCTACCGATCAGGGCAGCTTCATTGTCATAAATCAAACATGAAAACAGGTTTTCATGTCTCAAAAGAGGGGACGATTGGGACAGACAAACTCAGGTGACCCTGAATGACCCTGAAGTGTTGGATGATATAGTACGACCCTTTGTAACGACCCTTTCGTATAGCATCAGTGCCCCCGAATATTGCGGTAACTTTTCGTCAAACGGGATTTTTTTCACCTGGACTCATTAGCTATGCAACCGTTCCACGCAGATGGTCAACACGTTTGCTGATTAATATGTGGACAGTTTATCTACCGTTCATTCTGGTCATCGCATTGATTTAACTCCTTCAGTCCAAGCAAAAAGGTGGGTTTGGCCCAAACAAAAATGGCCATACCAGTATGTTTTTATTGTTTTTGTTTGGAAATAATTTTTTTTAAATGTTCATATTCATAAATAACAAAAGTCCATAATGGATGGCTATACTTTAAGAAGATAGCGTTTTTGAGTTGTCAAAATTAGAAAACAGCCCTAGAAAGAATCAAGAGATACGAAAGCCAGTATACTGGCTCTTGGGCCAAATGGGTCTAGCGGGAAGTACAGTATACTGTCTCTTGGGGCCTAAAGAGTTAAGGAGAGATTAAATCACGCCCACGGACATCTCTTGAGCAATCATATGCAGTATTTTCATTAACTTGGCCCAGTGGGGGCGGTGCCAGAATTAAACAGATAGTAGCGGCACACGATCAAACAGATTGAGGGATCTCAGGAAAGACTATCGGCGCTATCAAAGGCAGTGGTGGTCCCTGAAACGAGCGACGCAAGTTTCCTGCCGGTATTTCGCATCTCGGTGTTAAACACGAAACCGATCGCAGTGGGAGCGAACGGGAAAGCCGACGCGAAAGCAGCGAGCGGAGATACGTCAGACCAGGGGCGGCTTCTCTATTTAGTCTGGCGGTCAGATCCCCAAAAGTCTCCTGAGATCTAAAAAGGTGTCAATTTTCTCATGCCCCACTCATCTTGCATTTCAGCTAGATATATACAGACCACGTAGAAAGCCATGTTATCATTCGGTCGCCAGAGCTTTAAGATTCACTAGCTATAGTAGAAATTCTGCTAGATTTCCATCTGAATTGGTGGCTACATTGGAGTGATTTCTGTTTCTGTGCACGGTATAATATATTTGTTAAAGTGATCAGTGGTCTAGTGCTTTCTCTTTATTTCACTGGATTTTGTGTTTATTTAAATCTATTAAATTAAACTCATCCCAAAAATTCCAGTGGTAAGGTTAATGATATATCTATTATAATATTTCCAAAATATAATAGATGCTTTAATGTTAAAGTAACTTTTAAAGTCGCGAAGGAATTTATAATTAATACATTTAGTTAAGTCCTATATATATAGATGTGTATTTTAATCATTAGACTCGTGACGTGTTTTCTTAAATACATAATTAAATACGCGAGTGTATATAATAGCCTTAATGGTAAATTTATCGCGCGTTAGAATATTATCTGATTGTTGAGGTATGATTATGTTGTCATGGGTTTTCTATCTTTTTCTATAGAATGATCACCTTTGCAATTACAGCATAAAGAAATCATACAGAGAGTTTCAGACTCGGTTCTTAAACTTCCAGACATATTGATGAAACATTTTTTTAAATTTAATCTTGTGGCGGTCCGATGCGACATAGCTATCATAATTACATGAAAGAAAGCCTACCCAAGAACATTTAAAGAAATCATCAAATTAAATTTCAATCTGTGAGATAAACTGGAAGATGAACAGTGCCAGTAGCGATATTTTATTTACTGCTCTACTGGGAGAGAGTACCGATTTACCTGACTGTGACTGAGCCTAGTTTTTCCTCACTGGATTAAAAACTTTACCGGTCAGTTGCTATCATCACGCATTGAAGGAATTTTACCACCACTTCATTTTCACCCCTGTGTCGAACTGTGTCAGTGCCATCCCATAGACTCCTTTTTATATAATAAAACACAAGAACTCTTAGGCTTCAAGTCCAGCGATAAGTGGGAATATTTGCTATCAGCAAACCTCGCAACATCTGGGGCGGGACATCGAAGTACTAGACAGTTTCACATGTCTAGAGTGTAATTTCTGTTTATATAATTATATGGATTGTCTGATGCTGCAATCGGTAAGTGTGAGTGAATATATGAGTGTGGATCCTCACGCGCGTGCATGAATGACAGGAGATTTTAATTTGTTTGAACAACCATTTGTTAATTTGCCTACCGGGTAATACATTTTCAGTATACCCTGCATTGTTCCTTTAATTGGGATAATTTGTTAACGCTGTTTACCTCCCCCCCCCCTCCTTTTTTCATTTGCTTAGTAAAGGGAAGAACAATTTGGGATAACAGGATTTTTTCTACCACCCATACCTAAGATTTGTAACCCCTCTCAGAATAATTAACTTCACTGTTAGGTTACTTTACCTATGTTCCTGATAACTATCTATCTATGGACAGGGTTTATCTTTGTCTAATACAAGCGGGAAGGGCTTAGTCAATACCAATCTTCTTCCCCCCCACCTTGACATTTGAATTTTCTGTACTTACGATAATTTTTATGTAACACTTGATATTTGTTTGTGATTTGATTTTTAAGGTTAATAAACATCATAAACTTATTTAGTACTGTGTTGGAATACCCACATCCCAACATTTCCCCTATTTGTTTAATATAGTTTGTATACACGTGCGTCTTTGTGTTTGAAGCACCAAATCGGTGTGAGCGCAAATGTGTTTGGAAACTGGCAAATAATATTTTGACCAGGAGAGTCTGAAGAGAAGATTGAGAGAAACGATTTGTCGTAAATAAGTCTGTCTTTACTCTCCCCAGCACTCTGTGAAGCAACTATTTACTCTCTACATTTCTATCACTGAGCTTTTCACCACCATTCTCCACTCTAAACCGGACCACTATTTCTAAGACTCTTTCTCTCAAAATAAATTTACGACAGTTATTCACAACTAATATTAACTCAATGAACTCGAACACGTATGCACGGTATCCGACGACTTTATATCACACAACTGTAGCATAACAGCAATAACACAGGCAGACTGTTGGCCATGAATCATAAGAAAAGCACAATGTATCATGTGCATAATCGAAACAAGGTTCGCATGGAAAGAATCTCACTATATCTCGCTCTACTTCTACTATCTACTTTCCATCATCCAATTCGCCTTCTATCTCCTTTGTTTAAAAAAAAACCTTTATTTGGTCAATATTTTTAAAACATTGATAATATTTACATCAATTAAAAATCCAATATAAAGGATAAAATTTTAAAGTTAATAAACCGGGGTACAAATCCAAATACTATATTTTATAAGATAAGTTAATTATTTGCAAACAATAAAACAATATTATTTAATCAAAATAACCCTAAATATTTCAAAACCAAAAAGGAACAAGATGCAAAAAATCTAAAGTTAATAAACCCGGCACACATTAAAACTAAGCAACAAATCAATATTATAACCCTAAATATTTCAATCCATAAAAGAACAAGTTGCAAATTTGTTACACGAAATTTAAAGTTAATACACTAGGCACAAATTATAATCTTTTGCAAACAAACAAACCATTACTTTTTAAGATAAGATGTTATAAATACAAAAAAATTTACAACAAAACTTAAAGATAATAATTATAACCTTAAATATCCGAAGAAAGCAAGATGTAAGATTGTTCCAAAATTAAAGATACGGATGATAACAAATGTTGGTGAGAGCATGGAAGTGTTTGATGATTAATGATACAACGACTTAAATGATAATGACACCTTAACATGAGATGGTTGGTGAAAGGTATTTACATAGGCACAGAAGAAATGTTTTATTCAAAGCTGCTTGCTTTGTATCTATCATTAAACGACAAAGTATTTAAAGCAGGGTGCATAAATACACCCAGAAATTTTTAAAGTTGTTTTATTGTGTCTTGTGTTATGTGTTCATATATTTGTGTAAATATTCTACTGTCGTAATGTATGCCGTCATGTACAATTCTGTTCCTACACGTCCATACTAAGTATCTATATTCTGCTAATAGAGTCAATAATTTAAGCTCTGTCGGTCTCGGTAACGTAGGTAAAGTATTTAACATGACCGCTTGGTACATGTTAAATGATTGCGTTGTGTTAGAAGCTATCAGTGTTCTTAGTTTGTTTAGTGTGGGGACCACTGTTTTACATGTGTAAAACAAATGGTCCTCTGTTTCTATTGTGTGGTTACTGCACAGTTTACACTTTGTTGGCGCTTTGCCAGCTTTTTTTGCCGATCGCTCACTCACAATAGGCGTTAAACTGTACAGTAACCTGTATGGGACTTGTTTGGTTTGTGGCTTATGATCTAATGCATGAATGTTTGTGAAGCTTTGTGTGTAGTCTGTTATGAAAAGGTTGTACCCTCGTTTTATCCGTGTGCATAAAAAAGATTCTTGTGCCCCTACAAGGAGTTTGTATATAAGTTTAGTGTCTTGCTTAACTAATTGTTCGTTCCCTTTTAAATTTTGTAAACATATTCTGTAGAAGGGTGGTGGGGTACCAAAAAGATGGGGTTGTTTATTGTCTGGTTTACATAGTTTGAGTATTCTAAGTCCGATATAATAGTGTGCTAAGGGGTACAAACTTGGGTTCTTAATTACCTCTCCTATATATTTAATCCTTAGGGCTTTAATTTTAGTGGTGATGTCTTGCAGAGCTATCCCCCCCCCCCCCTTGTGCTTAGGTTGTATTAGGGTTACGTGTTTAATACTTTTAAAGGTGCCCCTAAATATAAAATTTCTAATCAACACATTTATTTTGGTTACAATTGATTTTGGCATGATTTGGATATTTGCTGTATATATTATTTTTGGCATAATGAAACAGTTTACTATGATGCTTCTTCCAAAAATGGTGGTTGTCTTATATTTATATTTTTCTAACATATTTTGAATTTTCTCTGATAATTTTGCCCATGTCTCCATGTTAGGGTCGTGAGGGTTGCAGGAATAATTTATTCCATAAATTTTAATTCTGTTAACTTGCGTTAACTGAAAAGGGAAGTCTGTTTTATTTGCCCATCTGCCTAATCCCATTATACTAGATTTCTGAACATTTAGTTTGGATTCGTTAGCGTATCCAAACTCTGTAAAGATTTCTAATATGCTTTTTATAGAATCCACAGTTGCTGGAAGGAATATTGTATCATCAGCATACGCCAACAATTTTCTTTCTCCTTTACCGGGGACAAAGGTTCCCGTGATGTTTACATCTTGCATTATTCTTTCCAGAACTGGTTCTAGTGTTAATACATTTAAAGGGGAGACAAAGGGCACCCCTGTCTTACTGACCTTGTCAGCTTAACTGGGTCAGTTAAACTATGATTAATCAAAATTTTACTATGGGGTTTTTTGTATAAAATTTCCACCCATGTTCTTAAATATTCCCCTATGTTGTTTGCTTGTAAAGTTTTATGTAAGAAAGAATGCGATACTCTGTCAAAGGCTTTCTCTTGATCTAATGATAGTATTGCACTTTGACAGTGTCTATCGTGCGTGTATGTAATTAAGTCTCTTATAAAATGTGTGTGTCTACAAATATTTCTACAGTTTACACTGCATTGTTAATCTGCATGTATCATGTTCTGCATGAATGGTTTAAGTTTTAAGGTGAGAGCCTTGGCCAGGATTTTATAGTCAGTATTTAAAAGTGAAATGCGCCTTTAATTTTTTATTGACTTTTTGTCAGCATTATCTTTAGGTATTAAAGTAATAAAGGATTCATTTAGGCTGTTGGGAAGCTCTCCTTTCTGGAAGGCTTCCTCAAATACTTTAATTAAAAGGGGGCCTAACATTGGAAAAAAGAAACCATAAAATTCGGCAGTTAACCCGTTTGGCCCGGGTGATTTATTTTTTTGGAAAATACTGACAGCTTCCCTTAAAGTTTCCAAAGTTAAAATTTCATCTAATTTTTTGCTCTCATCTTCACTCAAACGCTTTGTATAGTGTAGAAATTTATCCTGCGTGTTTACATTAGTTTGTTCTTTAGTGTATAATTTTGTGTAGTATTCAAAAAAGGCGTGTGTAATACTATTTGCCTCTGTCTGTTGTTGCCCATTCATATCTACTATTTCGTGAATCTGTCTACTGCTTTGTACATTTTGTTCTATCTGTAAATACGGTCTACTGGGTATTTCTTGTGTAATAGTATTTAATTTTGTCCTAAGTAGAGCCCCTTGGTAAGTGTGTTGTTTGTAAAGGTCTAATTGCTCTTCTAAAGTATGAATGTGTGGGTTAGATTTATCTATCTGTCTGGTTAAACTTATTGCATCTTCTATTATATCCTGTTCTTTCCTAAAAGCCCTGTGTATTGTTGTTGCCACAGATTTTGTCGAGTGAGACAGACGCGTTTTTCAGCGTCTGTCTTTCATTCTTGGATATTTGTGCTTTTCCTGGACATTTGTGTTTTTTTTTGTGTGGTTAGCTTAGGCTTTAGCTTAGGCTAACTTTGTGTTTCTTGTTCTAATTTGGTTTTTATAACCAAGAAGAAAATAATACAAAATGCCCGCATCAATTGTGCCAGTTTTTGTTCTCAACATGGAGAAAGACCTGGAAGGAGGTGAGCTACACAAGCCGGGAACATTAGGGATCTCTGTAAATGGGCCACAGGCTAATAGAGCCTCATATTCTTTGATTGCCAGCATTCTGGCCGGACCAGCTGGTGTTGGTACGAGTGGCGTCGTCACGTTATACAGGTTTGCGGGCCCATTCAAATGGTTCGCAACGCTAACAGCAGCTGCCCAGATGAAGCATTACGCTGGCCTTCATGGCAAGAAATTTGAATGGACAAACCCGCAGATGTCTGTGTACATCGAACATTTGGATAAGGAAAAATCCAAGGGGACACTCAACTGGATGCCCCCGACTATGAAAGCAGAGGCGGTCCAGCGAATTGCTGCAGCGGTGACAGGAGACAAAGAGGCGGAAGTGTCACGAGTCAAAACCGCCCATGATAAGTGGAGCTTTTTGTTCAAGCCGTCGGCACAACAGGTGCCTCATTTTGTCAACCTTAAAATGGAGGGCCCAACAGAAAAATTCCAGAGAGTATGGGTGGCCCTGCCCGGGAGGAAAACCCAATGTGCCATTTGTGGGGGTGACGACCATTGGGTAAGCCAGGACCCAAAGAAGCGGACACCCGCCTCCCAGGCCAAACAAGCGAGGAAGGAGGAAGTGGTGGTGGAAAGAACACCTGCAGAGCAAAGCAGGGAGACTTTAGCAGAACAGGACAGGGCAAGTGAGCTCCCCGCCCCAGATAGCCGAGGTGCCAGTGAGGGCGAGGGTTATACTAAAGTGATAAATGAGAAAGAAAAGAAAGAAGTAAATAGGAAGAGATGCCTGCTCCAGGCAGCAGAGCCTGTGAGGACCAAGGAAGTTAAGCGTAGTGACAGTAGGTCGCCGAGCAAGCGCTCCCAGAGTAAAAGCGACCTGCCTCCATCACCACCACCAAGGGTGCCTACACCAGAGCCATCACCGAGATGGGTATCATCGACACCTGTCGTCGATGAACGCAGTACATCTCGACCAAACAGCCCGGTAGGAGGGTCGCCGGTAGAATCTGGTTTTCCAGAAGTGCCAACAAACACCCAAGTTGGTATAAGTTGGGCGACAGAAACCGAGGAAGATGAGGACATGGAGGCGATGATGTCGCAAGCCAGCATCTTCATAGACGGCCAGCCTTTTGATGACGTAAGCGACGCATGAGTCTGTCCTTACAAGCCTTTCTTCCCTGCACTGGGGCCCAGTGCAAGATGTTTCAAGTGTCAAGCTTCAGGCAGGTTAGACGAGTGAGAACGAATGGGGCAGGTGAGGGCACGCCCAAGCTGCACCCCGATGTTACCCTCCCCAGTGAGCCTGTCGGAAGTTTAGACAGTAAACAACCAGTGTGTGGAAAGATGTGCCCCCCCCCCCCCCTACCTTCAGTGGACCAAAGTGTACCAGCCTAGGAAAATAAAAGAAATGTATTTATTTAAAGTAAATTATGAAAACACCTATAGTTTAGGACGTGTTACTTATGATTTAAGAGTTTTGTGTTCTTATTTTAATGTAAATAAGTTTAGTAGTATTTTAATGTATGTTTTGACACAGCACACACACATTTAACATGCGCAGAGTTTCACTTAAGCAGTCAACTCCCCCCCCCTGGGGCGGGAGTGTTAGGCGGCGCGGTTTCATCTGCGCTCAACCTAAATTATCAGTGCAGAACGGATAGTCAGCCCCCAGTCACTATTCCGTCAGGCAGTCAGGTAATTAGGTCAATCGGTCAACCCTTACACACCGACTGGTCTAACAATGTAAACATGAACTAATCAAGTGGTTTAGTCAGGACAGGCAGTCAGCTCACAGTCACTGCTCTGCCGGGTAGGTCATGTACAAGTGGCCAACCTACCACTTTGCCATGTGTAACCAGTATAGCACACAAGAAGTTACCAGCTAGCACTTTAAGTTCACTTATGACGGGTGGTCCGCCCACAGTCCCCACTTCGTCAGATATTTTAAGTAGCAGCAATCGTCTGCACTCAGTCCCCACTACGTCAAATAGTTTACATATGGCAAGTGACGACTCTGCCACTTTGCCAGGTAGACAGTTTACAACGGGTGGCCAACCTCTGCTTACCACTCCGTCATGCAGTCTAGTGATAATATCTCTCAATATCAATGGTTTGAGAAATAAGCTAGACCATGTAATTAAACTGATTAAGAAAGATAAACCCGATTTTCTGTTTTTGCAACAGACGGGGACTACTTCGGATTATCATGCTGATCAGATAGTAACTAGATTAGGACTGAAACATGGTTGGTTCGCCCGGGGCACCTGCCATAGGGGTGCTGCCATCCGCCAAATAAATGAAGATTGGGAAACAGCACATTATAGAACGGACAGTTATGGCAGAACTGTCATAATCCAAATACAAAACAAAAACAACAAACAAGACATACACACACTTATTAACATATACGCAACTGCAGTATACACTGACCAACCTAAATTTTATGACGGACTGTTTGACACTATAGATAGGTATTACAAAGGAACCAAAATAGTGCTAGGAGGAGATTTTAATTGTGTTTTGACCAGTTTAGACAATAGTTCCTTTGGCCCCGAATCACAAAGAAAGAAAATTCAGATACCCTTATCAATACGACACTTACAACCTATTCTTGACAAACATGACTTAGTAGACGTTTACAGAAAATTACAACCGCACACACAAGCTTTCACATTCCATGACAAGACAAACCCTTACTTTAGACAGGCCTCAAGACTGGACAGGTTTTACGCATCAAATAGTTACAATATACACAAAACTTACCACATAAAAAATACGCTTAAATTTACAGACCACCAAGCAGTATACACAGTTATAAGTACGGGACACTGATAAGGGTGGATTTAGGCTGACTTCAATTACCACCCCTATCGACACCAGTAAAATTATAGTTGTAGATGTAGGGTGTCCTATCTGGTTTTGTGTTGTTGTTGTTGCTGTGTACAGTAGTGATGTAGTTCACAGAGTTACAGCACGTAGGGTACGACATGTGAAGTCATAAATAGGTAAACTGCTCTGGACGTTTTTTCATCATTTATTTTGACGTCACAGGTACAAGAACGTACATCCAGTTCACAATAGAGCAAAGTCATGACATTCACAAACATCAGCTTACATAGTTCATCAATGCATTTGGCATATTCTAAAGATGATGATATGGCGCCAAGGTATTATATGGTTGGCTCGAAATACAAAAGTACATCAACAAAAAATCCTCTTACTGTTCAGATGTGCTAAACGAGTCAAATCATAAGTCGCACGAGGATGGCATTCCAGAAGTGCAGGTCAAACTGACCTTTACATGCATTCCTAAGTCTAACCTTGACGTAGGCATAATCGCTGACTGATGCGTGATGCCATATGATGATGGATGGTATCCGCATGTCTGGTTTTGTGTGGTGTGCAGATGTGTTCAGTCAAAACAATGTTCATACAAAAATAACAGGGCAATCCACATAGGACGTCAGTAAACTCACGACGTATAAAGTCAATGATTCTTGTAACAGACGTTGACGTTTTTCTTCATTATTTATTGTGGACGCCACAGTGACCAACATGGCCTCCACGCGAATATTTAGACACATCAAGGGACAGGATCTTATCAAGCAACTATCAATACAGCAATAGACGGTCCTAAGCATAACAAAATGAGACACCAAAAACGCGTCTTATATTTCATAGTGCTGTAATGTCTCAAGATAAAGAAAAACTTCCCAGACGCAGCGTGTATGGACATGCGCAGAACCTATACACACTTGAAGTATAAATAATCAAAAAGACGATCTAGGTAACAAAGGTTTTTCAGATAAAGTTTAACTAGATCGAAGCCTAATATCCTTGGACCTGCATCAACACAGATTTCAGACATTACAACGACATGTGATACTAGGAAAACATCTCGAATGGTCGACACTTCGTTAAGAAAAATATGACCAGACCGTTCTCGACACAAGAGGAGGTAACGATAGAGTTAAATGATAATCTCAATTATCCTTGAGTTATGTAGCTTTGACCAGAAACATCAAAGCCTACATTTCAGTCATCTAATAACACAAGAGTCTTTAGCAAAAAAAAAATCCATTAAGAGGACTACAATCCCTTGACAGAAAAAAAATGATCATACAATGACTTAAGAAAAAATGATCTGTGCGTAACATTACCGCACCCTCCCGGGGAAAAAAAATGAAACATTTTTTTTGAATCCTGGAGCCGGGAAAAACCCTTGGCTCCTAACGCACGTATGATGCGCGGATATATTGCCTAAAAATGAGGCTTGCGCACGCATGGCAAAATGACCCCAGCAACAAAAATTTACCTAAGTCGATACCAACGCGAGATATATTTACCGAGGAAGGTGACACCAACAACGCACAGTGATGGCAACCTTGCGTAATAAAAAATCAAATTATACTCATACAAATCTATGAAATGCGAATATTTATCATAGTATTATACAATGACCTGTTCCCGTAAAAAAAAATGTGGAATATACTTTTATTTTTTAAATATCAATTAGCATGCGATATTCAAACAAAACGCACGAATATAATGCGCTATTAATCATTACTTAAATGTGCTGTACCATCGTAGACTAAATATAATCGCAACGTGTCTGATGTGGATATCATCCGCTCAACCTAGAAAGGACTTGATAACTTGAAAGTATTCACAATGTACACCAACCTCGCTTCAATGATGTGCTGCGAAAATATCAATAACACAAATCTTAAGACAACTGTTAAACTCTTAATGCAATCATTAAAATACAATATCTAAATGTGGCCATGTGATCTTTTGGCCCGTATATCGCTAACTAAGCCTTCTTCTGTTATGTATCAAATCGGTAACAGAAAAAAAGGAATCTTTGACATGTACAATGTTAAAAGTACAAAAAGTTAGAAAACATGATATCCTACATATGTCTCTAGACACTGGCCTGTATATGATGCAGATGCCATATGATGATGGATGGTATCCGAAGAATTGGTGGAATCGTGTGGGCAGATGTGTTCAGTCACAACGAGATGTATACAAAATAACAGGGCAATTGAGCCCATAGGACTCAGTTGAACTCACACCATAAAGTCATGATTCTTTACAGCCGTTGACGTTTTTCCTTCATTACGTGGATTTTGTTGTTTCCACAGTGACAAAATGGTATACGCGAATATGTAACACATCTATTAAAGTTTATCACTATAGTTACATGAATACAGCAAAAACGTTGAGCACCAGCAAATTGCCTCCAGTTCTTTGAAGAAGAACCATTACGTGAAAAAGGAAGATTACCACGTGATGAACGCCCTTGGCGCTGTTCATAATCACGCTTATCTTTCCTAGCAAAGATTGTTATTTTTCCCTGTGTCACTGTGCTTAATAGGTACATCGTACTGTCTGAGCTGAAGTACGATAAATAATGTCCTAAAAATTTTGTTTTCTTTTATCAACTTATAAGGAATCTGAAAATCCGATTCACGGTTTCCAAGAGGAATCTTAGTCCCCACACCTGGCCACCGATGAAAATAAGGGTGGAGCTAGGCTGACTTCAATTACCACCCCTATCGAAGACAGGCTTATAGTTGTAGATGTAGGGTGTCCATCTGGTTTTGTGTTGTTGTTACCTTGCTGTGTACAGTAGAATGTAGTTCACAGAGTTATCAGCACGTAGGGTACGACATGTGGGAAACATAAATAGGTAAACTGCTCGAATGGACGTTTTTTCATCATTTATTTTGACGTCACAGGTACAAGAACGTACATCCAGTTCACAATAGAGCAAAGTCATGACATTCACAAACATCAGCTTACATAGTTTATCAATGCATTTGGCATATTCTAAAGATGATGATATGGCGCCAAGGTATTATATGGTTGGCTCCAAATACAAAAGTACATCAACAAAAAAGACAAACTGTTCAGATGTGCTAAACGAGTCAAATCATAACATCGCACGAGGATGGCATTCCAGGAGTGCAGGTCAAACTGACCTTTACAGGCATTCCTAAGTCTAACCTTGACGTAGGCATAAACGCTGACACACAGCGACGTTCATAGAACAAAGAACTGTCCTTCGGGCTGAGTATGACCCGTGTACATATAAATCTCAGGTATGAAGATACCTGGGGCGTGACATCTATTAGAAGAACCTTCCTTTCTGTAATGCATACGTGAGCAGAGATCGACCATTGTCAAACATAAAGTAAAGTTACAGATTGGATGTAAATGAGACATTACCTTCGTTCGAAAATCCACACCACAGAAAACATACGCCTCCAGGCGTTTTTTAGAATACTCAAGGGAAGGATCTTGTAAGCTAACTATCTCACAATAAGGCTCCTAATCCCTAACAAAATCACAGAGACACCAAAACGCGTCTTCTCTGCTTCACAACTTTACATCGTCTCCCAAGATAAAGAAACTTCCCAGACGCCCCGCGTCCGGACATGCGCAGAACCTATACACTTGAAATAGCAATCAAACAAGACGATCTAGGAACATTCCAGATAAAGATTTAACTAGATCGAGCCTTATTTGGACATGAACAGAGACCTCAACACAGGTTTCAGACATTCCAACAACAGTTGACCGATACTACCAAATAAGGAGAATGGTCACACTTCGTTAATAAAAATATGGACCGACCGTGTCTCGACACAAGAGGAGGTAACATCATATTAAATGATAATCTCAATTATCCAGAGTTATGTAGCTTTGACCGAAACAAATTAAAGTCTACATTTCAGTCAATCTAATAACACAATGTCTTTAGCAAAAAAAAAATGATCATACAATGTCTTGAGAAAAAATGATCATACAATGACTTAAGAAAAAATGATCTGTGCGTAACATTACCGCACCCTCCCGGGGAAAAAAAATGAAACATTTTTTTTGAATCCTGGAGCCGGGAAAAACCCTTGGCTCCTAACGCACGTATGATGCGCGGATATATTGCCTAAAAATGAGGCTTGCTCGACGCATGGAGCGAAACCTAGAGCAACAAAAATTTACCTAAGTATACGCGTATATATTCCAGGAAGGTGCCACCAACACACGCCACAGTGATGGCAACATCATAATGAAAATCAAATTATACTCATACAAATCTATGAAATTAAATATGTTATCATAGTATTATACAATGAAGTGTTGTGCAAACAGCGGTGTAATATACTAATATACCGCATTATACAATTACACATATTCAAACAAATAGCACATTATATAATGCATTATTAATCATTACTAATACATGTGCTGTACCTCGTAGACATAAATATAATCGCAACGAGAAGATGTGGACATCATCCGCTCAAACCTAGGACAGGACTTGATAACTTGAAAGTTCCACAATGTACATAACCTCGCTTCAATGATGTGCTGCGAAAATATCAATAACACAAATCTTGAAGACAACTGTTAAATCTCTTAATGCAATCATTAAAATACAATATCTAAATGTGGCCATGTGATCTTTTGGCCCGTATATCGCTAACTAAGCCTTCTTCTGTTATGATCAAATCGGTAACAGAAAAAAAGGAACTTACATGGTACAATGTTATAAATTCCCAAAAAGTGAGAAAATATATGCTAATATGTCATTATAGTATTGGACTGTATATCAGGAAATATATATGACAGAAGAATTAAGTGGAATCGTGTGGGCATCTGCCATCACAACGAGATGTATCAAAATTCTTATTTCCCTTGAGCCCATTGCTCTTATTTGAACTCCAGTCACCATAATTGCGATTATTATTTACCTTATAATCAAAATTCCTATTACGTGGATTTTGTTGTTTCCAAGAAAAACTATTATAAGGTTGGTAACCTCTATTAAAGTTTCTATAGTTACTGAGACCAAAAAGTTGAGCACCATCAAATTGCCTCCAGTTCTTTGAAGAAGAACCATTACGTGAAAAAGGAAGATTACCACGTGATGAACGCCCTTGGCGCTGTTCATAATCACGCTTATCTTTCCTAGCAAAATTGTTATTTTTCCCTGTGTCACTGTGCTCAATAGGTACATCGTACTGTCTGAGCTGAGTACGATGGGTACTAACAGTTTTGTTTTCTTTTATCAACTTATAAGGAATCTGAAAATCCGATGCACGGTTTCCCTGAGGAATCTTATCCCCACACTGGCCACCATGAAATGATAAGGGTGGATTTAGGCTGACTTCAATTACCACCCCTATCGACACCAGTAAAATTATAGTTGTAGATGTAGGGTGTCCTATCTGGTTTTGTGTTGTTGTTGTTGCTGTGTACAGTAGTGATGTAGTTCACAGAGTTACAGCACGTAGGGTACGACATGTGAAGTCATAAATAGGTAAACTGCTCTGGACGTTTTTTCATCATTTATTTTGACGTCACAGGTACAAGAACGTACATCCAGTTCACAATAGAGCAAAGTCATGACATTCACAAACATCAGCTTACATAGTTTATCAATGCATTTGGCATATTCTAAAGATGATGATATGGCGCCAAGGTATTATATAAAAAGAAAAAAAAGGTAAAGGAACCCGTTACACGCCCATTGAGGCATATTGGGAATATGGTGTTAGGCCCATATTATCTTGACCGTCGGCACACGAGGGGTGATGTGGTCGGCATCACGCCGGCCGCCTTAACCTTCCCAGAGTAGCTCTGGTACCCATTGGGTGCTGGGTCAACCCAGGAGCCGTTTGTGGCCTAAAAATTTTCCGCCTCATCTGGGGATCGAACCATAGACCACTGCGCTAGGAAGCCAGTGCACTAACCACTATGCTACCGCGGCTCCTAAGGTATTATATGGTTGGCTCCAAATACAAAAGTACATCAACAAAAAATCCTCTTACTGTTCAGATGTGCTAAACGAGTCAAATCATAACATCGCACGAGGATGGCATTCCAGGAGTGCAGGTCAAACTGACCTTTACAGGCATTCCTAAGTCTAACCTTGACGTAGGCATAAACGCTGACACACAGCGACGTTCATAGAACAAAGAACTGTCCTTCGGGCTGAGTATGACCCGTGTACATATAGATCTCAGGTATGAAGATATCTGGGGCGTGACATCTATTAGAAGAACCTTCCATTCTGTAATGCATACGTGAGCAGAGATCGACCATTGTCAAACATAAAGTAAAGTTACAGATTGGATGTAAATGAGGCATTACCTTCGTTCGAAAATCCACACCACAGAAAACATACGCCTCCAGGCGTTTTTTAGAATACTCAAGTGAAGGACCTTGTAAGCTAACTATCTCACAATAAGGCTCCTAATCCCTAACAAAATCACAGAGACGCCAAAACGCGTCTTCTCTGCTTCACAACTTTACATCGTCTCCCAAGATAAAGAAACTTCCCAGACGCCCCGCGTCCGGACATGCGCAGAACCTATACACTTGAAATAGCAATCAAACAAGACGATCTAGGAACATTCCAGATAAAGATTTAACTAGATCGAGCCTTATTTGGACATGAACAGAGACCTCAACACAGGTTTCAGACATTCCAACAACAGTTGACCGATACTACCAAATAAGGAGAATGGTCACACTTCGTTAATAAAAATATGAACCGACCGTGTCTCGACACAAGAGGAGGTAACATTATATTAAATGATAATCTCAATTATCCAGAGTTATGTAGCTTTGACCGAAACAAATTAAAGTCTACATTTCAGTCAATCTAATAAGACAATGTCTTTAGCAAAAAAAAATGATCATACAATGTCTTGAAAAAAAATGATCATACAATGACTTTAGAAAAAATGATCTGTGCGTAACAGACACACACATATAAAATTAAAGAGATCCCCGCATTGGAAATTCAACAATAACTTGCTAAATAATACTTTCTTCACGAATAATATAACACAACTCATTCAAGGATACACACAGGATATTCCCAATAACAACATTGCAGAATATTGGGACCTGTTAAAAAACACAATAAGGGACAGAACACAGATCTTAGCAACAACAATACACAGGGCGCCTTCTATCTCCACGTAATCTTTCCTCGCTCCAATCTCTCTCTCGAATCCCTTCCCACACATGACCCTTTTCACACCTGACCAGTCTTTTCTACCACTTCGTTCACAACAACTCAGTCATGTCTGTGAACTTAACATCAGTGCTTACTGCTACTAATACATTCATGCCCACAGTCAAACTTAACATTCACTCACTTCAACTGCCAACCTTCCAACACTGGCATGTAAATATCAAATAGCGATCATCATCAGATCGAAGAAATATTTCTTTTGTGACTTTAAAATATATCCATATCTTCGGAGCACATAAAAGATACGTCCACACACTATGACGGACACCAGCCAAAAGCCGCGAAAGTTAACCGTTAGGTTCCATAGCAGACGATGCTTACTTTCTATTACAATATCATCATCATCTCAACCCGTAACCCGTCATGGGTCGTAGGAGTGCCATGGTGGAAGCATCAGCAGACAGGGTCCTCCACTGCTCTCTATCCTCAGCAATGCGTACAAGTGTGGAAAAACCGTGCCCTGCTCATTCTTTGATGTTATCAGCCTAGGATTTTCTTTGCCTTCCTCTTCTCCGTTTACCTTCGACTGTTCCATGGACGATCGATTTCGAAAGGGAGTCATGACGAGTTACATGCCCAAAACAGGCAAGCTTTCGAAAGTTTCACTACTGACAAAAGTGGTTCTTGGTGGCCTGCATAGGTGTTTATTTTCTCTCTAACATAGACATTTGGTTTGTGCTCTTTATAGCAAATGCGCAAAATTCTTCTATAACATTTATACTCGAAAACCTGAATCCTTCGCTCGGTATCTGCAGTGAGTGTCCAGCCCTCACACCCATACAAGAGAATAGATAAAACAAGTAATTTGTATAATTTGATCTTCACAGGAAAACTGATGTTATTTTTCCAGATCACATTCAGCCTTGTCATGGCAGCTGAGGCCATCTCAAGTCTTGTCTTGATTTCTTTACTTTATCTTCCATCACTACATATAGTGGACCCCCAGATATTTAAAGGTGTTAACTTCTTCTAACGTTTGCCTATTTAACGTAATGTTGGTCGGAATATGTTTCTTATGGCTATTCACCAATATCTTGCTTTTTTTCTATATTAATTTCCATCCCATACGTTCTTGTTACTTTCTCCAGTCTAGAGGTAAGGTCTTGAAGTTCTGATTCTGTTCAAGCTATAAGATCGATATCATCAGTAAAACATAAATATTATATTACAATAATAGTATATTACAATATTCGTCATAGATAAAAATAGGTGGTGTGCTCTTTCACAATCAGTGCGTTCTAGTGCCCACTCATCTTGCGCACAGCTATATCTTCTTAAAGAACATACACCTATGTGCAAGGATGAGGTGTAACAGGCAGCAACAAACTTTCTCCACTTTGCTCGGTCTGTGATCATCCTTTGTGGAGTACCCCAACTCTGGTTCAAGCTTTTCATTTTTAAAATCTAGTCATTATAGATTTCTCAGAAAATCAAACACTGCTGTGGTTACGGCTACGCGATATTGAAGACAAAGGTAATTCACTATAAAAGACAGCATTTATTTCTTATCAGCAGCTGAAACGAGGTAAACATTTTACTGTATATTTTTTTAGAAGTTTTAAAGTAACAGTACAGTCCTGAATGTTTTGAGTCAATAAAAATATTCACTACTATTTTGTAATCATAAAATGATATCTTTATTTGCTGTAATAAAAATCATCACAGATGAACACGATAGAGACGCAAAGAAAGATCTCTATTCAAAGAATGTTATTTTAAAGTAAAGTCATTTTAAAATTATTTAAACGTTAATGTATGTATTAATGCAGACTTAGTGTGCAACATCTTACAAAAACAAATATAATTTTCAGAGAGACACGTAAATTTTCGTTCCATCTTTTGCCTGTGTTCTCAAAAGTTGTGCATACAACAGTTCTTGAATTGTTTCGTATTATACTACATTTTTTTGCGTGGGAAAATTAATGATTTACATTTCAACCATATGAAAAAGCTCACTCCCTTCCCTTCCGTATTGTTTAGTGAAATATTATTGAAGATAAATACCGCGTGATTAGTAAACACATAAAAGAATTGATTTAATATTAATCAATTTTCTACATTGAATAATTTTACGCGAAGCTCTATGATCTTAGTCGCAAAGACAAATACAAAGACTTCAAAGACTTCAACAGGTGTGCTCAGATATTTTCACCTGTTTATTGATAGCGTTTTATTACTTTTAATAACACATTCATTTTTCCTACTCTGAAGAAATTATGTTCAAAATTACGCCACAGTAGTTTTCTACTCCGTTTCTCTTCCATGTTTACTGAAAATGGCGCTATTTCAAGTTTAATTTTATCCCATGTAAAAAAGTATTCACCATGTTCTTACTCGGCTTCTGTTGCACAATTAGATCCGTCATTAACTGAGCTTTAGAAACAATTTCAGATATTCTTTTACAAGTTATAAAAATAATTTCCCTGTTTGCATCCTTATAGAGCATTGCACCACTATTGCAGGTGGTCACCGGGATGTCTGCACCAAAGCATTCATGTGCAGGATGGTTTTTGTACCAACCTTTACACGATTTTCATTGTTACTCTATATCTAGCATATAGAAACATCACACTGGTCACTGCGTCACTGTGCCTGCGCCACAGTATTTAAATGTTTATTTCTTTTTTTTTTTTAAACACTTTGATTTAACTGGATATGAGCGTTGTTTGGATGTTTCAAAATTTTGAGCCATTGGTTCACTAGGTTTCAGGTGACCTAGGAAGCTGACATTTTGCCCACGACTCTATGTCATGGGACATTTAAAACTATGAAAATATTGAAAGAACCTTGAGTGACCTATCTAGGGTCCCAATACAAAGATTAATGCCGAAAAAGTGATATAAAATTTACAAGAAAGGATCACAGAACTTGGTGACGTTGTGCACAAAATTGTGAACAGGTTCATAGAACTTGTGCATGTTTAGTACATTTTAAAATAATTGTTAGCGTAAAACGTGTTTTTCCATTGCATGATGTATTTATGAGGGATCCCGTTACACGTCCATTGAGGCATATTGGGAATAGGGTGTTAGGCCCATGTTTTCTTGACCATCGGTACACTAGGGGTGATGTGTTCAACATCACGCAGGCTCCCTTAACCTTCCCAGAAGTTGCTCTAGTACCCAATTCATGAGGCTGGGTCGACACCGGAGTCGTTTGCGGACTAAAACAAATCCCACCTCTACTGGGGATCGAACCATGGACCACATATCTAGGAGGCCAGTGCACTAACCACTGCGCTTTCACGGCTCCGTTGTATTTAGGGCACCCATAACAATGGGTGATGTCATTTTTTATATTTTTTTACTTATGATATTTTGTAGTCTGGTGTAAAATTCTTCTGTAAGAGATTCTTCTTAATCATTGGTTGGTGCGTATCACGGGACTATGTTTATATTTATTTTCTTTTTGGCTGTTTTGAACGTTGCTATCATATATCGGGGTCCAATTGCTTCCCATTCTATAAGTGCTTTATGTGATTCTTTAGACAACTTTAGACACACACCTTTACTGTGGTGGGAACTTTCTTCCTCTCGTCCTGAGGACAACACCATTTTTTTTTCTGTTATTAGTCTCTTCCTGTCTGTACCTTTCCATCTGGTCTTGCCGAGTCCAAGGATATCAGTCTTCTAATTCCACATTCCTGCTGCCACCTGTGCAGTTTGCCCTTGTTCATTTTAAGTACGAACATTCCAGGTGCCAAGCCTGGAGATTTTCCAAGAGAAAAATGGTTAGTCGGCAACCATGGCGCCATTCTGCTTTCTCTACGTTGCTTCATGAGCCTCCTTTCCAGAGGAATTTCTTCTGTCTTGGATGGCTGAATTGACTTATATATTGACTTGTTCATATTGTTTGTTGAAGTTTATATGGTGTAAAACTGTCTACGGGATGTGGTAAACGGCCCAAGCCAGACCCTCCTCAATCGCTTTTTACGACATGCATAGAAGGGTACAGTGTTATTATTCATTACTCACCTTTCAGCCCTCGGTAACGCACAGGTGATGTCATTGTGATCTGTTTATTAACTTCCCTCGCTCTCTTCCTCTGCTCCTAGCTTCCTTTACTTTCCCCTTTGGTGCAAAGTTTTCCGGCACGCCTTTTCTTTACTCATCACATGTCGAATGAGATCGATAAAAAGTCACGCAGTCAAAATATTATCTTAGACATTACAGCGTGCAGGAAATTGCACAAATCAACATTGGAAACTGTATATTAAAATGTAGATTCTATTTTTTGGGGGAGGGAGGAATGTGCATGCAGTGCTTCTCATCGTGTGCACGTTCTTCGGGTTGAAGGCATACGCAAAAATATTTGAAAATTTAGTTACGTAAATGATTTTTTAAACACGTTTTTAACTTCAGCAGATTGTCAATATGTCGGAATTATTTTGTGTCATACGTAAAGAAATCACGAGACGTTATCTGGTCTCAAAGGAAAATATTTGTAAAAGTCTGAACCAAAGCAGTTAAAAATATGAGAAGGTTTTCTAGAAAGTAATTACAAGAATCTTACCGGCGTTTGTGAATGGACGTTTGGCTGCAGGGAATTATTTACTACTTACCCTATTCTAATTGTTACGACCAGTTTCTGTTGCTACAGCTTTGTCTATAGAACTGCCAAGATATACATACGAGTTCGTACCTTGTAAGGTTGTTTCTTCAAATGTAATCTCCAGTTTGTCATTGGTTCACCACCCTTCAGCTAAATGCAATCTTCATTCAATCGTTCATTCATCGCCTTCAACTGAACGGAATCTTTATTTAATCATTCATTCATCACCCTTCAGTTAAATACGCTCTTCACTAAGTCATTCATTCCCCCTTTAAGTCCCTTAAATACAATCTTCATTCATTCATCCCCCTTCAGCTCCGCTAAATATAATCTTCATTCTGTCATTCATTCATCCCCCTTCAGCTCCGCTAAATATAATCTTCATTCTGTCATTCATTCATCCCCCTTCAGCTCCCCTAAATACAATCTTCATTCAGTCATTCATTCATCCCCCTTCAGCTCCCCAAAATACAATCTTCATTCAGTCATCCCCCTTCAGTTCTCCCTATACAACCTTCATTCAGTCATTCAGTCATCCCCCTTCAGCTCCCCTAAATACAATCTTCATTCATTCATCCCCCTTCAGCTCCGCTAAATATAATCTTCATTCAACCATCCTTTTATCCCTGTCGTAAATTTAGATAGGTTTAAAAGTTATTTATAGTCCCGCGTGAGTAGAGTAGATGGTAATAAGTAAGTGAGAAATAGAGGTGTGTCAGAATAAGGATATATTTATATAATCCTACACAGCACACCCACAGAGCACACCAGGCTACTTGTGCTGTGTGTACTCCCTACTGGTACTATGGGTTTAAGGCACACTCACACTAGACTCTTAGCTCGCTGTCACAGAGGTACGACCACAGTACACAGTAGCTGACATGAGTAATACAATAACGCCTAAAACAGTAATATCCCTTTAATAAATGAGGTACACACATATGAGCCGCACACGGTTAACCATACACATGAAATGCAGTACACAATGTAATGAAAATACCGAACAGCTTGCCAAAATCACTAGCTCAACATAATAGCACAACAGTCACCGATATAATCTAACCGGCGACTACAGAATGACTATCGCTCACAGGCGACGCCCAACACAGACACACGGCAATACATAATTGCAAGATTCTACCGTAAATAATATCCAGGAAAGAACTACTAGAAAGCACATCACCAGTCTAGTACTCTATCAATAATCCTGGACACCTGAAACAATCGGCAAGCAATGAACAAAAATGGCATTTATGTAATCCCAGCGAAAACTGCTGACAAAGGCAACAAACGTCCGAACAGGACGGCGGACATCTCGTAGAATGATTTGCGCCAAAAGTTTTATATCGTCTTCCGTTTTGGCCCAATTCGCAAAACGGGTTTTTCTAAAATGAGTATGAATGTTGTCACTCTTACAGCGTGACCAACTCAAGATTTCGGCGAATGTCTATACTGTGACATCCACCCCCCACCCCTTAAGAAAGAAAACGAAGTTTTCTTCAACCGGAGGAGTCACGCCCACCCCCTTCGGAGTATGGACGAACAGAATGCCGAGAAAGCACCTCCTCATTTAGGTAAAGAATGCCCGAGTTGTCCAAAACTATTGTCATCCATGCCTTCTTATTCACTAGACTAAATACAAGGAACATGTACAAATCCACACCAGGTCTGGCAGCCGTGAAAAATAACAACGACTGACTAATCCTGGAGTAGTCTAAACCCAATGCATGTTACACAAAATCTCTATATAACTAATTGTCACCAATCAACAACAAGTCATCGTATCAACAATCATCTCTCATAATATAGCTATAGGTATAAGGTAATATGATATATCCACGCATTGAGTACAACTCCATAGATATTGCCTTTATGGCAGCATAATAAATACATTGCATACCATATACATCATCATGAAATACCAATTCTAATAAACATAACCCATTTCTTACATAAATTGTAATAAGTACTCTCTTCAGATGTACCTGTCCCATAGACTATAAATGTCCAACCAACTTCACAACCTGGACAAGACATCTGCTACCACATTATATACACCCTGAATTGGTAAAATAGTAAAGTTAAATTGCTGTAGTAATAATGCACAGCGTGTCAATTTAGCACTGGTGAATTTAGCCGACTGCAAAAATAGCAGTGGTTTGTGATCTGTTTGGAGGAAAAAAATGTGCTCCCAACAGATATCGTGCCAACTTAGACACCGCCCAGATAATCGCAAGGCACTCCCTCTCGATCGTGGAGTATCTTGTTTTTGCTGGCAACAGCTTTCGATAGACATATATTGTAAAGCTTGACTTGTAAATTACAGAACAAGGCATAGTAAAGTATCAACATCATCCTTAAATATTACAAGACCATTATATTCCATATGTCTCTGATAAATGCACGCCAGGCCTGCCTACAGTGCACCTGCTTACAGTATGCCTGCCTACAGTATACCTGCCTACAGCATGCCTGCCTATAGCGCACCTGTCTACAGCATGCTTGCCCACAGCGCACCTGCCTACAGCGTGCCTGCCTACAGCGCACCTGCCTACAGCATACCTGCCCAAAGCGCACCTGCCTACAGCGTGCCTGCCTGGCATCATGCCACATTAGTACAAAGCACGACATAGCATAATACAACATAACTATGCATTGTACAGCATTTCATACCCTGTACAAGTTTACAAAATACACATATTCATATCAACATCGAACTGGGGGCGTGGGTGCGAGCAACTCAGATTCGGTTCGCGTCAACCGAAATACCTTACCCAACACGAACCCGAAACATAACTCTAGTTTTTGCTGAACTATTAGCAGATGGTTCCGAAGCAAGGACATATGCTTCTGCCTAACTGCCTTACGCGCACCCCAACTATTCGCAAAAGTCACCCGCGCCATTTTGGTATTTTCGCGCAACGACAGTACCTCCACAAATCTAACCGGCGCGACCTCATCAAACACCCTTCACAGTGTGCGCCAACTCGCAATCAGGGGAACGTTACGCACTCAAACTGTGTGATCACTAGCTTTCGGACCCTCGTATAAGTACCTACTGCTTCTACTTTGGTCATTTGGCACTTGCCGCGAATCGCGTCTACTATGTACCTTTTGGTCACCCCCCTTAGGAGTTTGGTGATGCTGAGCCTCAGCTACAGCCGCACCCTTGGCTTTATGAACTCCCCGTACATTGCCGACGATTAAATCGGCAATCGGATCCTCGAGAACGAACGCGTTCACTCTACCTGTTAAGAACGGAGTGTCCACATTGATACATATTTGGGGGTAAGATTCCACTTTGCCCCCGAACGTGGTGCACTTTACAGTTTTGCCTGTAAGGCAGGAGTCGTCGATGCACGATCGACGCACCCCAATTGTCGTGCATCCCGTGTCTCTCAACACGGAGGCTGGTTTCCTCTCCACCACGCCTTTGTGGAGATCCACCTTGCCAGTCTCATGGACTGCTGACAAACAAGGTACCGCATGCCCATACTAAAGCACTATCCTCTCGTTCGCGTGGAACAGAGGGCGACACCCCTCACAGTCCTCATCGTTGATTGTATCTAACACAAACGCGGAATTCGCGTGTTCTATTGGGGTAGTGCATACGTCAGCACAATGACCTTTGCCACCACAATTGGTACACAGACGCTCTTTCTTCTTTTCCTCGCGTGTACTTTTGCTGGAGCACTTTGATGACGAAGACCCCGCATCAGAGTCAGAAGAACGACTCTCTGAGGAAGCACTCCTCTGCTTGTGATGTTTGGTTTTATGCCAAAATCGGTCTTTGTCACGCGAGTCCTCGAAGCGTACCTGCTTTCGCGCTTGACGATCCGCTCCGTCGCTATAACTATCATATCGTCGGTTCTGCCACCTCGGCCGACCATTTCTATGAGAACGAAAGTTCCCATAACTACCTCTCCATGGTTGATAAGAACTTGAGGGCTTCTCATACTTCCGCTCTTGGTCGCTGTCTGCATTGCCTGACTGATTTCGACAAGGATGGCGCTGAACTTTGCCGACACTGGCAACTAAGTCTTCTGACAGACCCGACTTCTGAATAGGTTTGCCCGGATGGGCAAGGACATAATGGTACCCCAATTGGACCATGGACTTAATGTCCTTTGGTTGACGTTCCTGGAAAAACGCCACCAACTCATTGGAACACGAGGACAAAACTTTGTCCCGTAGCACCAAATCTAGCAAGCCATTAAAGTCCTTTGTTATCCCCTCCATATCAATCCATCTATTCAGCAGAAGTTTGATTTTCGAGATAAAATTCTCGAAGTCTTGGTCTGCACTAGGCATCGCGTTTTTAAAACGCGTCCGGTAGCCGTCAGCAGTCAGACGGAACTTCCGGAGCAATCTCTCCTTCACTTTGTCGTAATCGGCCCTTTCCTCTAAAGGGAGGCTATAAAAAGTCTCCATCGCGGGCCCCACTAGCAGTGTTGATAAAAGAGATGGCCACTGATCCCTATCAGCCTTATAGCCCACACAATCGGCCTCAAATCTTTCAAGGAAAAGTCTAAACTATCAATTTTATCATTGAAATTTGGTAGACGCAGCCTAAAAGGACGATGAGCCCCACCAGAAGTTGAGTTCTGACCACTCGCACCCACTTCTAACTTCTTCAATTGTATTTCCTTCTCCATCATTTTCTCTTCCAGAACTATTCTCATTCTCTCCTTCTCCAACGGTAACTCTTTATCTTCTCTCATCTTCCTTTCTTGTAACTCGAATTCTCTCTGTTTCCACTCACTTTCTTCTTTCATCTTCCTTTCTTGTAATTCTCTATCTATCTTCTTTTCTTCCAACTCTTGCTCTATCTTCTTTTCTTGTAACTCTTTATCTTCTTTCATCTTCCTTTCTTGTAACTCTTTATCTTCTTTCATCTTACATTCTTGTAATTCTCTTTCTATCTTCTTTTCTTCCAACTCTTGCTCTATCTTCTTTTCTTGTAACTCTTTATCTTCTTTCATCTTCCTTTCTTGTAACTCTTTATCTTCTTTCATCTTCCTTTCTTGTAATTCTTTTTCTATCTTCTTTTCTTCCAACTCTCGCTATATCTTCTTTTCTTGTAACTCTTTATCTTCTTTCATCTTCCTTTCCTGTAACTCTTTATCTTCTTTCATCTTCCTTTCTTGTAATTCAAATTCTTTTCTCTTCAGCTCTAGCTCTTCAGCTCGAGCATCTCTTAGAGCATTCTGTTTCTCAATTCTTTCCTTTTCTTTGTTTGCTTCCTTCTCTTTCTTTTCCTTTTCTTCCTTTGCTTCCTTCTCTTTCTTTTCCTTCTCCAGAGCTTTCTGATTCTCGACTGAATGGAATTATGCCTTGGCAAACTTCAATAATTCTTTTCCTGTGTACCCGGCTTCCTTGCCTATCCGCATGAACGTATCAATGTCCATGATGTACACTCGTATTTCTCACAATATAAAATACTATTATCTCTTGCTATAGATTTTCTATGCAATTACTCAATCGTATGTACTGTAAACTCTTCACTTATATCAGCAGATAACTCTCTGGTTACAATATTATTCAGTAATAACAGTAGTAAATAATGATATCACTACTTCAATCTACACACACACACACACACATATATATATATATATATATATATATATATATATATATATATATATATATATATGCATGAAAGTACATATCACCTCGTAGTTTATTGTATACGTATTAATCACCCTTACCTTATAATATCAATAAAGTCTCACTTAGCCCTTTGGCTATGGTGTCACCACTTATGAAAATTTGGTCTCTCTGACCACTTAGTCTCTATGATATCCTCAATCAAACATACAAAAGTCGATAGTTGCTATATTCACATAACACTTCAATTATTACTACACTCTATAATCTCTATTATGCAAGTACTACCTGTGACAAAATGAGCACAACACAGATGAAAGAAACACATACATCACATTACGAAAACAAAATTCCAGTCACGAGGGAATAGACAATAGAACACGAAGAGAAGAGGTAGATTAATATCTACAATGCGTGACTGAGCACGAACGAAAACGAGGGATACATGTAAACGTATTTACAAGATAGTAAGATGAGACAAGAGAAAATACCACTTAAACCCCAAAAAAGAATTACTAAATGTACACGACACTATAAATACACACACCACAAATACAGCTAACACCAACAGGGCTTGTAATATAAAGCGGGGCAGTCGGACGAAATCTTCTCTTCCAGACTCCACCACAAAACAAACTCCGCCACACCCTAATAGAATCGGTCTAATCCACTCTTTTCCCACGAGAGGCCAAAAATGGATTAAACTCCCCACCCTTCCTCCCTTGAACACACCAATACACTATAACACCAAATAATCCACGAAAACCACACTCAACAATGAGGTGCTGGAAGCTATCTCCACCACCAAGCACTATCTTCACTCCAGTGAAAATAAACTAAGTAAACTATCAGTAAAATTATATTATAATGTATCACAATATATAATTCAGATAAATTGCAAACTAAAGAGAAAACAGAGTAAGATTAGATTACACTAACAATCAAAATACATACATACAAACTAAGTCATACTTGTACAAATAAGGAAAAGACAAACAGAAGGAAAGAAAACACTAACAAACTAAGAAGCAGATAACGAAAACAGCACTAAACTACTTAACAGGTCAAAGTATATGATAGCTAGTATCAGTTAGAAGACAGACAAGAAAATTTACATTATCAGGAAAAACAAGAAAATGTCAACATAATGCATAATACATAAGCAGACAAACAATAACATATCTGAAGCTCCAACGGCGCTTGAGTACGGAGAATCCTCAGCACTGACGATAAGTGATGACCACAGAACAAACCAGACTCCACAATACGTATAATCCCTAAAGAATCTCGGTCCAGGAATAAACTTCACTGTCAATCTGAGGGTCATGGTATAATACTCTCACACGCAATGACCACACTATCCTCTACGGTGCTAGCACAGCACTGTTCATTAATATAACTGGAAATGTCTACTTCTTCCAAGTTCAGCTGCACAGCTACTACTACCGGTCTATCCATCAGATGCACGTATAAGTCCGTTAGATACTCCAAGGGTCACAGCAGTCTGTAAGGTAACATCCACTGGACCCCGGCAAGTCGGCAGGACACACTGCACAAAGGAATTCGCCCCTGGTCAGGCACTTCTGCGTTGTCAGGCACGTCACTGGCGTCGACTTAGGAAGGTCACGTCAGAGACTTTCACCCCTGGGTGGGCACATCTTAGCAGCAAAACAAGACCAACAGTCCCCCACGATGACCCTGGGTACCAACCCCACTAACAACCTCCTATCGACTATAACCTCCTAACAATCATCTCCAACCACCCTAATACCGAGGTTGACCAAGCTATCTCCCATCTGACATCTCCATATGTCGTCTGGGCCAAACTAGCTAAATGGTACCCACACACCAAACTCCGCTGCTCCACCTGGATCAATGTCGCCAACCACCAAAAAGACTCAGAAATACACCAAACCGACCGTCCTGGTGCACTCTGTAACACTAGCCTAACACTTTAACAATCGTAAATAGACTTGCAAGACTACCAGAGCGAACACTTGAAACTTTACTAAACATTATTTCACCGGCGATAGACTGAAAACATACAGAAAAATAGCCATAAAAACTGTGATGCTGAAAGTAGGTCAGCGCCTGCAGTCGAGGTTAGGTCACACGACCATAAACAATACCGAGACAGACTGACACACACTAACCTTTCACTGGACGGACAAAGAAAACAACTCACTCCCGTAACTTGAAGGAAAATATGAAGGCGCCACACAGTGGCCTTACAACCTTCTAGAAAACTGTGTGCACCATTCCTAATGGCCTGATTAACACAAATGCAGGCTCTAACGCTTGACCCTCAACTAATATTGAGATAATAATGCCAGCTAGCTGGGAAATAAATATTAACTCTCACAGGCTCCACGGCCTCAACAAGACGAGTCACCCCAGATGTCAGAATAAGGATATATGTAAATAATCCTACACAGCACACCCACAGAGCACACCAGGCTACTTGTGCTGTGTGTACTCCCTACTGGTACTATGGGTGAAAGGCACACTCACACTAGACTCTTAGCTCACTGTCACAGAGGTACGACCACAGTACACAGTAGCTGACATGAGTAATACAATAACGCCTAAAACAGTAATATCCCTTTAATAAATGAGGTACACACATATGAGCCGCACACGGCTAACCATACACATGAAATGCAGTACACAATGTAATGAAAATACCGAATAACTTGCCAAAATCACTAGCTCAACATAATAGCACAACATTCACCGATACAATCTAACCGGCGACTACAGAATGACTATCGCTCACAGGCGACGCCCAATACAGACACACGGCAATACATAATTGCAAGATTCTACCGTAAATAATATCCAGGAAAGAACTACTAGAAAGCACATCACCAATCTAGTACTCTATCAATAATCCTGGACACCTGAAACAATAGGCAAGCAATGAACAAAAATGGCATTCATGTAATCCCAGCGAAAACTGCTGACAAAGGCAACAAACGTCCGAACAGGACGGTGGACATCTCGTAGAATGATTTGCGCCAAAAGTTTTATATCGTCTTCCGTTTTGGCCCAATTCGCCAAACGGGTTTTTCTAAAATGAGTATGAATGTTGTCACTCTTACAGCGTGACCAACTCAAGATTTCGGCGAATGTCTATACTGTGACAAGGTGTAAGAATAGATTTCACGAGTGAATAGTTTAAGGAGAAGATCTGTCTCTGGAATGAGAAGTTTCTCTAGTCCAGCCTATCTATACGACTATCTTTTAATACAAGACAATCTTATACATCCCTATATCTGTAAATATAAGTTTAGCTACACACACACACAATTACGTGACAACAAGACACACAAACGGGAAAAACAATGGTAATTGGGTATGGGTCTGTCCAACATACAAAAGTAAGTTCTTTTGTTGTTTATTATCATTTAAACTTTACAACATCGCAAATCTAAAGAAAGATCAAATAAAATCAAAATTTCATACATAGAAAAAATACAGAATATATGTGCCCTCCCCTTTATTGAGAAAAAAAGAACCCAACAACTTAATAACCCCAAAGGTCAAAGGTTAGCACTTTGTTACAGAATAGACAGTAAAGAAAAGAACAAAGTTCCTACTAAATGCTATCCAGTAAAGTAAACAGTTTTAAGTACAGAAAATAAATGATGGTACAGTTTCTGTAACTAAGAAAATATTCACTCTCTCTGTCATACGTGGCCACATCAATCACGCTTACCCTATTCTGGTGATATCCCTTTGGAATTACAATGGTTCCTGAATATATAAAGTGTCAGGGGTATTATCCAAGTCGGCCCCCAGTCCACTCTCTGTAACAAAGAAGATTTTTAGGAGGGGAACTCCAAAGTTGGTGGTGTATTCTTGGATCAACAAATGTCACCTCAAATAGTTAATGTAGAACCCAGATCTGGTGTTCAAATCAAACAGTGAAAAAATGCTTCCAGTATTTGTAAAACTCTAGTTAAAAAAAGAAAACTGTTACGATTGTTAATTGATAATGATGGTAAATCCTATCGGCTGTCTCTGTGGTGAGTGTCGATTTTGAAACAGCGTAACTTGCTAGATAAATCCTCTGATACGACTGTCAAAAGTCAGATAGTAATGATATTTGTATTACGCCACAATGGGCTGATAAAATTGAATGAATATCTGGGTATTTGTAAGTCCAGTTAACTTTACTATTTAAAATCCTGTTCACAAATGAACATGCGGACGTGTAAGCCAAGAAGAAGGCCACATTAATTCAATCAGTAAATGAAGAAAAAAGACCAAAATAGACCGCTGGTCGCCGTTTGATCAGGTCTGCGAGGAATAAAGAACATTATAAAAAATGCTACTAATATATATTTACACGGACGGGGACAAGACGATCTCTTATCCTCTCCGTTAGTCATGATTAAAGTTAAGAGGCACACGGTGTCTCTAGCCTATTCCTATCAGGTCAGTTTTTGCTAGCGCGGCGTCTCTAGTTCGAGTGAAGGTATGTGCCCTCCGCACTCCGTTGCACGCGCGTTAACGATCAGCGCACAATATCTATTATTATTTAATTATCCATACGCGCACTTAACAAATATCGCCTGTCATTAATAGCTATTAGATTGTCGGCTTCTGTTTGTCGTCGTATGGTATTTAAATAACAGTCACTTACTAAAATTACACAAATTAAATAAACGCGAATTCTATGGTCCACTATCAGTCGCGCCTAGTCAACTAAACGTCTCTTCTTATGTGAGAAAGCTGGTGATGGAATTACATTAAACTGCACAAATGTAAACAAATAGCTACGCGTTATTATTATAATGGTAAACTTTAACACTTTAAAAAAAAATAAAGTTTTGCCTCGTTTTGGCGAGGCGCGTCCCGTTCAACCTAGTCGGTTATATTAGGGCGCATGTCCACATATAAAAGACCCATAGGTCTGGGGTAGTCTATACTTTAACACTCTAACACGCTTAAGCACAAATTTATATTATCAGAAAATCAGAATAAAATCCCCACGAAGGCTATTAACACATCCACCACAATGGTTCTAGACTACGTGTTTAGACTATCCAAAATTCTGAGCAACAACTGATAACTGGTTTGGGAAGCCACAGTATATATACATTATTGTTATCTGCTCTCCAGAGGATGCTAATTTTCACACCATTGCGCATGGCAGAAAATAAGGAAACTCCGTTCCCCCAGATAAAAGGCTTTACGGTCACTCTGTTCGGCGTTGCCACCCGACAACAGAGACTTAAACCGTGTAACGGGTTCTAGTAGTTTTTTTCCCGTTTCTGAAGATCAAAGATTTTTCTCCCCCAGTATGTACCAACATCAACGATTCCCTCGGTAAAATATTTTGCCCGAGCGTCTCACTTCAAAGAGATCTGGTGTTTCCACGTGCGTCTGTCTGATATCTTGATGATTGACAGATCAGCTCGCGTGAGAAACTCAGGCAAACAAACCAGGTTCGCTCCCTGTTATGACTGGCAGGTCGCGGAAGTTGATAAACTTTCAGTTTATTTACGTCTCAGGGAAAAGAGGCATGAATTAAATGAGTAAACGCAGGCTGAAAAATGCTTGACTTTTTTACCAGCAAACCTTAGAACACTAATGGGATTTCAGGGCCGTAAGATACTGTAGGCTATATTTACATTATCCGTCACAATCCCCATTTAGCTCCCTTAAATACAATCGTCATTCAGTCATCCATTCATCGCTCTTCATGTCCCCTAAATACAATCTTCATTCAGTCATTCATTCATCACCTTTCAGTTCCCCTAAATTCATTCTTCATTCAGTTATTTATTCATCACCTTTTAGGTCCCATAAATACAATCTTCATTCAGTCATTTAGTCATCCCCCTTCAGGTAAACTAAATACAATCTTCAATCTTTTCATACCCCTTCTGGTCCCCTAAATACAATCTTCATTCAGTCATTCATTCATCATCCTTCGATTCTCCTAAAAACAATCTTGTTATCACTTATTGCAAGAGGAAGACAACGCTTTAAGTTGGAAGATAACATCAAGAGATGGACAGGAAAGAGTCTATCAGAGTGCACCATCAAGGCAAGAGACAAATGACGTTGGAGATCCATTACAGCCGACCTTCGATGTAGAGGTGAAAGCTATTGATGATGATGCCGTGACTTATTCCTAGTCTTGTCATGTGTTTCCTCTATTATGGAGCTTTACTACTCTGTTCAACATTTTGGTTATAATTGGGGTATATTGTGTGATTCCAGTTTTGATGCTAGACCAATGTTAGCCCTGAAAAAGGCTGGTCCTGAGAAGGACCCCTAGCTGTTGTCTGTAGCGTCACTTCGTTTGCCTGTTCCCAATATTGTGGGTTTTTTTCGATAAACTTGTGATGTTACTGTTTTCCAACATGTGCTCGCTAGTTTGATGGCAGCCCTGACAAGGACTACTAGCTGGAATGCAGATCCGTGTGTGCTTTTGGTTTGACTTGTTTGTATTTATTTGTGATGTTTCCTGATTGCGTCATTTTTCTTATCTCCAACTGTTGCAGGGTTTTGTTGATAATTGTCGGCAGAATTTCCTCTAGTATTTCAGCTGGCGATGCTTTTGTTGTTGGCTGCATCTTTGGCGCTTTATTCTTTTTTTTTCGGTGATAACCAGTCTCTACAAGTTATTTTCTTTAAGTATTTCTTCATTTTCCATTTTTCATTTCTGCCAACTTTGCTATGCCTTCTTGGATTTGTTGTTGTATTATTTTCATATCGCGGATCTTATGTTTCACACTTACGCAGTCACTGATTCCATTTGTTCTACCAGTTTGTGTATTTTTTCTACGTATTTTCAGGCGCAATTGCTGTGACGTCTCACTAAGTATTTTCATTTTCAGACGCAGTTGCTGTGACGTCTCACTAACTGTTCTCATTTTCAGACGCAGTTTCTGTGCCATCTCAACATGCGTTCTCAATTTGTCTTGCTTCTAGTTTCTTGAATGGGACGGAAGAACCCGAACATCGGCAATTTCACTGAAATTTAACGAGCTACTTAAAAGAAACATCTACGCCAATGGCCGACAACAACATGATCAGTGCTGATGCTATCCAAGTTATTATTTTTGTCAACATGGTCTGTATGGGCGAAATTTTTTCTGTATCTGGGATAATAACAAACATCATCAACATGGCGGTCTTTCTCAAACAAGGTCTCTCCGATTCTGTAACAATCAGCTTATTCGTTTTGGCCATCGCTGAATTTATGTCGCTTGTAGCCCTTTTGTTGTTTAACATTTGTTACATACCCATGGTTCATTATTCGGACATTCCCTTCGAGACTACACAAGTTCCGTTTTTAGTTGCTGGATTTCCTCATGTCACGTGCTGTAGAATAACGGCTTGGGTCACAACATTTATCAATTTCGAGCGATGTGTCTGCATTATTTTACCACTTAAAGTTAAATCCATTATCACACCAACAAGAACAACTATAATTATGATCTTGTTTTTTATTATAATGACCGTTAGTGCATCCCCGATGTATCTCACTACAAGTTTAGGATGGAAGTTCTTCCCGGAAAGAAACAAAACATTAATTGGCCTGATTTTGATTAACGACGACATACACTCTATTACTGACAGTATATCATTTGCTGTCAATAGCGTCTTCTTTCCTATTGCCTCATTTTTGAGTGTGGCAATTTTTAGTTCAGCTTTGATTGTGAAACTTCATCAGAAAGCAAAATGGCGTAACGAGAACTCGTCATCACTACTCCTGACCCTGGAACCAGTCAACCGAAAGTCGATACATGGAACGACAGCTCGCAGACGTGATCAAAAGGTAGCCAGAATGGTTGCTGTTGTGTCTGTTGTTTTCATCACTAGTCATTTGTCGCATGTTACGCATTGCCTAGTTAAATGTTTGAAGACCGAAAAGTGGGACACCAGTGTGCTGGCCTGTACAAAGGAATGCAGGGGTATTTTCCTGTGTGTATCTAGGGCAGCCAATCAGAGAAGGGGTTTCCCACGGTCAGATAGAACGACTTCGGCGATTGTATAAGGAAGAATAATCGTCCGAAACATGGTTAGAATTAGCGATCGGGAAGGAGAACGGAATGACAGACAAGGATGAGAATGGTCTCCTTTTGACGGGAATATCTTCATTTATGTATAGGTACAAGGAAATCAGAAGGGAGTAAGTAGTTGTGAAGAATTTCGCAAGAATAGTGTCCGTGCATTGAGAAATCCTGTGTTTTTCCTATTTATAATTCAATATAAAATCGTTAACACGACAGATATGGGAAAACAACATATGGATATAAAGGTCAACTCACGGACAACGGAAATATATAACTCCAAAGGCTTGAACTGGGAAAGGTGAAATGCACGAGACCAAGGTTTGAAACACCTCTAGCACAAACCCCCCGAAGTTACAACTTTTTTGGGAAGTTTGCTGGAGTTGCGAGCCTTGTTTCCTGTACGTCCGGTAGCTGCATATATAAGGGCGGACGGAAATGATTTCAAATTCACTTGTACAGCGAGGCAAGACAGAAGGACAACGGCTGGAGAGAGAGAAACGTGTCACGGCCAATATCTTGTTATTTGCAGCCAGGCAGTTCTGTTACTCCACTAAAGCCAGTCTTTACTGATCTTAATTAGATCCTGCGAGGGTATGTAAAGTTACTATGTAAAATAATACAGTAATTACAACTTTATTTCAGGATTTGTTTAATCTTTATTTCAGGATTTGTTTAAGCTATATGTTATGAAAGTATCATGTATATTAATTGATTACTTGGTATGATTGTTGAAGATTGGAACCCGAAATATACCACCATGACTGAGTCCGTATCAGGGCTAGCACAATCATTATCAGGGCTTATTCATTCTGTCATCAAGTTACTGCACTTTACAAAGCTAACGTGTCAGGCAGGGGGATACTATAACCTCATACCATATATGTGTGTACATATTATTTTGTATTATTTGATTTTATAAAATGTTCCACAGTAGACACCTGTCTTGTCACTGATCCATAATCATGCATTTTCACGCATACATCTGAAAACAAATTCATCTCACCTACAATAGGAATGTGGTAATTTTTATCCACAAATAGCCACATATCCTACAATTATCTGCAGGTTCATACTTGTCAACCAAAAGTCAGAGGTCAATGATCAAGAATTGCTCGATGATCAATGCGAATCGCCCCGGCAGTGTCTGGATTGGTAGAAGCAAGACCTACTGAAGCTGTACATCTCATATGAACACTGATTACCTAAACAGATGAGTGATATTTGTGACAATCGTGCACCCAAGAAGTGATAACTGTCAAGCAGAGTTTTGTGATGACAATTTGCGTGATAAACTAGTGAAAGTTATAAAGTGAATAAGACAGTGAAGAAGTCTATTACCCAACTAATTGGAAGAGTCTAAAGAAATGACATTTTAGTTTAACTTGTAAAAACTGTAATTGATTTCGCCAATTTGGTTTTGTATAAATATAACTGTTGTATCACCAGTCACACCCAATCACCACAATTAGATAGATGTAAATAAAGAGGATATAAATTGTATTCACCAGCTTTATTCATTCAATATAGTTGATACTGAGTTTGGTTGAATTTTTATTAATATCACAGGTGGTCACATAGCGGAGGTGGCGCAGTAAGGTCTGACTGTTCTCTGAATATTTTCAGTCCAGATACTTTCACAGCCGTGACTATCGAGTGATACCAGTGTACTTCTCTGTCACTGGGACCTCACACATTCTGGAGAGAATACTATTTCTACTCTAGCATTATCATCTCACACATATAAAACCTTCCGCTACATCATTTACCGTCAATGGTAATGTTTTCTGCGATGATAACACTGACAAACAACATTTTTCTTTCTTGTATAAGAATAAGTGTTCTTAGGTCAGTTTCTTGCGCTGATTTCAAATTTGAAATCCGTTTATCTCTATCACGTCGGGTTCTTAAGATATTTGTGAATAAATATTTTTTTGGGAAACCGTTATTTGCTCCGTTTCATTTTTACTATATAACTTTTTTTAAAATTAATAAAATGCAAAATAATTCTACTTTTTGTACTGCTAAAAGATGCATGACATATGTTACGTTATATTTCAAATAGTTACTGTATTTTGAAATAATTCTGAGTGAAATTTGGCTTCTAGAAGTTGTAGAAATTCGGTTGATCTGTTCTGTTACGTGTGCGGATATTTTACCGATCGTGTTCACCAGAAAAAACTTTACACCATTGCTAAAGAAAGCATATGAACTTTATTTCGATTCGAAAGTTGATGATGCAAAAAAAATCTTGGAAGCCAAATGCAGTTTGTTCGACTTGTGCAAATACATTGGCAGGTTGGTTACGAAAATCGCCGAAGCATAAGTCGATGCCTTTTGGAGTGCCAGTAATATGGCGTGAACCGACAAATCACGCTACTGATTGTTACTTCTGCTTGACAAATATCTATGGTTTCACTTTTAAAACTAGAAAGTCTGTGGTTTATCCAAATATTGAATCGGTTTCGAAACCAGTGCCTCATGATCCAATCACGTGTCCGATCCCAGTTCCACCAGAACAATTTCCGTTTGACGTGAATGAACCATCAGAAAGTGATAGTTTACCTGCTTTAGAAACTAATTCTGACTCGGATTATGTGCCGGTGAATGATGGTGTTCACTTAATTAACCATTCAGAACTTTCAGATCTAATACGTGATCTCGCTCTCACCAAAGGACAAGCGGAATTACTCGGTTCGCGACTCAAAGAAAGGAATCTTTTAGCGCCCAATACTCCGATATCTAAATTTCGTCATAGACACAGAGAACTTGTTCAATACTTCGAGATGGATGATGACATTTGCTATTGCAAAGATGTAAAAGGTCTAATGGTGCACCTCGGTCATGAGCACATAGTCAACGAATGGCGACTTTTCATCCACTCTTCCAAGACTAGTCTAAAAGCCGTGTTATTGCATAATGGAAATTTATTTTCATCAATTCCAGTCGCCTACTCTGTTCATATGAAAGAAACTTATGACAATATGGCTATACTTTTGGCAAAAATAAAGTACAATGACTACCAATGGCGGATTTGTGGAGACCTAAAGGTCATTGCAATTCTCACGGGCATGCAGACTGGGTATGCTAAATTTTGTTGCTTCCTATGTGAATGGGACAGCCGTAACAGACAGGAACATTATGCAAGAAAGGTTTGGCCTATCAGGGATCGATAAAGCTCGGGCATAAAAATGTAATACACGAGCCATTAGTTAACAAAGACAGCATCATTTTACCACCGTTACATATAAAGTTGGGGCTCATGAAGAATTTCGTAAAAGCGTTAGATAAAACGAGCAAAGCTTTCACTTATCTTCGAGAAAAGTTTCCGCAAATTAGCGATGCAAAGATTTCCGATGCAAAGATAAAGGAAGGTATCTTTGTAGGACCTCAGATTAGGAAAGTTATTGCAGACAAACAATTCAAGAACTTGTTACATGGTAGTGAACTTCGCGCATGGATGGCATTCAAATCGATCGTCGATAACTTTCTGGGAAATCACAAATCTGTCGACTATGTGTATATTGTTAAGCAGTGCATAGATGCATACAGAATTATGGGCTGTAACATGTCCCTCAAAATCTATTTGCTCGATTCGCATCTTGACTTTTTCCCTGACAACCTTAGCGAAGTCAGCGATGAACATGGAGAACGATTCCATCAAGATATCGCCGTAATGGAGTCACGTTATCAAGGACGGTGGAGTGTGACCATGCTTGCCGATTATTGTTGGATGCTTCATCGCGATGTACCACATACCATTCACCGACGAAAGTCGACTGCAAAGAAATTCAAGCCTACATAACTGTTATACTTCTTGTACAAATGATGTTGTAATACTGTATGCGTTGTTAAAAAACTTCAATTGTGTATTTCTAGAGATCCCGACCTGATAGAGAAAAACGGTTTGCAGATTTAAAAACAGCGCATTAAAATTGACCATAAAAACATAGAAATGTTAGAGAAAGAAAAAAAATTTTTTTTTTTGTTAGTCAGTGTAACCGATAGAAGATATAATTTTATAGGCGGTGCATATTCATACATCATCAGTATACTTTTATCCCTTTCTTGCGTCTGTGAACCAATAAACTCAAGCATGAGCGCTGTAATATACTATAAGATGAGTTCAAAATACAGGGACACGTTTAAAAAATTATTTATGAGTAAATGTGGACTTAAAAAACATAACAATTCGCATTGACTATAATTCCTGTGTCGCGTTAATATATGCCTCATTGTAAGTCATTGTGTGCTTCAGCATTACATAAATTAATGTGCAGTAACTTGGTAACGCATTGTTAGGGCATCACAAAGGGTTGCAAACTGTAGTAACGCTGAACCCTACAGTGAACATTATAGGAGGTTACACCTAAGGGTTTGGCAAGTGATCTGTTCTCCATTCTGTAGAACCTTCAAGCAAACAAGAAAAAAAAAAAAAACAAACAAACAAACTTACAAACATAAATAAGAGAGATAAATCAAAATATTTTATATAGTTCAAATCAGCGTTTCAAGGCGGAAGAAAGTCCTCCATTAAGAAGGTTCGTGAAGTGAATAACGAAGACATTGAAATGCCTTGAAATAATGGCTAAGGGCAGAAAGGCTAAGTATGAACCTGTTAAAAGTTAATCCTTATGAATCTCAACGTGCTGACGGCAATGGCGTAACTACCACACGGGTGGACCTGGCATGGACTGGAGGCCCCCAGCACTGAGTGGGCCCCAGAAAGTAGTGGTCAGGAGGAACCCTCGCTTTTTTAAACACTCGGATAGTTACTTTTGTTCCATTGTTAAACATCATAGCATGTCCCAGCTTCTGACACCAGACAACAAAGGGATAAACATGACAGGAAAACATCTTGAGCGGATGGTACAGGACAAATGGACATAGTACATTTTTGTTAAGGGCTTATGCTCCTTTGGGAACTAAAGGTTGCTGTTGATGATGAGGATGAGGATGAAGTAAGTAGTCCACGTCTGTATACAGATTTTCCATATTGATTATAGTCGTTGAGCCCATTGTATAAGCAGAGCCCCACTTAATTTGTACCGGGGGGGGGGGGGGGGGGGGGGGGTGGGGTGCGTGGCGGCAACTTACATCGCGGAGTGTTTGAGAGTATCAGAAAAGGAGATGCCCAAAAACTATCCTCATTCCACACAACCTGCCTAAGGAAAATTCTTTGAATTTTTTGGCCAAACACCATCTCCAACCCGGAACTGCTTATACAGTGAAGTGGAAAAGGCGTGTACACCATAATAGCAGGCAGACGCTGGAACTGGGTTGACCATGTCCTCAGAAGGGTCCCTGACACCATCACTAGAACGGCTATGCTATGGACCCTAGAAGGACGGCGAAAGAGAGGCAGACCAAAGACAACCTGGCGGAGAACAGTGGAGGCTGAGATACAAAGCATGAACGAGTGTTGGGGCACGGCACGAAGGATGGCCACCGACCGAGCAAATTGGGACAGTTTGATGCTGCCTTACAAGACGCCACTAGACGTGATGGCCACTGACTGCTTTGTCAGTCAGGGACTAAGGATCCGAGAGACAAGAAAGAGACTCTGCGAGCTTGAGTGTATCCTATTTCAACCTGAGATAATGTTAGTATTGTATCACATACAGTGTGATTGAAAAGTCACTGGATATTTTTTAAATGTTTGTATCCCCACGTGTATCAATTGGTTATATATGATATAAATGTCAAAAACAAGGAGCAATAACTACCATATGACCAATAATTGTGCTTTTATTTCCAGAAATAAAAAATGTTAAATAATCTGACGTAACACGAGATAGAGAGAGATAGAAGCAGAGGGAGAGGGAATCATAGAGAGAGACAGAGAGAGACAAAGAGACAGAGAGAGATAGACAGAGAGAGACTGAGAGAGATAGAGAGACAGAGAGAGACAAAGAGAGAAACAGAGAGAGACAGAGTGAGATGAATAGACATAGAGAGATGGAGAGACAAAGAGAGAGAGAGAGAGAGAGAGAGAGAGAGAGAGAGAGAGAGAGAGAGAGAGAGAGAGAGAGAGAGAAAGGCAGAGACAGAGAAAAACAGAGAGACAGAGAGGGACAGAGAGAGAGATAGAAAAAGACAGACAGAACGAACGAACCTTATGTTCGAAGGGTTAAGAATTGGGCGCGCAGGCCCGTCTAACATTATGCACTTCCAATCTCACTTATCTTGCATACTATATCCTTTCATTCTCACATGTTACTTTAAGTCAGTGTTTCTCAAGCGGTGTGCACTTATCAAAGTGTGCCGCAAAAATTGTGTAAATTTTCTACATGAAGCATATTTTTAGTGATCATGTAATATAAAACTGATCTTACAGCTTGAATTCATTCAATAATAATTGAAGCTATTAACTGCTTTGAACAAAAATAGATATACTTCAAAGTTATTTTACACAATTAAAAGAGAGTCGACCTGAGAGTTTTCTATATTCTAAAGTACCCAAAGATTAGTGTATTTAATTAGTATATGTCACTGTAATTTGTTATTCAGGCGCAGGGTCAGATAGATGTGACGCAAATTTTTAGAAAATTGAAAAGTGTGCCGTGAACACAAAAAGTTTGAGAAATACTGCTTTAAGCATTAATTTAAAGGCATGCAACATTAAAACGGTAATATAACAACATTCATTTACAGTATCCAATCATAATCAAAAGTGAGTATGTTTTGTTTTTTAAACAAACAACAAAGCGATGAAGAAAAAAACAAACAAAAAACAAAGCAAAATAATAAATAAATAAATAAATAAAGTAATATATATAAATAAAAAAGAGAGACAGACAGAGAGAACGAACGAACTAAATCTTTATTTCATCAGGGTAAAGAAATAGGATAATTGCCTTTTTACATTTCTGCCATGCAATACAATTTTCAGCGTTTTACAAATTAAAATTAAAATATTAACAAATTCAGACAGGATTAATTAATATTATCATCACAATCAGAAACTGAGCATACACAATTACATTTACTCATAGTCAGTCACGGCGCAGAGAGCGACAGAGACAGACAGACATAAATTCAGACAGACAAACAGACAGAGATACAGACAGACAGACAGAGAGACAGACAGAGAGTCAGATTGAGAGATTACTATCCGCTTTGAGATTATATGGTACACAGGAAAAATCGCACGTTAATCTATCTGTAATATAACTGTGAAATAGCCTTCTTGGCTTTAAAATAAGTTTTCTTTATTTCAATGTTTGTTTCATATAAATTAACCTTGCAAGAAAACGATATAGAGACAGTGTTACAATCTCTCTGTGTGCATGTGGTGTCACAATAAATGATTAAGTGAAACAGTTCACAAAGCAACGTGCAATAATCTCGACCAAGTAGAATTCAATTAATAACCAGAGTCCATTTAACAAACAGGCGTAACATTTATAAGCTTCCAGCTTGGGAATTCATTACAACTAAATAATTACAATGTGATCCATTCAAACATTGGTTAATCCAACAATGTGCTATTTATGTTCATGACATATTTCCATCCTATTTACGATAAATCCTTTCTCGGTAGTCACTGTTTAATCTCTTTGAATCCGTCTGACCACCTTTGGAAACGTGTCGGTCCAACATTTGACCCCAGTGAAAAGCTGCTGAACGTGTTGACACAAGCTTGTATTGTGCGTACGATGACAGAAGACACCACTGTCTGACCAGACATCTGTCTGGCGGAGGCACGCAGATAAAGGCGATAATTGGATAACCTGTCGGGGTAGACATCTTGGTGGAAGACATTACGCCAGGAAAACGTGGTCACATGATCACGTCGAATCTGACACAATCACTTCACATCCGCTAGGCAATCATAGCCACGATCATATCTCGATAGTTAGTTCATAAATTGACACTGTATTAGGATCTTCCACTCATCAAAATACTCTTTGGACACAGTCACGACTTGTTTCTTTGAATACATTTCACAGCATTCTCCTTGTCGAACTTCATTTTCAAAGTGTTGAAAATTGGTCACGCAGACTTGCTGTTGTTGTTGTTTAACTAGGTCTGCTGATCTTTTCACTATTTTGCAGCCAATACCAAGTTGACGACTCCTTGGTATTATCTACACTGTAGATCTAAGCTTTTCCTGTGGCTTTTCTGCCATTCCGAAATGTGTTGAGTTGAAGTGTGACCGTGGGAGGAGGTAAGGAACGGCACCAAATAATGGTATATAGTGTGACAGTCTGATTTTATGGAAAGGGAGGAAAATATGTAGATCGCTTGTGCTAAGGGAAATAATCACAAGACTTTCTTTGTTGTGGTTCTTCTGGGGAAGACTGGTTATTCACCAGAGATGTTGCTTCTAGAAGTGAGGAACAACCCAGGTAATCAGGAGTACTCGTAAGTGCCTTTGTGGTTTTGAAACTGAACTTGAAGGGTTGACTATAAACAGCAACTTTAACAGTCAAGGGAAATTTCAATAGTGCAGAGTATTTGATAAATCCAAATGGTTATAAAAGATGTTCTTTATTTCGTTTCGTTTTCAAAGCAAACAGTGGCAGCTCCAAGCTTATTTCTGGTGGGGAGGAAAGGAAAAAACTGCCAGCTTTAGCCTCTAAGGCGAAATGCTTACGGCTCCTCAATACTGTAGTCGTTTAAAGGCATCTGTGGAAATCCTAGCGAAATAAAAATTCGAACGAGACTTTGATTAAAACTAAGTCGAACTTACAAGTAGTGGGCCAAACCACAATAAAATCGTAGGATGGGTAAGTGCTGGGGCACTAATTTACCCTGGTTGGTAGGAGATCTCTAGACGGTTATATTCTTGTCCTAACCGTTGTCGTGGTTGAGTAAAGTGTAGAGTATTTGTCGAGTAGAACAATAGTAGTGAAATCGACAAGGGATAGTGGACTGACAGAGTTATAGATTACACACACAGAAAGGTGTAAATAGGAGATGGACTTGAGACAACCTGGAAGAAGATTTTCAAAATGATCTCTCTCTCTCCAAGCCTCAACTCACTTTTACTGTCTAAGCACCTCCTGCTCTCACTCTTTTCTCTTATCAAACATAGAGAGTATAGTAAAGAGCTAAAACAAGTTAATTATGGATGGAAGGGTCGTGAACAGCGCATTAATAAATGTGTAAACTTTATTAAATGAAGAAGCATGTATGAAAATAATGCATTTCATCAACAACAACATAAAATTATATCAATAATCAAAATAATCATCAATAGTCATCAATAATCATCACACACCAACAACACTCATAAAACCCGTAGAACACGGAGAGATAAATAAATCGAGTGTCAGTCCGTCCGCTTTCGGGACCAGATGAAATAGCTCCAGTAAGTGGTTTTTTTCGTACATATCCTCCATGGGTGATGGAATTAACCTGAACAAAATCACTGTATAGGCGCTATCATTGGTGTCTCCTCCCTACTTGCGCGAGGTGGGCTGGAAGACTCTCTTTACCTCCGTTTTACCAAATGAATAAACTGCGTGTCAGCCTGTCCGCTTTCGTGGGACCAGAAGCTAGCTCAAGAAAGTGTCTTACAGATAAATATCCTTCAAGATGAATGAAGTGAAATACCAAACTTTCCTTGTTGGTGCTATGCTTTGGTGACCTTAAATGCGTGAGGGAACAGGAAGACGCTGTCTATTTCTCTTGCTGGCCGCTCCTACGTGCGAAGTTTTACATAAACCCAGAAATACACCAGACGAAGTTACTTGAGGACAAGGAGTCCAGGCGCTCTTATCCGGCGCTATTGCTTGCTTGGCTGTAAATCCTGTTTAAACTGGTTTGGCTGTGGTTTGCTGAGTGCCCCGTTTAGGCACACAGAGTCGGGTGATATCAAATTCTGCTATAGACATGCTGGGCGGTTTTGATATTCTGGAAGCGACAATGCTCTGACTGGTAATCCAATAGGCGAGTAGAGAACTACTACTGCATTTGATGATTCCAGATTTAGCGTTGGTTCGTTGCACTGCGTGAGCTTAACTTGGCGTTGACAAAAGGGATTTTGATTCAGGAACGGGGGTTGACGACTCGTGACGCTAGCGGTATTCCGAAACCCTCTAGATCGAAGAGAACATGACGTTCTTCGCCTGACTGGAGTCTGCTCTAGCGATTCGGTCTCCCTGAAACCCGAAAAATGACTAGAGATAGACCTTAACCTTTTAGTTCTGTGTTAAAGTTTGCCTTATCTCATGATGGTTGTCGTGATACATTCTAAATCCACATATATAAATTAAAAGGTAAATGTAAAGCCTAACAAATAAATTCAATAAAAGGAAAGAAGAATGGTAAAGAACAGTGCTGTCATAATGACTGTACTCGAAATCCCCCTTGTTTTCTACTTCGTCTGCAAATTGTAACGTTTCACGTTGATAGTAAAGCCTACTGCATCAATACACGCTTTCTACAATAAAACGTGTACTGCATTTCTAAGAAAAACCTTGAGATACGCAAGCTGATTAATGACCTAAATTAATACTAGCATTAATTACACTACGTTACCATAAACGAAAGGACAGATGGACTTAGGATAGAAAGAGAGGGAGGGCTGAAAGCAGGAACGCGTGCAACCCTAACACGCATCTCGCGATACAAAATTAATGCCATCACGCGTGTAAGGCCACAAGCACTAATTTTTTGTCAAATAGACTGTGATAAAAAACACTACCCATACGAGAGTTAGGTTTAAAAACCTGTAAAACACTTATTAGGAAACCTGACATTATACTGTTTTATGTCTGAAAGCATGACGGTACCCAGACACCACATCGATCGAAGTGAACGGGAGGTAGAAGAAAATGCACATTTTGAACGCAGCCACCTAGCTCCCTTAAATTTATATAATTGGGTTCCTTAGGACTTGCTGACCAAGAATATGTTAAACGTTACGCAAATAGTCTAGGAATAAACAAAATATAGCCAAAAGAAAATAGTGAGGGTGTCAGACAACACCAAATAATAATCGCACAGTGGCATGTTTTGAAACCACTAATTTTACGGGAAATGGGCCACCATGTAAAATCCTATTTGATTGGATAGAAGTAAATGTAAGGCTAAACACGATTAGTCGGTCTGCAAATACTATTTTTTGTTGTTAGGGGAGACGGAAGGAAGGGTACTTTTTTCAAACGCTTGTGTAAACATGGCTCGATTGGTTAGACCCGCCAATATAGGCAATTAGGAGCGTCAGTTCAGTGCCACATGTTAAAATAAACTTACTAAAGAAACAGTGCGTTGAGAGCCAGTGCATATTTTTCTAAATAAAAGCCTGGGACAGAGGCAGATCGGAATTTGTGCCATTATTCATCGCCAGTAAACGTATCTGTGTATTATTTCCATGAATTGTGGGACTGTGGTCCTAGTTATTGAAGCAGCACCTGGTCTGAGTTTTGCTGAATCCAGAGGCTGACAGCATACTCCTTGGTCCAGATAGCGACCAGTGAGGTGTCTCCAGAACACAGGAAGCAATCGAGCAGAGGAGTCTTTTCCTGCCGTCATCACGAAAGATAAGCTTCTGTGGCCAGAGTAGCTCAACATTATGTGCCCCCTCAAAAATTGACATTTTATTAAACTCAGAGGGGCAATTAATTGGTTCAAATGACAGGAACTGTGAACTTTTTCCAATACTATTTTCAAGATAATCAAACACTTGAAGTCATGATGACAAACAACAACCTAGCTTGAAAACAAAACCAGTATTACCTCATATTACTACTTCACAACTTACACACATAAGATAAAAATAATAAAATATGTCAATACAAAGATTATATTTATAAACTGTGTATATATTACTTGTAATTACATTTGATTGTGATTCCTGGTTCACTGTGTAGTTGAATCAGGATATCTATTATTGACAGTAATTAATACATATATATATATTTGAAACCTTACACTTGACTCAGTTAAGATAGTCTTATAGAGTGTTATATGTGTGTGAGTGTCACAGTGTTGTACAGTGTTGTGGAATAAAATAACTTGTTTATCTGTCTGTTGTTGTTGTGACTTACACTTCATCCTTTTCATAACCCTAGACATTTAACGTAGTCATCACAATATTCCAGAATAATTCTGACTGAGGTATAAATGTGGTAGCAAGTAAGGTCATCTGTAATACATCACACTTATTAGATACAGATCCCTTCACAGCTGATCTCAGTCAGTACACTAAGTCCCCTATAAGATTTATAACATCCCACTTTACCACAATGGTCCATCTCGGGCCAGGAATATATTCACGAGTGTGTTAGTCTATTAACCCCTTCTACTCTTATAGTTTACAAATAAACACATGGCAAGGCTTGTTTCTACAGATGTATCGGCGTGATGCGTAATATTATGACCACTACTGCTGTGTTCTAAGGGGCAAAAACCCCCAAAGGCTAACAGCGGGTTTTATCTCCCCCTGAAACAGATCAAACTCGTTACCCAGGCCTCAAACGGTACCAGCCGCTCGTGATCAAAAGCTTAGAGCGACCAGAGAAATTCCCCCTGTTCAGCCGGACTACAGGTGCGTTTAGATAACATTACGTTACCGCTACGCTGACTGTTGAAGAATTTTTAATTCTGAAGGCCAGCCAAACGTAACCAACCGTCGGGTGGGGTTTGAAAAGGTGAAAAAAAGATAGAAAAGAAGAATACAAATGTCTAGGAAAACAGAACATTAAAAGAGTTAATAACATATGGAACGAAATGGTAAAATAAATTATCAGTCACGTGACAGGTGCCCCCCCCCCCTTTTAGAGTTTGAGGAACACGGACTGAATGACAGTAATTTATCTTTTCCATAGACGTTCATTACATGTCCTTAGAACATCCTATAATCATAACCAGAATCGTATCCAACTTCTGTCAGTACTGTATGACTAGCTCCGAGTTCATTTCTTTTCTTCCCTCTGTCTAATAGACGTTCAGCGAATGGTATTTTTCGAGGCCAGTCGGCACTGACGCCATTCGTTTCCGTGTGAACCTGACCTTGCTTCCACAATTCGCTGTGCCTGTTTATGGTCCGGAAAATTATCCGCACCTGTTGTGGGTTTCGGCCCCGCCTGAACTCACTGGCCACTGCGTAGGTAATCCGCCTGTTATGTGCAGTGTAATCATTGCTGGGCTCGGGCTGTTTATGTTTCGTTATGGGTTTACCTGTCACGGGCGTGGACTTGAATAACCCTCTATAGCTGCAGTCTATCGGGATTTTCCGAGCGCGTGTAACCCTAGTTGGTAAATAAAGCCGTTCGTTAGCCGAAGAAATGCAAGCATTTTTCTTCTGCCTCTCGACACCTACTCCCCTGTTTCGGTGGGAGCATTGATCAATCTTCAGACCTGTGCCGTCTAAAGGTGGGTCTGGAGCTTTCCTTGCCTTGCCACTCACAACTCTGGCTTGGTCAACGGAAATGATCAAGTTGCTCTGTAATGGCCTGGCGGAGGCGACTACTTTGCTGTCCATCAGTGGGGTTGAGACCACTGGAATAATGCGATTTGAATGAGAGAACTCAGCTGCCTGAAGCAGAGAGTAATCGATCGCATTCTGGGGTTCTACTAAATCATAACAGATCTCCGTAGCTTCTATCTTTGGGGAAAGATAGGTATTATCTGCGAGTTGCAGAGTTTGTTGAGTCGCTTTACCGATACTAGCATGACGTGAGCCAAAGCTCTCAACAATGACTCCTTGTGAAGTAGTAAGGCAGCTTTTCTCACTGTCTTCTGCCCTGAGAAGTGTGAGAGACTCAGATGGAGTACCAGGGATCCCTTCGCCTGGAACCCTGTGTCCACCATAAACGTCAACTTTGCCCTCCCCTGAGGAAGTTAATGGCGTCGGTTGGCAAATGTCCTGCAATGCGAGATCCACTTCCTGGATTACAGGCTCCGCAGTCTGCATGCAAAGGACTGGACGGTTTGAGATCCCGTTAGATCGCGAAGTGCCCGAGAAAAAACTCTCGGTGTGTTTTTCCAAAGTTCCTTGGAACGGTTTGGAAAGTTTACCCCTTTTAGCAGGCGACTTATTCTTGCACCTTTTAAGCTCAGGGTGATAAGAGGAGCGGCACCTCCTTTCTCCGATCGTTGAGGTGGAGGGATACGCCTCTGCATATGGTTTTTCGCTGTCCGGCCGGGAATCTTGCGAAATATAACGTGATAGGGTGTGGCTCCCTTTTCTCGACGTCACGTGTCGGTTAGGTGCTGCTCGATCTGGAGCGTGAGAGGCTCGGGGTTCGCCGCTTGCCAGACGGGAACAATCCGTATTACAATGCTTGTTAGCACCTCTCTCACCTTTGTGCAGTTTCCATGCCTGGGAACGTTGCGTAATTTTTCCCGTGGCTTTAGGTCTGCTATCCCGACATAAATTCTTTCCTAGTTCGGGCTTCGGATCCAAGTCCCGAGGAAAGTCAATTTTCTGGAGTTGGGGTTCGGTTTTAGCAGGCAAGTTATCTTTCAGGGGCGCAAGGTTTGCAGGGGCATTGACCGTTAAAGGCACAGTAGAAAAGGAACTAGAGTGACTACATTTAGTATCTGTTTCCATCCTCCGGATTTGGCTATCCAGTTCATTCATTCTGATTTGGTGTAGCCTGTCCCTTTCTAGGTTTTCTCTGTCCCTTTCTTGTCGCTCCATTTCCAATTTCTGGTACCGTTCTTGTAGCTGCTTTTCCAATTCTTGTCTTTCTATTTCCCGTTCTTGCCTTTCTGTTTCCCATTGCTTGTCCCGTTCTTGTCTTTGCTTTTCCCTTTCTTGTCGTTTTGTTTCCAATTGCTTCTCCTCTTCTATCGCTTCTTCTACATACTTTCGGATGAATGCTTCGCTCTCGCCAGTTTGTTTACAGGACCATGCCAGGATTAAACGGCTGTTAAACCAATTGTCTACCTCGTATTGATCCTGTATGCTTACTGCAAATTCTAGAAAGGGCTGGATTTCGCTTTCCTGGTACTCCATGTACTTAGCTACCTCGAGGGCAATCCTATGCACTTTATCTAGATCGGCCATTTTCTCAGGGTAAGCAAACACTATAGAAGAATAAACCTAGAGATCTAAGTTATCTAGTCCACTAGGTGCTGATTAACTTAATAATCAATAAAATCTGGGCTAGCACGGGAAAACTTTAAAAACAAGAAGTTTCTAGACACTCTGATTGCGACAAGTAAAAACCCCAAAAACTCCAAAAAATGTAAGTGATGTAAAACTTATTACTATCACTTCACCCCACTTGTGTCAGTACTAAGCTATTGAGAGGATTGGTTACTATCATCCGAATGAACACCCTCCCTTGGTACAGATGCAAGCTAGTAACTGACTATCTGTAGCTTCTTATCTCAGATTAAAGAGCTACTCCTGAAAAAAAAGTAACCCTTAAAATAAAAAAATTCTGACTTTTACAACAATAGTCGTCAGATTTGTCAAACCAAAATTTCAGCAGTGTTACCATCAACCTTACCAGCTGTCTCATGTGTAGCATGAACAATAAATGTAACTTAATATTTATGATTGCTGTGGAGAAAAGCGCTGTTCAGACTTCCTCCAAAAGAAATAGTTCGATATGTCTAGGGATAGCAATTCCTATAATCTGCAGAACACTAACTCTAAGAATCAGAATAGAATCTTGTGAGAGATTCATACCAGACTGCAACCTCATTATATGTGCATCAAATGTAGCTCAAAATATCCCGGACGAGCCCCCATTATATGTCGTGGTTGAGTAAAGTGTAGAGTATTTGTCGAGTTGGACAATAGTAGTGAAATCGACAAGGGATAGTGGACTGACAGAGTTATAGATTACACACACAGAAAGGTGTAAATAGGAGATGGACTTGAGACAACCTGGAAGAAGATTTATCAAAATGATCTCTCTCTCCAAGCCTCAACTCACTTTTACTGTCTAAGCACCTCCTGCTCTCACTCTTTTCTCTTATCAAACATAGAGATTATAGTAAAGAGCTAAAACAAGTTAATTATGGATGGAAGGGTCGTGAACAGCGCATTAATAAATGTGTAAACTTTATTAAATGAAGAAGCATGTATGAAAATAATGCATTTCATCACCAACAACATAAAATTACATCAATAATCTCAATAATCATCAATAACCACAATAATGCAAATACACACCCACAAACACACACACCACCAACACACACACCACCAACACTCATAAAACCTGGAGAACACGGAGAGATAAATAAATCGAGTGTCAGTCCGTCCGCTTTCGGGACCAGATGAAATAGCTCCAGTAAGTGGTTTTTTTCGTACATATCCTCCATGGGTGATGGAATTAACCTGAATAAAATCACTGTATAGGCGCTATCATTGGTGTCTCCTCCCTACTTGCGCGAGGTGGGCTGGAAGACTCTCTTTACCTCCGTTTTACCAAATGAATAAACTGCGTGTCAGCCTGTCCGCTTTCGTGGGACCAGAAGCTAGCTCCAGAAAGTGTCTTACAGATAAATATCCTTCAAGATGAATGAAGTGAAATACCAAACTTTCCTTGTTGGTGCTATGCTTTGGTGACCTTAAATGCGTGAAGGAAAACTGGAAGACTCTGTCTTTATCTCATAGCTGGCCGCTCTCATACGTGCGAAGTTTACATAAACCAGAAAATACACCCAAAACGAGGTTACTTGAGGACAAACGGTCCCAGGCGCTCTTATCCGGCGCTATTGCTTGCTTGGCTGTAAATCCTGTTTAAACTGGTTTGGCTGTGTTTTGGCTGAGTGCCCCGTTTAGGCACCCAAAGGCTGGTGATTGAAATTCTGCTATAGACATGCTGGGCGGTTTTGATATTCTGGAAGCGACAATGCTCTGACTGGTAATCCAATAGGCGAGTAGAGAACTACTACTGCATTTGGTGATTCCAGATTTAGCGTTGGTTCGTTGCACTGCGTGAGCTTAACTTGGCGTTGACAAAAAGGGTTTTGATTCAGGAACGGGGGTTGACGACTCGTGACGCTAGCGGTATTCCGAAACCCTCTAGATCGAAGAGAACATGACGTTCTTCGCCTGACTGGAGTCTGCTCTAGCGATTCGGTCTCCATGAAACCCGAAAAATGACTAGAGATAGGCCTTAACCTTTTAGTTCTGTGTTAAAGTTTGCCTTATCTCATGATGGTCCATCTCGGGCCAGGAATATATTCACGAGTGTGTTAGTCTATTAACCCCTTCTACTCTTATAGTTTACAAATAAACACCTGGCAAGGCTTGTTTCTACAGATGTATCGTAATATTATGACCACTACTGCTGATAAGGGGCAAAAACCCCCAAAGGCTAACAGCGGGTTTTATTCCCCCTGAAACAGATCAAACTCGTTACCCAGGCCTCAAAGGGTACCATTATGTTGGTTTGACTCTAGCTCTGAGATTACTGTCTCAAGCTCTCTGATGGTCTATATGATGCATCAGTCTTTATACTAGTCTGGTACTATGGCTTGCCAGAAGAAATATTTCTCTTTGGAGTTAAGACCGGAAACCTTCTAATGATTGGTCTTGGGGGCTAGTGGACTGTTGAAATACTCTTTAACCTAACTAACTACGAATCCTCTAGTCTAAAATTATTGTTTCTGTGTGATGATGACCAACCATTGTTTAAAGTTCTCTCTAATCTAAATGTTTTCCGGTGTGACTTGTATGGAGGCCACACAAGGTTTGATGACATCATGGGTTCATGTGTGTCATGACTGATGATGTCATTGATTCTTGACTAGTGGTTTATTTATCTCTAACTAGTTATTCATAAGTACTTTACTATAAGGCTGACAGTTGTAGCGACGTGATAGTCTACACTGTTACAGAAGTCACGAGCACCAGTTTCTCTAGCTTGGCTTGCATTTAAAGTATCGTCACATCTGATGCCCAGCTAGAAGTAAGAAGTGCGTAGCATACTGTACATTCCCCGCCATCCAAGGGGGCTCTCCAACTATGCATAGCTCAAGTTACTTCTCCAAGCTTAGTGTGCAATGCTGGGTACTCAACAAGTTTCATCACAGGCGGAATCCCTGGAAATGTGTGGATTATTTCAAGAGTCAATGAGGGTGCAATTAGCCTCACAGACAGAGGGTTACTTCCACATCTCGTATGTTTATTGTAACATTATGCATAGCTGGTGGTCATATAAGGATGACTCTAGATGTGCCTCCATGCATACGGAGGCCAGTCTGACATTCTTCCCTTCATTTCTGTCATCTGTCTCTCATCTAGAAATGGTGACAAGGACCAGACAAGTGCAAATGGAACAAAAGATTAGAAGAAGACGCTGGAGATGGATAGGACACATACTGAGGATACCAGGCAGTCCACTATCTGGAATCCTCAGTCGAAAAAGAGCACGAGAGAGGCCACGGAAATATAAGAAGCAAAGAACTGGACACAGACATGAAGAATATAAAGAACCAAGACGACCTGGTATAAGTGTGCTGACAGCCTATGTTTCTTGCGGAGCTGACGGGTGTTGATGATTATGGTGACAAGTGGAATTTTTTGGATTTTCGATGATTATACAATTTGTAATTGACATCAGCGCTAAAACTGAGAGTTCTTTTTGGCTCACATGCAAATGCGTGAATATTTTGTTATCTATCATCATCATTAGCTTCCAGTTCGCGTTAGAGCCCCAGTACTCATGGTCTGTACCGTCCGCTTAAGGGCTTTCTATGTATTCTTTATTCGTGTAAAGCCTGTATCCAGTTCTCTTCTCTGTTTTGTTTTGTCTCACTCTACTTCTCTAACACTGCAGATTCCAGAACAAGGACTGCCCTGTAAGGCTATCAGCTAGTTTTATTAAAGTTTATCCTATTCAACGCCAGTACCTTCTCCTCGCTTGCTCTTCACAGCCGTTATTACCTGCTCCTAGTTTTGCATTAGGTCATCAACAAAAAAATGTAATGGATTTTCTTCTCTTTTCGTTCATGATATTTGTAGTCCTTTCACGCATTATACATCTTCATTCATTATAAGTGATGACTGCTTCCTTAGTTATGTTGTCAGAGGAGATTAATAGGAGAATGGGCAGGACGCTGGCAACCACCTCATCGTCTAACACAAATTGTTACAAGAACTATCGAGCACATGAATCCTTTGGCGCAGGCATCAAAGGGAAGGGGAAACGGTAGCTCTGACATACTTCAAGAGGAACAAAAGGCAAGGATTTGTATAAGTTATAAGGAATACCTGAAGTTACTTCTAAAATTGTGCTACAGAAGTCGAGAAAGAACTACGAGTACGTTTATACATGGAATAAAACTAAGCTAGAAATAGTGCCATCTTCAGTAAACATAAATGAGAAATGAAAACTGCGATGTAATTAGGAGTCGGAAAAACCTGTGGCATTTAAGATTTAATAAGACAAAAAAATACGACTTATAAACCGTTGAAAATATCAGTCGAAATCTTTGTGTCTGTACTGGTATTCATTCTAAGATCATAGAACTAGGCGTAAAATTATTCATAGGAGAAAATTCAATAATATTTAAATTACTATGCCGTCTGTTTATTTTTCACGTTGTCGTCAGTGGTGTGTCACTAAACAATAATGGTGGGGGTGGGGGGGGGGGGGGGGGTTTTTTCGTACGGTCAAATTTTCAACATGAATTTGTATATACATAAAAATTAAATGGAATAATTCAGGACCTGTTACGGTCACAAAAGGTGTGGTACCAGCCAATGGTAATTCTCAATTTCAAGATGCTCTTAAAAAAAAAGACAACATTAGTTCCTGTAACGATATGTACACTGAGAAACATAAATACATACATTAACACTTGAACATTCTATAAAATATGACTATAATTTGAAATAAAGTGCAATGAGTAAAGAGTGTTCTTTGCATCTTTATCCTGAACATCTTTAATGATTTGTAGTATCGCAAACAGCTATATTATTTTATGATCGCAATATAATAGCGAATATTTCCCTTGTCTCAAAGAACTCAGGACTGTTCGGTTAATTTCAAATTACTAAAAATTTCTTTAGTATCATTTTACATTCTTTCATCTGGTAATGAACATTCAATAGTATTTTCAGTATTCTGGTACCTTTAAAAAACTTTCTCTTAACTCTAACCGCGATGTCTGCCGATCGAACAAATCTATAATAAATGACGACAAATTCCAAAAATAGCCATTTTGAATTCAGAAAGTAGCCAGGACCTAGACGGCTGACAGTGTAAGTTTGTTAAATGTATAATATATTCTTGCACTTGAAAAAACCACCACTGTAAGATACGGAACTATGTATATATCTTACCACAACATATAAGAAATCTTTAACTCAAGTGTCAAGTCAGTCTTATCGTACATGGCTCTTAAAAAATGGAGTATTGAAAAAAAAAATCTAGAAGTTATACGCACATACGATTGCCTTCGTAGAACAGAAAGGTTAAATTGGTATAACGAGATCCCTAATGTGGAACTGATGACAAGAACCTGGCATGTACAACATAATAGAAGAATTAAACTGGTATGACGAGATCACTAATGTGGAACCAAACATGCACAGCAGAACAGAACATGTACAGAAGACTTTGCGATGGATAGCACACACACAATGAGAAAACCTGTCGATATCAATTACAATGCAATCCTTATTCTGGAACCCCCAGAGTAATAGAGTCAGAGGGACACTAAAACACACACGGAGAAGAGAACTGGAGACAGAAGTGAAAAAGATAATAGAGTCATGGAAAAACCTGAAGCGGATGGCATAGGACAGGAAGACTTAGCATGGATTTGTTGAAGGTCAATTTGGTTTAGTGGAGATGAGTCTAAACATCAGCATGGAGTAGGTTTTATCGTACATAAAGATAGATTGAACTCTGTCATCAGCTGCACCCCAATAAATAGCAGGCTTATCACCATTCGTATTGCAGCACATCCAAAGAACATGTCCATCATACAGGTATATGCCCCCACTACTGACTATGAGGATGAGGCAATTGATACATTTTATGACAATCTGGATGAAACAATTAAGAAAATTCCAAAGAAAGATCTTCTCATCGTTCTAGGTGATTGGAATGCTAAAATAGGGCCAGATGCATACGGTCACTGGGCTGGCACAGTGGGGAAATTTGGGACTGGAGAAACCAACGATCGAGGACTAAGGCTACTAGAATTTGCCAGCAACTATAAACTAACCCTTGCAAATACACTATTTCCTCATAAGTTATCAAGAAGAACAACGTGGCATGCCCCAAAAACTGAGATACATAACCAAATTGATTTTATTCTTGCATCCAAAAGATTCAAGTCCAGCATTAATAAAGCCAAGACTAGGACTTTTCCTGGCACCGACATTGGTAGTGATCACGACATGGTATTGATGACGCTCAAGCTTAAACTCAAAAAGAACTATAATCAAAACAGATGTTCTCAGTTAAGATTCAATTTAGACAAATTGAAAGATCCAGAAATCGCGGGAATCTTTGAGGCAACTGTTGGAGGAAAATTCGCAGCTCTCAACTTTTTGGAGGATGATATCAACTCAATCACAGAGAACATGAAAGACGTGCTCATTGAATTAGCAACAGAAATACTTGGTAAAAGAAAGAAAATAAACAAACCATGGGTTACAGATGAAATTCTGAAGTTATGTGATACACGGCGAGAAATGAAAAAGGTTAAGAAAGAGGTTCCTGAAGCAGCATGGCAATACAGTATGGTGAATAAAAATATTAGAAAGAAAATGAAGCAGGCCAAAGAAAAATGGGTAGCTGATCAATGTGAGTCCATTAATACGGGGCTAATAAAAGGTAACAGCAAGGCAGTTTTTGACACATTAAGAAGACTATCAAAACCCCAACAGCCCAGGGTAACTGTCATAGAAGATAGCAATGGGGCTCTGCTCAATGAAAAAACAGCTGTAATGAGAAGGTGGACAGAATATTGTAAAGAATTATATAACTGTAAACTTGACACTGACTTAGGCATATTAAACAACATTAAGTGCGAAAACAGAGAACTCGGAAATGCAGCAATACTACGGGAAGAAGTGGAAGAGAGTACCTCAGAACAAATCTTCAATATTAGATTACTGATCGAAAAACATCTCCAGCATCAACATGATTTATACCATAACTTCATCGATTTCACAAAAGCCTTCGATCGAGTCTGGCATGAAGGTTTATGGCAAATAATGAGAAAATTCAATTTTGATACCAACATCATAGATATCATTGAAGCACTATACAAGGACGCAAGCAGTGCTGTTTTTGCAAGCAATGACATTGGAGAATTTTTCAAAACAACTGTAGGAGTTCGCCAGGGATGTATCCTGTCACCAGTGCTCTTTAACATTTATCTAGAACATATTATGCAGGAGGCTCTCTGTAGCGTAGTCTTGAACCAATATCTAAGGGCAATTAACGAGAGCCTACCTTGCCTACCTATATCGAAATATGTCAACACATGTTTTCGACCAATCGCTGCACGAGCTGTAAACCGGTTTCGGAAACCGTAGGCTGCAGGATAGCGGGATGGAATCTGTGTTTTGGTAATATGTATTTGTGACTTCAGGTCAAAGGATAGGGCATGTCCCTCGGAACAGTGAGCACAATAAAATAACAGGAATCGTAAACTTTCATTAGATACATGGATTTAGTTGTAGAAGCATGGACACAGGAGTTTTGAGTGATTACATGCAGTATAACTTAGAGCGAAGACTGTTTTCCCCGGTTTCAACTGTGATTGCAAACGCTACAACGGAGGCAGAAAAAGGTTAGCGTGTTTAAATAGTAGCGCCCAAATGGCCGGTTTAAACAAGACCGGGATGGAAAGAATCGGTTGGGAAACACCGGAAGAATAAATTATCGAAGTTTTGTATGATCGACAGATCGGGCAGAAAGGGTGTTTTTACAGAAATTTTTGTAAACATAAACTGACCCAGCCAGCCAATAGAATCGCTTGTCTTCCTTTTGCCCGCTACCTGTAATAAAAAGGGGAAACAAATCTGGAATATTTCTCTTGAACCGCCAGAACCCAGCTCCTTCGCCAATTGCCAGTGAAGCAGACTGCATGGGTTTAATTAAAAGCCTGTTGAATCTGAGATTGTGGGTAAGAGAATTAAGTCATAATATGTATAATATTAATTACTAGTGGTTAATGGAAGTGATATTGCGTGTAAATCTCATTGTGTGATTCGTAGAAGGAAAGCTACTTTGTGCTGTACAAATTATGTTCGACTTTAAAACTAAGGCCGGACAGAATGAGGGGTGTTAGTTTCAGAAGCTTTTAAAGCCTTTTCTGATTGCTAGACTAGACTATACTATCAGGAACTAGTAAAAGAGGAAAGATTGTAATTTAATGTATTGTTTGAGTAGGCCTAGACACTCAACACTCACCATAAGGCCTATGCAGTTAATGATGTCAAATATGGACATATTAGGAAAGTGTGTGTGTTGTAATGCTGTGTTATATTATTGCATAAAACTTGTTTAGACACTCAACACTCACCATAAGGCCTATGCAGTTTTGGTGATGTCAGTCATGGACATATTAGGAAAGTGTGTGTTGTAATGTTGTTATATTATTGCATAAACCTATTTGTCACTGACTGAGTCTACCTTTCCTGTGTGTTGTAATCATTTGTTATATTATTGCATAAACCTATTTGTCACTGACTGAGTCGATCTTTTCTGTGTTACCATCACTTATTCTGAACTGCCTCACTAATCTACCATCTGGGTAGGAGGATTTTAGAGCCAGATGCTATGTAAGACCTATTACATTTCAGGTCAGAGGTATCCTGTCACTCATCTTGTTAGCAGAGAAGAACATTTGTGTTGTACCTAGCGGTGTAAGATTGAACAAGCACCCTGTACCTACATCAGTTGGAAGAGTGGGGACCCTCAGTGTTGGGCTTCTCCATCTTATATTCTGGCTTCAAGGAAAAGGCGGGAAGCGAAGCGAAGAAGTTAAGTCATATTAAACAAGACTGACTCGCAGAGCATTGGCGTACCACACCCAGTTATAGTAGTAGTGATGAAAACAGTGATGATTAAATTAGTCTGGAAGCAACATAGACTTTAGTCAGTGTGACATTCTCAAAAGCTACATAACATAGAAATAGTTTGAACTCAAGTGATCTCAATAACATTGTAGTCAGTGTGACATTTTCAAAAGCTACATAACAAAGACTTTATTTTTAGTGATTGACTTTTATTTGGTGTAGATACATGCAACATCATCAGTGTGTTTTTATTTTTAGGGTTTGTGTTTACACAAACAAAACTAAACAGATGACTGTACATAAATAAAATTAAGAAAATTGTAGTGCACTGGTTGTATTACTTTATGTCAGCTTGAATTACTTTGAATTTAATTAAATCCCCTAGATACTATAACAGCCCATAGGTATAATTCTGAGAGGGGCACCATAGAATTCTGGTACTGAATATTACTATCTTGGCCAGAAATTCTTTACAGCCTGACTTTATACCTATGAACTCTATACACCATTGCTCTTTTCTGAGAATGGGGTATTTCTTTTAAGACCAGACTCTTCTCTGGCAACTATCCTAGTATCACCTGATACACCTGGTTGTCTTATTCTTCATAATTAAGAAACCTCTCGCGACACTGGGACGCTCGTCTGGGATTGTTCCTGTATATTCTGAGCCTGCTGTTACCTTTTAGTGCTGTCAAGTGGGAAATTTTTGATAGTAAATTTTTGGTAGGGCAGGATAAGAAATAGATTTTTGAGTACCATTGAGTACAAAATAAGGTGTGGTACATGTGACGCGAAATCAGTCATTAATTAATTAATTAAGTAATTAATTTGATTAAGTGACTAATTATATTGGTAAAAATTTTTTTTTTTACTTTGTATTGGTTGCAACTAAATTACAACATTGCCATGGCAGATTTAGTAAAGTTCAGGTCAGCAACACTGCAAGTGGGGAAAGAGCTTGGGATGACTGGTGATCTTCTGATCCAGTATGTTACGACTGAATGCGATAAATTCACAGAAAGGGAAGATAAGCAGTTAGCACGGCAAGTGGAAGCTGAGAAAGAGAATAAGAAACTGCAATTGGAGGCTGAGGAAAGAAGGGTTCAAGCAGAGAGAGAGGCTGAGGAAAGAAGGGTTCAAGCAGAGAGAGAGGCTGAGGAAAGAAGGGTTCAAGCAGAGAGAGAGGCTGAGGAAAGAAGGGTTCAAGCAGAAAGAGACCATGAGCTAAGATTAAAAGAGCTTGAACTTCAGGCAACTGCCAACCACAATGGTAGTAGTTCACCTCATTTGGACAACAGCTCCAGCCAGAGCACCTCAAATGGAGCCATGAATTTTCATCTAGATCCATTTGTGGACAAAGTTGACGCAATCGAGGCGTATCTAGACAGATATGAGAGATTAGCGACTACTTATGGTCTAGAAAAGGAAAAGTGGAGTCTGAAGTTATCGCAAGGTTTGCGGGGAATTGCGTACGATGTCTTTTTGAAATTGATAAAAAAGGATCAGGAAGATTACGAAGCCCTGAAGCAGGCATTGCTTGTTCGATATGAACAAAATGTGGAAGCATATAGACGGCGCTTCAGAATGGCGAAGCTTCAACCAGGAGAGACGTATCAGCAGTTCTCAGAAAGATTAGAAACTTACCTACTGAGGTGGTGTAAGTTAGGAAACTTCACCACAGATTTCGAGGGGCTAAAGGAAATGATGTTGATTGAACAACTGTTGGATTCCATAACCCCAGAAACTAAGAAGTTCCTAATTGAGAACAAAAGAGACAGGTTGGCTGACATAATCACATATGCAGAAAGCCACCACATGGCTCAATCCCTGACTCAAGGGAGTAAAAGGAAACAGGAGGGAGTTAAGCAACCCCAAATTCATAATAAGTTTGATCAAAAGGACAATGCAACCAAATACAGACCAGGATATGATAATAAGGATAGGAACCCACAATTTCAGGATAGGAAACCTTACAAAAAGGAAGAAAGTGGTGCAAAATTTGCAAAATGAACAACCACCATACAACGGAATGTGGTAGGAAAGTCCCTCCATATCACGCTGCATGCATGATAACAGTGGGAAAGGGAAGGAAGGAACCGACATCGAGTCCGGTAGATCTCCATCATCCCCCCATTTGTGAAGAAGTAATATGTAACGGCACTAAGGTAAAGTGTCTGTATGATTCCGGACTGGAATATGACTCAGTTGTGAGTGCGTCTCTAGTGCACCCTGAGCAGTATACCACAGACAAAGTGGAGATACAATGGGCATTAAAGGATACAGCCACCATAACACTTCCCATAGCCAGAATCAATGTGAAAACTCGCTATGTGGAAGGAGTGATCAGTGCAGCAGTGTGTGATAATCCTAATTACCCGCTGGTGGTAGGAAGGAGATATGTTTTCCTAGGGAAACCAATAAAACCTGTGATAATGGCAACACTCCAGGTCAGATCAACCCCTGGAAAGGAGGAGGGAACACCACTCAATATTCATCCGAGAGAGATGAGAAAGGCCCAAGCTAAAGATAGCACATTAAAACCTTGCTTTGGCAAGTTGCCAAAAAGCCATAACCCCCCAAAGAATGGACAGTTTTATTTGAATGATGGATTGCTTTACAGGAAAGCTGGGACAGGACCCAATGGGCATAGCCAGTTAGTACTGCCATCTATTTACAGGGATAAGGCTATGGAACTAGCACATGTTGGATCGGACGGTGGACATACGAAAATCGGTACTACCTGTCAAATGACATCAGTGCATCACTATTGGCCAGGCATTGCTGAAGACATAGTTCGGTATGTGACTGCCTGTGCACAATGTAGCAAGGAAAACCCCACACGTTGGGAAAATCAACAGGACCTAGGAAAGCATTGGGGCGGACGTAGGCCTAAAAATAAAAAGGTAGACATAGTGGATAGGATGGCACAATCTCACAAAGGGTCTACCAGACAACCAGTTACTATGGCAACTCTCCGTATTGTACAGGGAGGGGATACAACACGTCCCATACCGACAAGATTTAGTTCGGAACACCAGGTACTGGATCAAAATAGGAGTGTGGTTAATCGACCACCCTTGATAAAGGACCTGCGGGGAAACCCCAGGAAAATGGGTAGTGGGAGAGTGTGCAGTGCAAACCATTTGACTGATGCACAGCCAACTATACTATACGGCTATTAAATTAGCATTATGAGGGCAAGGCAACATTGGTAGCTGGCCAGCCCATCACAGTCCATTGGAAGTACTGATACGGACATGGATTGAAAAATATATGGCATTTTTACAGGGAGAATTGATTTCTTGGTGCAGGAAAATTTCATGTCCCCATATGAATCATATTATATGCTCTGAGTGTTTTCTCCAGGGTAATGAGGAGATTATTGGATCCCTTACCAAACCCAGCTATCGCTGATTCCTGCTGGATGATTGCCTCGTTATTGGTCTCAGATTGAAGCTCGACAGAAATCTCTCGCTTAAAAATTGGGGGGCTATCTGTAGCGTAGTCTTGAACCAATATCTAAGGGCAATTAACGAGAGCCTACCTTGCCTACCTATATCGAAATATGTCAACACATGTTTTCGACCAATCGCTGCACGAGCTGTAAACCGGTTTCGGAAACCGTAGGCTGCAGGATAGCGGGATGGAATCTGTGTTTTGTGAATATGTATTTGTGACTTCAGGTCAAAGGATAGGGCATGTCCCTCGGAACAGTGAGCACAATAAAATAACAGGAATCGTAAACTTTCATTAGATACATGGATTTAGTTGTAGAAGCATGGACACAGGAGTTTTGAGTGATTACATGCAGTATAACTTAGAGCGAAGATTGTTTTCCCCGGTTTCAACTGTGATTGCAAACGCTACAAGGGAGGCAGAAAAAGGTTAGCGTGTTTAAATAGTAGCGCCCAAATGGCCGGTTTAAACAAGACCGGGATGGAAAGAATCGGTTGGGAAACACCGAAAGAATAAATTATCGAAGTTTTGTATGATCGACAGATCGGGCAGAAAGGGTGTTTTTACAGAAATTTTTGTAAACATAAACTGACCCAGCCAGCCAATAGAATCGCTTGTCTTCCTTTTGACCGCTACCTGTAATAAAAAGGGGAAACAAATCTGGAATATTTCTCTTGAACCGCCAGAACCCAGCTCCTTCGCCAATTGCCAGTGAAGCAGACTGCATGGGTTTAATTAAAAGCCTGTTGAATCTGAGACTGTGGGTAAGAGAATTAAGTCATAATATGTATAATATTAATTACTAGTGGTTAATGGAAGTGATATTGCGTGTAAATCTCATTGTGTGATTCGTAGAAGGAAAGCTACTTTGTGCTGTACAAATTATGTTCGACTTTAAAACTAAGGCCGGACAGAATGAGGGGTGTTAGTTTCAGAAGCTTTTAAAGCCTTTTCTGATTGCTGGACTAGACTATACTATCAGGAACTAGTAAAAGAGGAAAGATTGTAATTTAATGTATTGTTTGAGTAGGCCTAGACACTCAACACTCACCATAAGGCCTATGCAGTTAATGATGTCAATTATGGACATATTAGGAAAGTGTGTGTGTTGTAATGCTGTGTTATATTATTGCATAAAACTTGTTTAGACACTCAACACTCACCATAAGGCCTATGCAGTTTTGGTGATGTCAGTCATGGACATATTAGGAAAGTGTGTGTTGTAATGTTGTTATATTATTGCATAAACCTATTTGTCACTGACTGAGTCTACCTTTCCTGTGTGTTGTAATCATTTGTTATATTATTGCATAAACCTATTTGTCACTGACTGAGTCGACCTTTTCTGTGTTACCATCACTTATTCTGAACTGCCTCACTAATCTACCATCTGGGTAGGAGGATTTTAGAGCCAGATGCTATGTAAGACCTATTACATTTCAGGTCAGAGGCATCCTGTCACTCATCTTGTTAGCAGAGAAGATCATTGGTGTTGTACCTAGCGGTGTAAGATTGAACAAGCACCCTGTACCTACATCAGTTGGAAGAGTGGGGACCCTCAGTGTTGGGCTTCTCCATCTTATATTCTGGCTTCAAGGAAAAGGCGGAAGCGAAGAAGTTAAGTCATATTAAACAAGACTGACTCGCAGAGCATTGGCGTACCACACCCAGTTATAGTAGTAGTGATGAAAACAGTGATGATTAAATTAGTCTGGAAGCAACATAGACTTTAGTCAGTGTGACATTCTCAAAAGCTACATAACATAGAAATAGTTTGAACTCAAGTGATCTCAATAACATTGTAGTCAGTGTGACATTTTCAAAAGCTACATAACAAAGACTTTATTTTTAGTGATTGACTTTTATTTGGTGTAGATACATGCAACATCATCAGTGTGTTTTTATTTTTAGGGTTTGTGTTTACACAAACAAAACTAAACAGATGACTGTACATAAATAAAATTAAGAAAATTGTAGTGCACTGGTTGTATTACTTTATGTCAGCTTGAATTACTTTGAATTTAATTAAATCCCCTAGATACTATAACAGCCCATAGGTATAATTCTGAGAGGGGCACCATAGAATTCTGGTACTGAATATTACTATCTTGGCCAGAAATTCTTTACAGCCTGACTTTATACCTATGAACTCTATACACCATTGCTCTTTTCTGAGAATGGGGTATTTCTTTTAAGACCAGACTCTTCTCTGGCAACTATCCTAGTATCACCTGATACACCTGGTTGTCTTATTCTTCATAATTAAGAAACCTCTCGCGACACTCTCTACGATTATAAATCAACCATATCGATTGGAGGCCGACCTCTGTGTAATCTACGTTTTGCTGATGATATTGATCTGATAGCTGGAACAGAATCAGAACTTCAAGACCTTACCTCTAGACTGGAGAAAGTAACAAGAACATATGGGATGGAAATTAATATAGAAAAAAGCAAGATATTGGTGAATAGCCATAAGAAACATGTTCCGACCAACATTACGTTAAATGGGCAAACGTTAGAAGAAGTTAACACCTTTAAATATCTCGGGTCCACTATATGTAGTGATGGAAGATCAAATAAAGAAATCAAGACAAGACTTGAGATGGCCTCAGCTGCCATTACAAGGTTGAATGTGATCTGGAAAAGTAACATCAGTTTTCCTGTGAAGATCAAATTATACAAATCACTTGTATTATCTATTCTCTTGTATGGGTGTGAGGGCTGGACACTCACTGCAGATACGGAGCGAAGGATTCAGGCTTTCGAGCATAAATGTTATAGAAGAATTTTGCGCATTTGCTATAAAGAGCACAAAACAAATGTCTATGTTAGAGAGAAGATAAACACCTATGCAGGCCATCAAGAACCACTTTTGTCAATAGTGAAACGTCGAAAGCTTGCCTGGTTTGGGCATGTAACTCGTCATGACTCCCTTTCGAAAACGATCCTCCAGGGAACGGTCGAAGGTAAACGGAGAAGAGGAAGGCAAAGAAAATCCTGGGCTGATAACATCAAAGAATGGGCAGGACACGGTTTCTCCACACTTGTACGCATTGCTGAGAATAGAGAGCAGTGGAGGACCCTGTCTGCTGATGCTTCCATCATGGCACCCCTACGACCCATGACGGGTTATGGGTTGAGATGAGATGAATGTTACATTAGGCGCTGAAGGTTAATAATAATGACGGTAATAATGATGATATTGTCATTCCAACAGGTAGTATTGTCATTAGTGACGTGTGCAATTAGATTGTATTTTATTATCATCAAAATGCTCCTTTGTGCTCCACTCGGAGCATGGAGCCACCACAATGGCTGATCCCCTAGCAGGTAGCCTGTTCCAGACATTCACGTGCTCTTGTATCGGTCGTTTCTGTGTCACCAGACAGTCACGTGCTCTTGTATCGGTCGTTTCTGTGTCACCAGACAGTCACGTGCTCTTGTATCGGCCGTTTCTGTGTCACCAGACAGTCACGTGCTCTTGTATCGGTCGATTCAGCGTCAACAGGCAGTCACGTGCTCTTGTACCGGTCGTTTCTGTGTCACCAGACAGTCACGTGCTCTTGTATCGGTCGATTCAGCGTCAACAGGCAGTCACGTGCTCTTGTACCGGTCGTTTCTGTGTCAACAGGCAGTCACGTGCTCTTGTATCGGTCGTTTCTGTGTCACCAGTCACGTGCTCTTGTATCGGTTGTTTCTGTGTCACCAATCACGTGCTCTTGTATGGGCCGTTTCTGTGTCACCAGACAGTCACGTGCTCTTGTATCGGTCGTTTCTGTGTCACCAGACAGTCACGTGCTCTTGTATCGGTCGTTTCTGTGTCACCAGACAGTCACGTGCTCTTGTATTGGTCGTTTCTGTGTCACCAGACAGTCACGTGCTCTTGTATCGGTCCTTTCTGTGTCACCAGACAGTCACGTGCTCTTGTATAGGTCGTTTCTGTGTCACCAGTCACGTGCTCTTGTATCGGTCGTTTCTGTGTCACCAGACAGTCTCGTGCTCTTGTATCGGTCGTTTCTGTGTCACCAGACAGTCACGTGCTCTTGTATCGGTCGTTTCTGTGTCACCAGACAGTCACGTGCTCTTGTATCGGTCGTTTCTGTCTCACCAGACAGTCACGTGCTCTTGTATTGGTCGTTTCTGTGTCACCAGACAGTCAAGTGCTCTTGTATCGGTCCTTTCTGTGTCACCAGACAGTCACGTGCTCTTGTATCGGTCGTTTCTGTGTCACCAGTCACGTGCTCTTGTATCGGTCGTTTCTGTGTCACCAGACAGTCTCGTGCTCTTGTATCGGTCGTTTCTGTGTCACCAGACAGTCACGTGCTCTTGTATCGGTCGTTTCTGTGTCACCAGACAGTCACGTGCTCTTGTATCGGTCGTTTCTGTGTCACCAGACAGTCACGTGCTCTTGTATCGGTCGTTTCTGTGTCACCAGACAGTCACGTGCTCTTGTATCGGTCGTTTCTGTGTCAACAGGCAGTCACGTGCTCTTGTACCGGTCGTTTCTGTGACAATTATTTTATATGATGAGGTATTCAGCCCGACGTACAACCTCGTATTAGTCGCCTTGTACGACATGCATGCAGGAGCAGTAGGCATATTCGTTCCTTGTCTCTTCAGAGACTCCCCGGGAGATACACGGGACGTGACTGTATTTGTCTACTTATAATTCAAAGATCTTCACAAATAATGATCTACAAAACTGTTACTTAATGTAAGAAATGCGAGCCTAAAGAGTTTAGAAAATATGTTGCAATAAAATATGAAGGAAAAAACCTACGTACCACGAAATAGGAAGGATAGATCCAAGATTTTGGGGTTGAAACAGATCTTGTTAAGAGACAAGAAAAGCATAAGACGACGGGAAGAAAACACGATTTAGCAACACTTCTTTCACCTCTCAACTTCCTAAGGAACATAGGACGTCAAGAAACGTATGCCAAGTCTTACTGTCCTGTACTTTTAACTCAGGGTCTCTCCATTTCTTCTTCATCCCGCTTTATATCTTTCTCCACCAGTTCTCTTTTCCGTGTGTTCTTTCAGTTTCCTCTATCTTTCTTACTCTGAGGGTTCCACGACAAGGATTGTCTGGTAATACTATCAATAGGTTTTTCTTAATGTGTGTACTAGCCATCGCCAGCGTCTTCTTCTCATCTCTTGTTATAATATCAACTGTAGGTTCTAGGGACGATGTTTCTACTTTTCAACATATGTTATGTCATGCGTATAAGTAAATAATGTTATTATGAGTGTGCTATATTATTATTTTACTTTACAACGTTGAATTTCTTGAAATTGATATGTAAAATGCATGCGAGAATAAATGAATTCAGTATGAAAGGTGAGAGAAAAGAAGGGCAGAATGTTAGACGGGCCTGTGTGCAAAATTCTTTACCCTTTGAAAATAAATTTCGTTCGTTCGTTCGTTCGTTCCACTGACACTTATCTAGCTCATATCATTAGTTTCACATCAGTGATCTTGTCATACCAATTTCAATCCGCGTATTCTAGGCAAGCATCCATTTATGAAAGTCTGTAGCGTTTTGATTGCTATTTTTTGTTGTTTTCCGTGTTCCAGAGACATCAAATAGGATTGACTTGACATTTTAATTGAAACTTCTGATGTTTGTAGTGGACTTGATTTCTCTTGATCTCGATATATTTCCTAATGTAATGAAAGTTCTTTTTGCCTTTTGTATTCTTGTATGGATGTGAGGGCTGGTGTAGCAGGTTGCTCAATAAGGGACTGGGTACGGCATCATTTCTACTTATATGTGCCAGTGTGGTGAGTTAATAATAATTTACTCTTTTTACTCTGCTTGTATACTCCAAGTTAGATCTTGACTTGCTTAAAGTCCGCCAGAGGTATTTCTTTCTTGGTTTTAATCTATTTGGTCCCAGGTTTGTTCGTTCCTCTTATAAGATGTTATGATAGGAGACAATAGTGGCGATGGTGTATCAGACTTGTACATAACATTTTACTTATCCAATTGTTAAGTAATCCATCAACAGCCTTGACAATTAAAATGAAGTTTATTGGAAGCAGAACTGTTCAAGATCAACAGGCAAATATTTCAACAATGTTCCATCTATTTACATCAAAAGCATCCTTTTCATCATTCATGATAATTCTTCCCTCCTTAACTTCTATCCAAGGTGGTTTGTACAATTCCTCAACAGTTTCAAAATTCTCTAATTCCTTGGTGTTTATTATTTTATAGTTGGGTACTTCGTATGTAGGAATCTCTACAGTATTTATTTCTTCCTTTAGCAGCTTCATTAGTATCAAATATCAGGGACTTATCAAGAAAAATTGAGCTGAAAAAGAAATACAGTTCCTTGGAACGTACTTACGTGGATGAACCACTAAGATATAATCAGTGTCGTGGAATATTCTAATCCACATATATAAATTATCAAGTAAATATAAAGCCTAATAAATACATATAATAAATAAAGGAAGAAGAATGGTAAAGAACAGTGCTGTCACAATGACAGTACTCGAAATCCCCCTTGTTTTCTACTTCGTCGGCAAATTGTAACGCTTTCACGTTGATAGTAAAAGCCTACTGTATTATTACCCGCGTTCTTCAATGAAACGTGTGCTGTATTTCTTGCAAAAACATTGAGATACCAAGCTGAACAATGACCTAATTTTAATATTTCATTCATTCCATTTTATACACGGCGTAACTAAAGACAGATGGACTAAAGGATAGAGAGAAGGGAGAGGCATAAAGCCGAACACGTGCAACACAAAACACGCGTCGCGCGATACACAATTACTACTATCACGCGTGTAAGGCCACATGCACTAACTTTTTCGGACGGACAGTGATAACAACACTAACCTTCCCAGAGTTAGGTTTTTAAATCCTGAAAAACTCTTATTAGAAAGATGACAATAGATGGGTTTACGTTTGAAAACATTACAGTACCCAGACAGCACATCTTCGAAACAGGAGGTAGAAGGAATTGCATATTTTGAACGCAGCATTTTAGCTCTATTAAATATATATATTTGGGTTCCTTAGGGTTTGCTGACAAAGAATATGTACAACGTTATGCAAATAGTCTAGGAATTAACAAGTTATAGCCAAAATAAAATGATGGTGCTGTCAGACAACACCCAAAATCAGAATCGCTCAGTGGTAGATTTTTTTTACACCACCATTGTACGGGAAATGGGCCACAAGTTACATTTGAACTGATTGGCTGGAATGATATGTAAGGCTAAACACGATTAGTCGGGCTATAAATGCTATCCTTGGTTGTTAGGGGAGACGTAGGAAGTTAAAATTTTTTCAAACACTTGTCGAAACGTGGCTCCATTGGCCAGACTCGCTGATATACTCACTTAGGAGCGTTAGTTCGAGACCACTAGTTCAAATAAGCTTGATAAAGCAACAGTGCGTTGAAGCCAGCTCATATTTTTGCTAAATAAAAGCCTGGAACATAAGCAGATGGGAATTTGTGCCAGTATTTGTGCCAGAATTCATTGCTAATCAACGTATCTGTGTTTGTTTCCATGAATTGTGGTAAGCTTGAAACATTCAGTATCTTTTAATGAAAATTGAATGTGAATTGTTAATTTATGCCTGTATATATGTGTAGTTCAGTAGCAAACATGATGTAAAGCCTATAATGCTCCAGCCTGAACAGAAGGTGTCGGAGGAAAGTAAAACGGCATGGAATGGCCAAACAGTACACTGACACCTAGATGATTGACTAGAAAGAAATAATGCTGGAAGTGCAGAGGCGTAGTAACCATTAAGGAGGTTAATACTGGTATAAAGTATTTCAGATGAAGCTGACAGTTGGCCTAACGCTCTGAACTCAATGTTTGTGATGTATTGTGCTCAGTGTAAAAAGAGAGTATAAATTAGTTATGAAGTAGAAGGTACATCCCTTTCCTGCCGCCATCACGCAAGATAAGCTGATGTGGCCAGCTGAGCTCAAAATTATGTACCCCCATCTTAAAATAACATTGTAACATAAACTTAAGAGGGGAAGTAAATTGTTTTAATATCAGGAACTGAGAACATCTCCAATACTAGTTCCAATAAAGACAAACTATTGAAGTCATGATGACAAATACCAACAGAGCTTGAACAAAACAAAACCAGTATTACCTCATATTACTACTACACAACTGACACACATTGGATACTTTTAATAATATATGTCACTACAATATTCATATTGATAAATTCTGTACATATAACTTGTAATTAAAATTGATTGTGATTCCTGGTTCCCTTTGTATTTGAATCAGGACACATATTCATTCATGACAGAAATGAAGCTCAAGCAGAGGTAACAGGTTAATAAAAGAAACAGTGGATAATGTTAGGGCACACAGAACTTTATATATCCAATTTGATCCTTGGGATCAAAAAACAAAGGTATAAGCACAAGTTTGATAGGCCACGTATCGAAAATAAAAATAAATTCCCACAATCTTCACGCTCCTGAAAGGAAATATGATGAAATCGGAAAACTCACTACTTTCACAACCCAAGGAAAAAGCCCCGTGGTGTAAGATTTGTCAGATGGACAATTCCATGACACTGACGGTTGCGACCACGGAAAACTGTTGTATAGGCAAAACCCTTCAGGGTTCACTCAGGGCGACACTCACCAAGACAGGAGGAGGATTATTATGTATAGGATACCACTCAAGAAGAGATGAGGAAGGCACAGGCTGGGGCCCCGTTCAATAAACATACTGCTCAGCCCCTCTGTTATCAGAAAATCAGTATGCAAACTCCCAGATTTTTACACAATAATAGAAAAATGAAGCTAGATCTTCTGCAAAACTGCAATAAAAAGATATTAGGGCCAAAAAAAAAAGCCTAAAAAAAATCTCTCTCTAACCCAGACCCTGGAAAAAAATAGGTTACCATCATTCCAAAAAGGTGGCTCACAATATAGGAAGGGTAGAATTTTGGAAGGCTGTAGCATGCAACATAAGTTTCTTGTTGAAATAATATTCTTTGATTAGTGGACAACGTTAGGACAACCAGCAAACATGTTTTACAATGGCCACTTGTGCAAAAAGATCGTGTCTAAGGACCGGGGGAAGAGGATACTTCATATCTTCGCTTCGATCGGTCACATAAAAACAGGAATAATTATCACCTACAGTTCCCCCCACAGAGTTTATGCAATGCTCAGTTCCGTACAACTAACTTTCAGAAAATTATATTTGAGCCGGTTTAGTAGTGCGCGCTGCTGGCCACTTTTCATTGGTCAAAGTTTTTATTTTGTTAATTTTCTTATGGTCATTCCATCAGGCAATCTTACAGGGAGTTATGCCATTCCTATCTACATCACTATTTCTATGGTAACTCCCGCCGATCGTTAGCGTGGCTTATGCAAAACTTGACATAGTTAATTTCACCCTGCTTCATCCTATACTTAATGTGTCTCGAGCTTTTTTATTTATTTTTTTTTTATTTGTTTAAAAATATCTTGCTTGCTTATTTTCCATAATAGTGAATGATAATTTCTATTTTTTTACAATTATAATTAGTCTCTAGCATGAATAAATGCTATGGTAGTAGGAACAATAGAAGGCAAAGAAAATCCTGGGCTGATAACATCAAAGAATGGGCAGGGCGCGGTTTTTCCATACTTGTACGCATTGCCGAGGATAGAGAGCAGTGGAGAACCCTGTCTGCTGATGCTTCTACTATGGCACCCCTACGACCCATGACGGGTTACGGGTTGAGATGATGATGATTCTTGTTTTCATGTAAGTGTCTGCCCCCTCCAACCGTGTCTGTGTTGATGGCTAGGTGTATGTACGTGTTAAGTCATGTTTTATTAATGGGAGTTATGTGTTAAAGATTTATATGTATGGGTCGGATTTTTGTACACACGTTATTATCACGCTTTAGTGATGAGATGATATTTTGAGTTAGGGGCTTATTGCTCGATAATTTTTGAACACGTCGTAAAAAGCATTTTAGAATAGTTGGTCAGGCTGTAGGTTAACCCCATCCTGTAAAAAATGTTAAAGCCCAAAAACTTCAGCACACAATTGACAGGCCAACTAAGGACAATAAAACTCAGCCATCGAAGACAGGAAAAGGTCCTGTGGCAGGGAGGCCCATGACGCACCACAGAGAAAGCCGAAAGGGTCTATATTGCTGACTAACCTTAATTCTTCTAGGAGAACCTCCATATTTGGCACCTAGAGTGTTAAGACATTGATCGAACAAGGGAAAACAGTAGAAGTTGCAGCAGAAATGTGTAAAGGCCAAAGAACATGTGGAAAAAGGCACTAGAGATAGATACTAATAAGACAAGGAAAGACATTGAGCTGATGGCAGGGGACAGAAACTCGTGTCCTAAATTTGTTGAAGGCTTATGTCCCTTTTAGGAGCTGAAAGGTGAAAGCAAAAGAGGCTTCATCATCATCATTGCCTCCAGCTCTTATTTCTTTGCTGAACTAGATTTCATTACATTTTTATATATTACCAACAGCAGCAATAGCTCCTCTTCCCTTTTTTGATTGATTATTATGATATTTAAAGAAGCTACTCTTCTTCTTCTTCTTCCGTCCTTAGCCACCGACCGTCAAAGCAGTCAGTGGCCATTACGCCTAGTGGCGTCTTAGGGCAACAGCAGATAGGTTTTCTTTGCCATTGTTTCCCATCACGCCTAATGGCGTCTTTAGGGCAACGGCAAATCAATCCATCTGCTGTTGTTTCCGTAATCAAAGTGACTGGCAAACGGGTGATCAGCCCGTTGTGTAAAGAAGCTACAATCTTTCACAAATGTGCGCTTGCATAGAATAGAAGGACAGAAATGTTATGACAAGATCACTAATGTAGAACTGACGACAAGATCACTAGAACTGATGACAAGATCACTAATGTAGAACTGATAACAAGATCACTAATGTAGAACTGATGACAAGATCACTAATGTAGAACTGATGACAAGATCACTAATGTAGAACTGATGACATGATCACTAATGTAGAACTAATGACAAAATCACTAATGTAGATAGGATGACAAGATAACTAAAGTAGAACTGATGACAAGATCACTAATGCAGAACCGATGAAAAGATCACTAATGTAGAACTGATGACAAGATCACTAATGTAGAACTAATGACAAGATCTGTAATATAGAACTGATGACAAGATGACTAATGTAGAACTGATGACAAGGTCACTAATGTAGAACTGATGACAAGGTCAATAATGTAGAACTGGTGACATGATCACTAATGTAGAACTGATGACAAGATCACTAATGTAGAACTGATGACAAGATCACTAATGTAGAACTGATGACAAGATCAGTAATGTAGAACTGATGACAAGATCACTATTGTAGAACATATGACAAGAACATTGATGTAGAACTAATGACAAGATCAGTAATGTAGAATTGATGACAAGATCACTAATGTAGAACTGATGACAAGATCACTAACGTAGAACTGATGACAAGATCACTAATGTAGAACCGATGACAAGATCACTAGTGTAGAACTGATGACAAGATCACTAATGTGGAACTGATGACAAGATCACTAACGTAGAACTGATGACAAGATCACTAATGTAGAACCGATGACAAGATCACTAGTGTAGAACTGATGACAAGATCACTAATGTGGAACTGATGACAAGATCACTAATGTAGAACTGATGACAAGATCACTAATGTAGAACTGATGACAAGATCTCTAATGTAGAACTGACGACAAAAACCAGGCGAGTGGTGTCTGGTAATCTACTTCTTTATTTCCTGCGAGTGCCTGATAACATACCTTTATATTTGTTTCATATTAATTTACTGTTTACAGGCCTCGGGTTTCCCTCCCTTATGTGTAATAAATGTTTATACAATACCAAACCTACCCACTATCCTGTTCTCACTGTTCTAGTCTACTATCAGTTACTGGACACAGTATTAAGGTCTTTGTCTTGTTGGATTCGGCCTATACTGCTTGATAGAAATAATACAGAAGTGATTGCGTCATTAATAGGCTGAACTGCCCATGGTGGACTTCTGGTGTCATGTATTGTGGTTCGCACTGTTGACCTGCCATTGAAACATCATTTTTTGATGATGCGTAGATGGCAGGGCGGATAGTGTGATTCGCTTGCATGGCTAAGCGGGGTTGTCGCACGGAAGGTCCAGTGTTCAAATCCTGGGTAAGCCACTCATGTCTGTAGTTTTTCTGTTGTCTGGTGTTCTACTTCTTTATTTCCTGCGAGTGCCTGATAACATACCTTTATATTTGTTTCATATTAATTTACTGTTTACAGGCCTCGGGTTTTCCTCCCTTATGTGTAATAAATGTTTATACAATACCAAACCTACCCACTATCCTGTTCTCACAGTTCTAGTCTACTATCATTTACTGGACACAGTATTAAGGTCCTTGTCTTGTTGGATTCGGCCTATACTGCTTAATAGAAATACTACAGAAGTGATTGCGTCATTAATAGGCTGAACTGTCCATGGTGGACTTCTGGTGTCATGTATTGTGGTTCGCACTGTTGACCTGCCATTGAAACATCATTTTTTGATGATGCGTAGATGGCAGGGCGGATAGTGTGATTCGCTTGCATGGCTAGGCGGGGGTTGTCGCACGGAAGGTCCAGTGTTCAAATCCTGGTTAAGCCACTCATGTCTGTTGTTTTTCTATTGTCTGGTGTTCTACTTCTTTATTTCCTGCGAGTGCCTGATAACATACCTTTATATTTGTTTCAAATTAATTTACTGTTTACAGGCCTCGGGTTTCCCTCCCTTATGTGTAATAAATGTTTATACAATACCAAACCTACTCACTATCCTGTTCTCACTGTTCTAGTCTACTATCATTTACTGGACAAATGTTAAGGTCAAAGGGAAGAAAATCTTAGTATGTTGTGGGACAGATTGAATTTTTGAATTATGGTACTTGCTTGCCGATTAGGAATCGATTTGTTAAAAATATCTTCTCCTAGAGTCATGAGACAGAGTACAAGAAAAGCGTGAAGAACGCTGTTTATCTCTAGTGTTGAGATATATTTATCTTGTAGTGTTTTGAGCCGGGGGTGATTAGCTCTCGCGGCTAAGCGCCATGTATTGTGAGTGGTGTTCTAAAAACAACTGAGTCTCATGACAGGGGTTCACAGGGTGTGCTCTGTGAGTGTGCTGTCAGAAGAGTGTGTTTTTGGGCGTAGACCGGTGTGGTCGCAAGCCCTGTGTTTTCTAAGTGTATGGCGGTGTTTTCCTAAGGGAATGCCTGATCAGGGCTGTAGAAATGTGTAAGGCCATAATTAATATAACTGCCGTGTTGTGCAGTCTTTGAGGAGTTTGAGACATGTAGAGATTTGTAAGGCCATAATTAATATAACTGCCGTGTTGTGCAGTCTTTGAGGAGTTTGAGACATGTAGAGATTTGTAAGGCCATAATTAATATAACTGCCGTGTTGTGCAGTCTTTGAGGAGTTTGAGACATGTAGGGATTTGTAAGGCCATAATTAATATAACTGCCGTGTTGTGCAGTCTTTGAGGAGTTTGAGACATGTAGAGATTTGTAAGGCCATAATTAATATAACTGCCGTGTTGTGCAGTCTTTGAGGAGTTTGAGACATGTAGAGATTTGTAAGGCCATAATTAATATAACTGCCGTGTTGTGCAGTCTTTGAGGAGTTTGAGACATGTAGAGATTTGTAAGGCCATAATTAATATAACTGCCGTGTTGTGCAGTCTTTGAGGAGTTTGAGAATGTAGAGATTTGTAAGGCCATAATTAATATAACTGCCGTGTTGTGCAGTCTTTGAGGAGTTTGAGACATGTAGAGATTTGTAAGGCCATAATTAATATAACTGCCGTGTTGTGCAGTCTTTGAGGAGTTTGAGACAGGTGGAGAATTTGTATGCCAGATGCATTTGAGTTATCATGAATTGTGTCTTTGTTGATGTCATCGTGACTTCGTTGTGTGTTGTAACGTAATGAACAGTATCGAACTGTTCCAGGCGTTTACAACCTTTATTGACATCCATGACTCGTACGTGAGCTGTGTGGTGAGTGACAGTGCACACAGTATTCAACAATCACGTTTGCAACAGTGGTGATAATAACATTCCTCAATACCAATGACCCACACTCAATGCACAAGCAATCAATGATTTATCAACAATATCAACCAAATTACGTTGGTATCAGTTGGTTATCAGTTGGTGGCCATCCAATTACCTATTATCAGTTGGTGGACCAAACCAACGGGTCGTAACATCCAACGGAACATTTATCGCGTTGAAACATTATTACTCGAGAAACTCAACGAATTCATAAAATAGCCTTGTGTAGGCGTGGCTCCTAAAATATCATGTGCTTCAGAAATCTTGGACCCTGGTTACGTGTTTTGCCTGTGTGGCGCATTGTAAGAGCAGCAAAGCACGCCGCATCTGCTGTAATGTATTTTCCTGCCTATAAGACCAAAACAACGTCCTGCAGTAGTCCATGGAAGGTTCATGTACACATTTAACACTATTTGTACCAGCCATTTGTACGGGCGATGGAGGAATCTGTGGGCAGATTCTGCTCGCGATTAATCGGCTTACCTGTGGCCAGTTATCACGATCTCAAGTTTAAAAGATGTCATTGGATACACGACAAAAAGGTGTGGCCGTGTAATTACGACTTACAGAGGAGTCAGACTTGCGGTGTGCTGTTTTTCGGTTCCTGTCATGTTTTGGCATTGTTGAGACACATCATATTGAAGCGTGTACCTGGAGG